>JAFCMP010000081.1:0-320242 GCA_017506865.1 Tribonema minus
AAAAAAGCCGTCCTCCTAGTTGCTGGCACAGGGCTTGAGTTGAGGTACCGTCCAGAGAACGGTCTCCCCCTGCTTCCAGACTCCTGGCATTTCATGCTACTTTGTAGCATAAAACAGAGAACTGTATCATCCCTCTTCTTTGAAAGGTCGCCGTCCGCGGCGCCCACTAGACTGGTGCGCGGAAGTCGACGTTTTATGATACTTGATATTCAGCAATCCGCCTGCTCTGTCGCATCATAGCCAGGTTCTTGTCTTGTCTAGGTTTAGGGTGCGTCACCGTTCACCGTTCCTTCACGCCAAGCGCGTGAGCTCAACACGGCTTCAGGGTCAACACCGATGCTTCACCGCTCCTTCGCACCACGCGTGCGAGTTCAACGCGATTCAACATTGCGCAGGCGTTTCTGGGGTCTAGTATCCCCGGTCTCGTGACTTGCAGCTGGCAAATCAATTTGTATGTCGGCCTTGAGCGGCTCCTCGGCGAGCTCGCGTGCCAGCATGAGGTTCCAAGATGAAGGTTCAGCTCGAGCGTCATCACGGTAATATTCGGCTCTGAGCTTCAAACGCTTCTCTAGAGGCTTTTGTCCTCGCGTGTTGGGGAACTCCACATCAAAAGTGAATTCTCCACAATCGCGCTTGGCGGACACAAGCCTAAGCAAGACGCCGCGGCTCCATCCGGAAGGGAACCGGTAGCGGAGAACTTGGCCAACGTAGAGTGGTCCAAAGTCAGTTGGCAAGCATGGACTCACAGTCACTCTTACATTAGCAGGCGGGTCAGCCGTAAGGCTGGAGTCAAAGGCAGGTTCTGGCTCGTTGCGCTGACGCGCTAACCTACGCAGTCTGTCGCGCACGCCTTCGGCCATGAGCTTAGCAGCCCGTACCTGAGAAGACGTTAAGTCCTCCCACGTGCCATCAGAGTAGCGTACACGCCAGCGGGACAGCGCGAAGTCACGTACCTGGCCCCACAAGTAGTCGGTCGAGTTCGGCACATCATTGACTTGCCGGACCACTTGCGTGCCGCAAGGGTATCGCAGCAATGCAGCATCTTTGGACAGCGTGCGGTCTTCGCGAGGAAGGTGGCGCTCAGCATATGAGGGAACGTTGCCTTGGTGCTTGAGCTCATACAAAGCATGAAAAGTGTCCAGTACCCATGGTGGTACGAACAACAGTTCTACAAGCTCTTTCTCGCGCACCCACTCCGAAGTAGTGCCATCGCGCGCCAGCCACTTGTATGACCAGCCGCCGTCCTCGTCAGCTCTGCGGTCCAGTATCTGGCACAATTGCTGGTCAGGGTCCAGCTCTTGCAGTTGCGCGGAGTCCAGGAGGGCATGTACTCCCTCAATGTCAAGTCGCGCGGGTCTGGGGTGATATGGCTTCATGTTTTCAACATGCGCGGTGGTCTCGCGTATGCGCGTGCCCATGAGTTGGCATTGAAAAGAAAGCCCTGAGTCACCGTACGGAGCTACTAGCTTCCAGGGGCCAGTGAAATGCTCCTCAATGGCACTTGCGCGGCCGCGTGAAGGTGGTTTCTTGATCCACACATAGTCACCGACCTCCAAGTGTACAGTGCGTTGGATTTGGTCATTGCGAGCTTGAATGCGCTCAGCACGTTGCTGCAGCGCCTCGCCAACCGCCTCCTCAGCAAGTTTAAGATTTTCTTGCAGACGCTTTACCTCAGCATGTAGGTCTTGTGGACTTGCAACCTCAGAGGTCAAAGCGTCAAGAGGGAAGCGTGCTTCGCGACCATAAACACAGAAGAATGGGGTCAGACCCGTCTCCTCCCTAGGCGTGTTCCTGAGCGCAAATTGCACGGCATCAAGGTATACATGCCAGCGTGCCTGGTAGCGAGAACAGAGTCTAGCAAGCGCTCGCTTGACGCGCCCATTCATGTTCTCAACGACGCCGTTAGACTGGGGGTGATATGCACTGGTTTCAATCTTGTGCACTTTAAAGAAGGTGCAGAGCGTGGTTATCAGCGCACTCATGAATTCTGCGGCTCTGTCAGACATCAGCTCTTCCACAAGCGCGCCGCACTCAAAGAGCACTCTTGCCAGTAGGGTGCGGCCTCAGCTGCTGATCGTGTCTTTACGGGGAAAAGCCACAGTAGCCTGACCTAGCTTCAGTGATGATGAGCAAGTATCGATGCCCTTCTGAGGAAAGGACGCCGACGTCGGCGTAGTCCACATGCAAGCGTTGCCACATGTGTGTAGATGGCATCAGTGCTTGCTTGTACCTGGCAGTGGACTGCGGTTTGGTTTGTTGACAAGGGACGCATGAGCGTACGTAGTCTCGGACGTCAGCGCCTAACCCTCTCCAATACATGCGTTCCAGCACCTTGGCGCGTGCGTGGCAGCAGTCGAGGGGTGTTGAGCACTGCCATCATCATGGCAAAGACGGAGCACTAGTGGCTCAAAGCGTCGGGGATCACCCACTGAGTAATTAAGGTGCCCTTCTTTGACCGACTTGCCATGAAGCGCACGAGTAAACCGTCAGGTTCAACTGTGAAAAACTCTTGGTTCTGGCTGACAAATTTGGCAAGGCTAGGGTCAGGGTCTGGCCTTGTGTTTCCAGATAGTGCTTCACAGATGAACAGAAATGGTCACTTTCCTGCCAACGCACAAAGTTTTTGCGTTCCAGCATAGCAGGTGAAGACTCTAGGCGTGAGTCAGACTCTCCAGTCTGGGTTGACATATTGTCATCTGAAGTATCTGCTTCAGCGTCTTCAGCTCCAAGGGCAAGGTCAGTGATTTCGCTAGTTTCGGTTGGAGCAGTTGCATCTCTAAGCGGCGAGAGTATCGCAGCGCAGCTGTCCCAAATGTGCTCAGAATACGAGCCCAATTTCATGCTGCAAAGCATGGAAACGAGGGGAGTGTTTTCTAGTTCTGGTTCACCTCCCTCTTCTTTGAAAAGCGCGGTGTGCACGCACGCGCTCTCGTGCATGGTATCACTGAGGTCATGTACCTCCTGAGGTGTCAATGTACCCATGCAGTAGCTCAGTTTTGTAGATATTTGTGCAAGTTTGTTAAATTTAAAAGCCGTGCCTCCCAGGCATGCCGTATAAGCACCTATGCGGCTAGAAATGCTGGTGAGTCTTGCAGTTGTTCATCATCAAAACGTACCCCAGACGGAGGTGCAGGTCCAGCATCGGTGCAGTCGGGCCACTGCTCGTCAGCGTGCTCGTACTGCCTAGGTCCGATGATCTCCGTCATCTGAGGCATGCGTGAAGGGCAGTCTGCATTGCCATTGTCTTTGCCGGCCTGTGTACGACCATGATGTCGTATTCCTGGAGACGCATGGCCCAATGTAGCAGCTTGCTATTGTGATTGTTCAAGGTCAAGAGCCAGCGAAGCGCAGACGCGTCGGTTACGACGGTTACAGGTCTGCCCCAAATGTAACCGCGGAAGTTGTTCAAAGCTAGCACTACAGCCAGACACTCTAGTGCAGTAGCACCAAGTTTTGCGTCCTGCACTGAGTTAATCTTGCTGAAAAATGCCACAACTACCTCTCTGGCAGGTTTGCCGTCAACTGTGTTGACACGGCGCGTGCTGGCCCAGGGGAAGTCCTTGTGCCGTTCACGTAATTTGTCTAGTGGCACGAATTGAGATAGAACACCAGCAACGGCTAGCTTGCTTGCGTCTGTATGTACTATAAAAGGTAGGTCAAAGTCTGGGTGCATGATCACAGGAGCGTTTGACATGGCGTGCTTGAGTTTGGCCAGCGCCTCTTGGCGGCGTTTGGTCCACGACATGTCAGCGCCATCACGCGTACACTCGACTAGGGGAGCTGCAATATGCGCGAACGATGTATGTAGCGCCTATAGTAATTGAAGCACCCATGAGGACTTGCATTAGCCGTTTATCTACCTTGCCGTCCTTGCCTACGGGTGGCATCATGTCGACCATGGCTTTTACTTTGTCCTCACATGGCTTGATTCCATACTTGCCCACCTTGTGGCCTAGGTATGTAACTTCTTCGGCAAAGAGTTGGCACTTGTGTCTAGACACACTCATGCCGTACTCTTCCACGCGTCGAAGTACATCGTCCAAGTGAGCTATATGGTCTTCTAGATTCTTGCTGTGTACGAGCACATCATCAACGTACACGCACGCATGCGTTTGCCTGGCTGAGCCTAGGAGCTCATGCATGCATCTGGTGAATATGCTTGGCAGGCACACCAACCCAAACGGCGCGACCTTGTACTCCCAGAGTGAGCCATCAGGTGCCCGGAATGCCGTCTTGCAGGTTGATTCTCTAGTCATAGGTATTTGCCTGTAACCAGAAGCAAAGTCTAGTGCCGAGAATATGCGTGAGCCCGAGCATTTCTGAACCAAGTCGTCCATATTGCCAAGCCCATACTCATCACGGCGTGTAACTCTGTTGAGCGGCCCATAGTCAACGCAGAAACGGACCTTGTCCTTCTGAGTCACCAGCACTGGATTGCTAGCCCAAGGACCATTGGCAGGTCTGATCTGTCCGCGTTTGCGCTCATTTTCAATGGCTTCAAATATGATTTTAGCTTCGCGTTCAGCCCACCTGCGTGCCCTGTCGGCGATGGGCGCTGCGTCGCCTGTGTCAATGTCCACGTCAAAACGGTCCGTCACCTTGGGGTTCTTGGGGTCCTTGGCAAAGGCGCCTCGTCGCCGGCGAAGCACCTCCATGGCGCGGTCATAATAGGTGACGCCGTGTCGATCGCGTTGCTTGAGGATGTTGAAGATCTCCCCGTTCTTGTCACACAGCACTTCACGTAGCTCCTCGTCTGTGCAAGTTCCCAGCGAGGCATTGTGCTCCTCTGCCACCTTGTGTCTGAATGCGGCTTGTTCCGCCTCAGCGCGCATGGCAGGGTCTGGTCTTGGCGAGTCGTGTTCTGGCACACACGAGGGGTCTGGCTGCTGCACAGGTCTTGATCTGTTTACAGCAGGTGTATCTGGTGCGTTTTGCCCAAGGTGTCTCAACGCAATTCTTGTCAAGTTAGCCACAAGCTCCTCTTTGCCAATGTCTAGGCTGCAGATCATGTCAGGGGCCTCAATGACGCCTAGCACTGCACCTCTAGGCACAAACACTGGCGCAGTGGAAGTGTTCTCGACTAACATCCCTAGTGGCTTGTTAGGTGCTACAAAGTCCACCGTATCCATGAGAACGGCACCTCTGGTGGCCAGCCTGTTTGTCATCACTGACGCCTCTGGCGCGTCAGGGGTGAGTAGCACTTCAACAGGGCCTGTGCACTGTACTGGTGGATGTGACACTACTTCAATGGTTTTAGCGGTGTCAGCTTTAAGCACCTGGTCACACGTTGTACGCAGCAAATAAGTGCGACTAGGCAAAGTGGGCCTCTGAGAAGACTTGGCTCTTGTAACACCCACCTTGATCGTGTTGGCAGCTGGGGGGTCTAGAGTCCCCAACTTAGCTTGTTCATGCATGGCAACGGCAGGTCCAGCGGATCCAGCGGGTGGAATCGCATGCCATGTTCATAGGTGATGGACGAGCCAAATTTGCCAAAGAAATGTGACCCCAAGATTGCCTCGTAAGGCAGGTCCACCACGTAAAAAGCGTGTGTGAATATGGTGTCTTTGAAGCGCACCTGGGCGTGCACTACACCTGAAATTGGCACAGACTTCTTGGCGTCTGCAAGTTCAACCGTGGTAAAATCACCCTCGGAGAGCGGGCAAATTGAACCTGGCGGCAACTGGTGTGCGCGTTCTGTGTTAATGAATTCGGCCTCGGCGCCGTTATCCACTAGCGCGTCAAGTACCAGTTCTTGTATGCCGTTACCAACTTGTGTGCGTATTGGCATGTGCACAAAGCCATTCTTCTTAGGTTTGCCGACTGCACGTGCCCTATGTAGAATCTTGGGAGGCTTGTCACGTGCTATGCGCCTGGGTTGAGTCTTGAAAACATCGGTAGCAATGCTACTAGCACTAGGCTGCTGAGCATCTGCATCGCTGTCAGTGTCGCTCATTTCTCGCATTGCAACAGCACGTGGCGTCTCGACATGCGGCGCATGAGAAGCATGAGGAGTCAAAGGCTCTTCCTCATCTTCACCGTACGTCCAAGGCGTCTGCGAAACCGGTGCATCACTTCCAGGCCCAAATGATGCAAGTATGGCTTGGCCTACATTGCGTGTAAAACGCTGGAAGTTCCGCACGCAAGCACTAGCTAGGCGCAATATTGCAGGCCGATCAGGACCGGAGTCTACCATCCATTCTGGCGGGGGAGAAGTGCGATCATGCACTACAACCTCACCTGGTAAGACGCCAGTAGCATCGCGAGGGCTTGGCCATTCCTCCGGCAAGGCAGCAACCGCGTGCAAGGCAAGCATGAGCGCTGACACGCAATTGGGTTGCACTAAGTTTGCAGCCCAGCGCTTCATCTGAGTGACAGTCCCGAAGGATGTGGCTCAAAGTAGCCCAGCAAGTTCATGACCTGATCAACAGTCAAGACAAGGGCCTTATTAACTGGTCCTGCGTCTTTCTCACGTGGCTGATAAGACGAGGAGGGGCCCCGCCCAGGCTGGCGAGTAACAGGGCTAGGGAGCGGCATGTCAGTAGACAGCACGCCTTGCGTCGTGGGTTGCCTCGGGTCCCAATAAAACGTGTCATGGGAGCAACCAAGATGTTCACGGACCGTACGTGGCTTGCTGGTGCGAAAGCGCTCATTGAGAATTGCATTCAAGCGTGCAAATCGTTCAGGCAACCGAGCAGCATTTGCAGCTGACACAGTATAGACGCGCTCACGTGAAGATGCACCATTAACGTCGGTCCCACGAAACTGCACCTCATAGGTGGAGTACCCCTTTGTACCCACGACGCGGCAGAAGTCACGCCATGAGCTTGATAGGAGCATCCTAGGCACGTTTTCGTTGATGACTAGAGCTGGCAGGCAATCGGCAGCAATCTCTGCAACATGTACAAGCGTGCGTGCTGCATCGCCTTCAATCCCCATTCCCGCAGGGGAAAACTCAACACAAGAAGATGTATTCCAAATCGCGTCTGGCTTGAGGTGCTTGAGCCTCTCGCGAACTTGGGGGCTAGATACATCTGCACATATGACCTCGGTGTCAGGGAAGAGTTTGCTGTACTCCTCACATGTACGCTTGCAGTTGTCTACCGCTAAGACCACCTGCACGTCAACGTCTGCTGCACGTGCGAACTCCTGCAACCCCCTATGTACACCCCCTATTCCACAGCACAACTCTGCCACCCGCAGCCGCCTTCTGTCCGAACGCCCCGCGTCGGCATCAGACGCCTCCTTAGTCTGCGGATATGACACGGGCGAAGTGGTGGAAGTAGGTGCAACGCATCTGGGGTCAGAGTCAGAAACGTCGGTCTTACCTGGCTGCGGAGTAGCAACATCATGAGCGACATCTTGCGCTGCAAGCGGCGCGCAACTGGTTGTGTCACTGGTGCCCAAAGCAGTCAAGGGTGCGCTAGTGTCAGGTGCGCATACTGCTGGAGCGTCACTGGCATCTGGAGCAGTCAAAGGTGCGCTGGTGTCAAGTGCGCGTACTGCTAGCTCACTATGCGCATACAAGAACGTGGCTAACATGCAAGTGCCAACGGTCTTGTCAAGCATGCGTGTAGTGACTTGTGTGCCGGCCTCAGTCGCCGCTGGTTGCACATCTAGCGCTTCTAGCACATCTTGCGTGGAGCTAGTGCAATGACCGCTGTGCCCAAGTTGCACTGGCGCGTCAACATCCATGAGTGCACTAGGCAAGGTGTGGAAAGCGGTGAGCGAACACTCACTTGTCTTGGCGCGCTTGGCGCGCAGCTCGTCGCGGCGCTTCTCCAGCTTGTCGTGGGGCCTCTTGGCGGCCTTCAGGCGCTCGATGCGGTGCTCGTACCATTCCGGGCACTCTTGGCAGTGCTCCCGGAGCTTGTTCTCTCCACCAAAGTGCTTGTGGCACCCGAAGCACTCGTCGCTGCTGGAAGCCCTGGCCTTGTCGCTCTTGGGCTTGGCCGGCTGCTTGGCAGGCTTGGCGGGAGCCATCGCCGCAGCCCTAGGGTGGCCCTCGTCCGAAGTGTCCATAGCGGCGCTGCCGCGCATGGCGCTAGTCTTGGCCTTGGCGCCCTCGTTGACGATAGCGAGCGCCATGCCCTGCCGCTCAGCTGCCTCTTTGAGGTTGCGCTTGAAGTCTGCGAGCTGTTGGGGACGCATGGCTTTGTAAAAGTCCTCGGTGCGGTCGACCATGGCGTTCCAGTCTTCAAGTATAAGGCGCTCCTTGCGGAAGTCTTGGCGAAGGGGCTGCGTCATGCGGTTGGAGAAGTGCGTCTTGAGCATGGTGACGTCGACGACCGCGCCCTCGGGTCCGGCGCGCTCCGCAGCATGGAGTAGCTCGTCGGCAAACTGGCGTGGCGTCCAGTCTGGCTGCCAGACGAGGTCAGTGATCTCCATCATCGCCTCGGCGCGGTGAGCTGCATTGTCGAAGCGCTTGGCGATCGCCGCCCAAAGCTCCTCGTAGTTCATGGAACCGCAGCCCTGAACGCGCTCCAGTCCCGTAACAGGGTCCTTGTGCGCGATGATGAGCTGGTCTTGCTGATCCGCGGTCAGGCAACGGCGCAGAGCGAAGTCCCACTTGTCGTAGGGGACACTGTTGTAGTGGGCCGCCTGCTCGAAATGGCGGCGCGTCGTCTCGGTTGCGCCGGGGCGGAAGGGAATGGGGAGCGCCGTAGGGTTGAAGAACTTCTGCCAGCTCACGTCTTCATGGTGGCTAGAGCTCGCAGTGGCGGCAGCTGCAGGCGCGGCGAGTGGCGCTGCGCCCTCGAACGGCGCGCGCGCGGGGTTGATGACGTTGGCGAAAAGGCCGCTACTGCTAGTAGGCGCGGGGGCATAGCTGTGGCTAGCGGTGGGCGCGAGTAGGTCCGCCCCGGGATAGCCCACGGGCATTGCGCGAAGCTGCTCCTCTTGGGTGCGCTGGGCAGCTTCGGTGAAGAGCGTCGGCGCGGTGAAGTTGACAAAGTGCGCCAGCGCCGCCGGTCCGGCGCGGCGCGCCGCATCAAAGTAATCTCGAATGCGGCGGTACCGCTCGACGCGGTCCGCGTGACGCCGCAGGTCCGATGCGCGCAGGGCGCGGCGGTGACGCTCCGCCTCGATGCGCGAGCGCCAGTCGGCGTCAGCTTCGGCCTCGATGGCTAGCTGCAGGGGCGTGGCGTGGGCAGTAGGCAGAGGACGCCGCTCGCGCTCCTCGTACAGCTCCTTGATCTGGGCGTCCGCGGCTAGAGTGTCGCGCTTGGCTTTGTCACGAGCAGCGTCATCTTGGGTAATGCGCTGGCCAAGCTCGACCTCGATGCCGCGGGCGACGCGCTCAACGTCGTCAGAAGAGGTCGGGGGGACGGCGGCGGCGCGTGGAGTTGCAGCGGTGCCGGCGCTGAAGAGGATGGCTGGGTCGAGGCTAGCAGTGGTGCTAGTAGCTGGACGCACCGAAGCGCTCACGCGCTCTGCAGCACGGCGCAGAGCCTCGTCGCTAATAGCGGGGAGAGCGGCGCGAAGTCCTCGGACGATGTCGTCCATCTGCTCTCGACCATCACCGGAAGCCGGGGCAGGTGCGGCGGATGTCGCGACCGGCAGGTTTCCGGAGGACGCGGGGGGACCTTGAGCTTGAGCGGCAGTGACAGGCGGAGTGGCAGTCGGTGCAGTCCCAGCGCTCGCAGGGGTCGAGGCGACCGCAGCCGACATGCCGCCCTGATCGGCAGGAGGCGCCGACACAGGGTGCACAGGGGGGGGCTGTGCCTGCGGATCCGCACCGCCACCGCTACTCTCACCGCCGGTTCCCGCGCCACCCGTTTCCCCAACGGAGGCTAAGGCCGTCGCAGGCTGTTCGGCGTTGCCAGTGTGGATAGCACTTCCTCCCTGAGACACACGACAAAGTTGGCAACTCGTCGCTAGTACGCACTTCTGTGTAGAGCGGGCAAACGCTCAAAATGTGCGCGTCGACGGCGTGCCAGAGCGCTCAAGATTTTCAAAGTGCTCAAAGTTTATGCAATCTGCTCAGAGGTTATGCAGAAGCCGATAATTCCCCTTTCCACTTGAAAAAGCGTGCCAGGGTCGGCCTAGGCGAGTCTAGCCAGCGTGTGGACAACTCCACATTGTCAACTCAAAATGCGTCGGGGTGATCAGTCCCGTTGCATACATGAGTTTTCACGCTGCACGCAACATTGTGCCGAGGTGCACGAATCAGTTAGCGGCGCTCACACTAACTGACGGAAAACGCTGTTGCATGGTTGCGTGTCCATGCTCACGGATTCCTCAAAGTAGCTGGAGCACCTAGTCTGACAGTACAGCCAGTTGTGCCTAGCAGCCGTGTGCTGGAAGGGAAACACCGTGAGCTTCGTTGATCGCATGCTGTCGTCTGCAGGACTAAACAGCACGGACTTGCCATAGCATGCGAGCAACTGATAGACGCTGGGCAGTCTAAGTACATAGCAGCGTCCCTATGTGTCTGTTGCACCGCCAGCGCGACCCCGTCGCGGACGCAGTACTTCAGAACACCTTCGTGGCCTAAGTGCACGGCATTAAACTGTGTCGGAGTAATCGACAGAGTCTTCAAAGTCTAGCACCGATGTTGTCGCCGGCAAGTGGAGCTGAGCCATGATACAGCAAAGCAGCCTGGAGTCTATGTTCTTGAGCAATAGAGCTGCTGAGCTGCTAGTGACATCAAAGTGCAACCAACTTGCAGGGCAAACATCAGTGGGGCAAACAAAGACACACCTGTGTAGACATGACTGAAGAAGGAGAGTGAGCCCAATGGATATGGCTCAGCTCCAGAGGTCTTGCTGTCTCCCAGCCAGGATGGTCTCTTGTTGCTTGCCTTGTAGGTGCCTTGAGCACTTGTTGTTGAAGCAAAAAAAAGCCGTCCTCCTAGTTGCTGGCACAGGGCTTGAAGTTGAAGTACCGGTCCAGAGAACGGTCTCCCCCTTCCAGAGCTCCTGGCATTTCATGCTACTTGTAGCATAAAACAGAGAACTTGTATCAACCATCTTTCGGGTCCCAACATGTACGCTCCCACTCAAACCGCGGTCTCCCGGAGGATGCTGGTCGGCGGATGGTGCGGGCACGCCCCGGGGGGCACGCCCTCCCACCACTCTCACTTTCATTGCGCGCACGGGTTTCGATCGCCCCTGCACTCGCGCACATGTTAGACTCCTTGGTCCGTGTTTCAAGACGGGGTAAAGGGAGGCATTTCGACAGGGCCAGAGGGGCTATGAAAACCCCCTTCCTCGGCCCCGACTGCGACACGGTGACGACGTTTCAGATGCAAGCACCCTACCTCCGACGCCACCCGATCCCGCAGCCACGGAACCCGCCCTGACTGGGCCCCGAGAGCAGCATCCCAGACACAACGCCTGAGGGCAGTACTCCCGGGGCCGACACTGCCTCCCTTCGGTTCCCTTTCAGCAATCTCAAGCACTCTTTAACTCTCTTTCCAAAGTTCTTTTCATCTTTCCCTCACGGTACTTGTTCGCTATCGGTCTCCCGCCAGTATTTAGCCTTGGATGGAATTTACCACCCGCTTTGAGCTGCAATCCCAAGCAACTCGACTCGTCGAGACCGGACCGAACATCGCACGCAACCAGCCGCGGACGGGGCTGTCACCCTCCCTGGCGCCCTCTTCCAAGGGACTTGGGCCGGCGGTACGACTGGACCTGGACTCTACAGACTACAATTCGGTGACCCTAGGGGCCACAGATTCTCATCGTGGGCTCTTCCCGCTTCACTCGCCGTTACTAGGGGAATCCTGGTTAGTTTCTCTTCCTCCGCTTAGTTATATGCTTAAATTCAGCGGGTCCTCTTGCTTGATCGGAGGTCCGGAGTTGGATGGTGCTCGACTCGTCGAGACCGGACCGAACATCGCACGCAACCAGCCGCGGACGGGGCTGTCACCCGCCCTGGCGCCCTCTTCCAAGGGACTTGGGCCGGCGGTACGACTGGACCTGGACTCTACAGACTACAATTCGGTGACCCTAGGGGCCACAGATTCTCATCGTGGGCTCTTCCCGCTTCACTCGCCGTTACTAGGGGAATCCTGGTTAGTTTCTCTTCCTCCGCTTAGTTATATGCTTAAATTCAGCGGGTCCTGTTGCTTGATCGGAGGTCCGGAGTTGGGTGTCAAACGATTGTCCAGCCACCAACAAAGTGGTGCAGATAATGTCTGGAAGTGCCACAGTGTGTTGCTGGTGACAGAAGTGTTAAGGAACTTTGAAACAAGTACCCAGCCACAAACAAGGTGACAAAAGTGTCAAACAAGTGTCCAGCCACCAACAAAGTGCCTAGGATGATGTCTGGGAGTGTGTTGCTGGTGACAGAAATGTCAAACAAGTGTCCAGCCACCAACAAAGTGCCTAGGATGATGTCTGGGAGTGTGTTTCACCCAACAGAAAAGTCATTGGCAAACAACTTGAAGTGTCCAGCCACCAACAAAGTGGTACAGATGATGTCTGAGAGTGTGTTTCACCCAACAGAAGTGGCTAACATGTGTACAGCCATAAAAAAAGTGGTGCAGATGATGCCTGGGAGTGTGTTGCACCCAATAAAAGTGTCAAACAGCAAACAAAGTGGTGCAAAATCACGACGCCAATCATGGATTCGACCAAGGCCAAGTAAGCGCATTTAGGATGGGACGCGAAGCGACAAGCGGCGTACCAGCTGTTCCGGGACTAGGATACGATGTGAGTCACACGGTGTGGTGCCAGCGTGGTCATGCACCCAAATTTCACGTTGCCGTTTGTGCTCTACACTGATTCTTCAACGACAGCGGTGGCCGGTGTACCCACTCATTTTCGACCTCTCGGTGTGATAGATGGCCACCAACAGATGCCCTGCGCAACGATAGGGCGTCGTTAACTTCGAGAAGGGGAGGAGGTGCGCGAAGTTGTAGTCTGCTACATCAGCAAGTTAAACTCCGAACTGGAGTCAAACATGCCAGTGGATGCAACAGCGCTGCAGTGCCAGGCGGTCGTGCTTGCGCTTAACCACTTCAGACCCTACGTATGGGGCAATCGAGTGACATGGAGTGCCGAGCGGTCGTGCTTGCTTTTAACCACTGGCACTTCAGACCCTACGTATGGGGCAATCCAGTGACAGTTGCCGCAAACGCAGCAGCGCTCAGGTGATTGTTGGTGGTTGTCGGCGCTTCAAGACCACAACAGCAAACTACTGCGCTGGGCCATGCGCATCATGGAGGCTGCAGTGCCCACGCAAGAGGACCTTGACGCCCGCGGCAGTACTGGCATGCCAACGAGGGCTGATCCGACACGGTGCCCTATTTCAACGCGCCGCCATCAGGTGTGAAGATTCTGGATGGTCAACAGCTCGCGGCGCATGGCGGCAGCGATGACACAGCTCAGCTTATGGCGGCGGCAGCAGCGCAGGCCAGCCTGAGAGTGGCGGCGCAACTCGCGGCAGCAGCGGCAGCGCACTCGCAAGTGGCTGGGCAGCTGGCAGCGCGCGCGGGAGTGGCGTGGCAACGCGGTTGGCAGCAGCGACAGCGACGCGGCCGCGTGCACGTGTAAAAAACGAAGGCTCATCTGCTCTGACTCGGAGGCGGTAAGGCTTGCGAGCCTGCGTGATGATGTGGTGGCAGGAGCGCGAGGACTCCAGTATAAGTTGAAGGACAGCAACGCGGCTGCAGAGGCTGCAGCGAGCGTTGATGCCAGTGGCGACGTGGCAGGACGTCTGTTTCGTATAATTGCCGCGTAAGTTGAGAAAGTGCTGTCAGAAGGTGACGTGACATCTTTTGACGACCAAGGTATTGAGAGCTTTGCCGCATTTGCGATAACAAAGTCATTTGGTTGGCATGCTGATGCCCAGGTCAAGTTGGCACAGGAGGGCAAGATAGCTATCACGTGGCGACGGTGGATTTATTGGCGATGAGCTGGCATGATTTTGTGCTGTGAGGCGCAAGCGTGCGTGCCATGGTTCGGCCACAGCCAATGAGGCCGACGCAGCTGGGCTCGGCCACAGCCGATGCGACCGACGCAGCTGGGCGAGGTGATGCAGCTGAGCATGGTGATACCACTCGAGGTGGCAAGCGCAATCGCAAGGCGGCTAGAAGTTCGGGCTGGACCGAGATGTGGCACTGTCCAAGATTCCCTGAGGCACGGTACTGGTGCGTGAGCACAAGCCGCGTGACGCGCCGCTCATCTACATTTGCCAATGGGGGCGTCAAGGTTAGCAGAGCAATTGCGCTTGCAGAGGCAGTCAAGCAGTGTGCAAGGCGCAGTGGCGTGACGGACAGGCTTCAAGTTGCGTTGACGCTCGTCACCAAGTAGTCCCATCTCGATTCCTGGCGCCCTGATTCTGTGCGGTTTGTGTGCACTCTAGGTGGTTTCTCTGTGCTAGAGCCTAAACTGCACTGGAACTGAGCAGAGACTGTGGTTTTAGACAGGCAGAAAGTGCTGTTTGTCACATTCTGTCCAAGCTCTGCCCAGTTACTGCCTGATCGCAGAATGTGCACCTAGTGTGTACAGAATGTGTGCTGAGGATTAGGGTTGACGGGGCATTCCTTGCTAGGGTGGCAGGTAGGGTAAATCCAACTAGGTCTTGGGGCGTATACCGTATGCATGAGGGCAAAACTAAGGAGGACGAGAGAGCACGGTGGTAGACACGATGGCGCAGCAGCAGGCAGGCGGCGTGGTGGCAGCAAGCCTCTTGGTTGAGTTTTGACTGCATCCAGCGTCAGCGGCAGGTGAGCAGGCTGCGCTTTGTGATGCCGCAAGCACATTTCGTGATCAGCAGTTGCTCACTTCTTTGGTAATCTAATGCTGTACAAGTTGCTGGCCTACATCGGGAAAATCGACATGTCGTTCTGGGCTAGGTTCTGCCCAAATTTTGCAGGGGGGTAATTCTAGGACGGTTCTGCTCGAAAACTTTCCGAGACCGCGGGATTTGGCCAGAGTGGGCGTTCTGGCCAGAGTTTCGTTCTGGGACAACTCTGGGCCAGCGCCTGCCCTAAGCGCAGGCCAATTCAGATGACTGCTCATGCACACTTTGACATGCGATGCGAGGCATTGAGTGAGGTGCACGCAAATGTTAATTAACTAAATTAAATGCTAGGGCCATTGACCGTCTGACAACACAAACAGAGCAGCACTGCGGCACAAGTTTGCAAAAACCCTGCACCTGAGGCGATGCAAGTGATCGGCGAGTTCTTGCCACAGCATTCATTTGCAGCGTGCCAGGCGAGTGCGCTCTGCTCTGTCTCCAATTCCCTTGCTAAGCAGCACTGCGCCATACGCCATGCAGTGCTGGGTGCATGTTGTACACGTGTGCACGAATGAGCTTTTTCTCGGCAACTTCTTCAAGTAAGAGTTGAATTGAGCCATTTGAGCCAGAAAAAGTAATGTACCGGGTGGTTGCCCCGGGGGCCCCGCCCGGGGGGATTCCTCAAGCCTCACTCTGAATCTTCGGCTCACTTGGCTCGCCCGGGGCCGCAGCCTGACGCTCGAAAAACCGTCAGTTGGGCCAAGTTGGCGCGAGGCGAACGGCAGGCAGCACACACTCCATCACGTGCACACACGATACTGTAGCTTCAGCTGCTTTCGTCATGATGGCGGATTTGGAGGAGCAGCAGTCAGCGGCAGGTGCAGGAACCAGGTGGTGTTCCTGAAGTTCACGATCAATCTTCGCGACACAACCATCCTAGACGGGCCGGTGATTCCATCGGACTTTGGCGCCAACTACGAGGGCGAGGTGGTGGTCCTTACAATACCACTCAGAGTCGACCGGTTGGTCGCGCAGCTGATAGCACCTGGGAGTATAGGTGGCGTCAGCGCAACGGGCAGCTCAGCGGCTGGGTGAGCGAGGATGCCATAGTGGCACCATGGACGCTAGACACGTTCCACGCGCTATACGAGCTGCGCCCGCAAGGCGAGCAGTTTCAGCATGCGCGGCGGCTTGAAGTGTGGGCAGGCGCCCAGCTGGATTGCGAGGCGGCGCTGTCTAAGCTTCCTCGAGGCACAGCGCTGGTGCGGGAACATAAGCCGCGTGACGCACCGCTCACCTACATTTGGGGGCGTATCGACGGCTACCTCAAGCCGTACTGGCGCGCGCGTCATGACGACGGCATCTGGGAGGACATGAACCAGACGGAGGTGCGCAGAGCGATCGCGCTTGCGGAGGCCGTCAAGCAGCACGCGCAGCGCAGCGGTTTAACGGACAACAGGCCCGCATTGACGCTCGTCACTAGCCCGTTGATTCCATCAGACTTTGGCGCCAACTACGAAGGCGAGGTGGTCAGATATCACTCAGAGTTGACTGGTTGGTCGCGCGGCAAGCTGGTCAAGTATATGCCGCGGCGGAACAAGCACACGTTTGAGGTGCTGTTCAACGGAGAATCACGGCCGCGCACGGTGGTTTTGCGGCCTGGCTACTACACAGCGGGTGTTGGCGAGTCGCAGCCTCAACTTGCAGCAACCAAGGATTCAGCTTGGAACATCGTCGTCTTCAAACAAGTAGACGGCGAGCTTGCGGCGGCCACAAGTGAGGTGGAGCCGGTGGAGCAGGATGGCTCTGAAGATGACGCAGCGTAGGCGGTGCGGCGCGTCATATGGCGGTAGGGGTTCGCTATGCCGCCGCGCGGGATGCGGGCGCAGGTAGCGAGAGCTGTTGTGGCAGGCGGTGCTCAACAGCGGGTCCAGCACGGCCCATCTTTCGTTAGCCGTCATAGTTAGCGTCGGGTTTGGCGCCAGGGGTGGCCCACCGGGTGGGTGGGCTCAGAACGTTGATCTGGTCTGTGTCTTCCTTCCCATGTAAAGGCCTTGAGCAACTCCAGGGGCGGAGTTGTGTCTTGGTAGGGGGGGTTGTTGCAGTTTTGGGTATGCACCTTGGTTAGCAAGGGGGGGTAGTACCACCAGGGAGTTCTGAGTACCAGGGGGTGCTTTATGATGTCACAACTTGGGGGTATTCTAGGGGATTGTCAAACCCTAGCCCTAGGAGCTTCGAGTCACTCAGATTCACTTGTCTGGTTGGCTGGTAAGCAAGACTGAGAGCATCCTCCCGCCCACACCCTGGGGTGTCTACATACTATTTGGCTAGCTAGGGTCATCAGGTAATCTATGCATGACATTCTGTGTGACATTCATCCAGTATATCTTTTGTTGTGCTTCTTTCTGTCTCAGCTGTTCCAAGACCATACATTCACTCCTACATGAATCATCCTCCTCGCATATGGTCTGCATGCTTGTTATAGTATGTAAAACGCAGCACGCTGGTCAAGTATATGCTGCAAAGGAGCAAGCACGCGTTGAGGTGCTGTTCAACGGAGTGTCACGGCTGCGCACATGATTTTGCAGCCTGCCAGTGGCTACTACACGGCGGGTGTTGGCGAGTCGCAACTTCGAGTTGCGGCAACCAAATGTTCAGTTTGGAACATCCACGTCGTCAACTAAGTAGACGGCGAGCTTGCGGCGGCCACAGGTGACTCCTGAGGTGAGATGGAGCCAGTGGAACAGGACAGCTCCGATGATGACGCGGCGTAGACGGCGCGGCGCGTCATACGGCGGTAGGGGTTCCGAGTCGCTACGCTGTGCAGGATGCAGGTGCAGGCAGCATGAGCTGTTGTAGCAGGCGGGGTTCAATAGCTGGTCCAGCGCGGCCCACCCTTCATTAACAGCCATAGTAGCGTTGGTTTTGGCACCAGGGGTGTTGGATGCGCACATGCTCAGAACGTTGATCTGGTTTGTTTCTTCCTGCCCATGCAAAGGCCTTGAGCAACTCCAGGGGCGGAGTTGTGTCTTGGTGGGAGGGGTTGTTACAATCATGATGGCAGTTTTGGGTCTGCACCTTGGTTCGCAAGGATGCATACCACCAGGGAGTTCTGAGTAGCAGGGGACCATGATGCTTTATGATGCAACGACTTGAGCACTTCTTCAAGGGGATTGTCAGCCCCTAGCCCTTAGGCTAGGAGCTGCTAATTTCTCAGATTCACTTCAAGAATCACTTGTCTGGCTGGCTGCATAGGCTGGCTAGTAGGGTCACCAACAGCAGGTAATCTATGCATGACATTATGTGTGACTTTCATCATGAATATGTTCTGTTGTGCTTCTTTTTGTGTAGGGCTGTTCCCACTGGCAGACCATTGGCAATTGTCCTTCTAGTAGTACATGAATCGTTCTCCTTCTCATATGATCAGCATGTTTGTTGCATGTAAATTAATCCACAGCAGAAACTGTGGACAGCGGCGACAAATCATAGACCTACATGCGGAGCTGATATTATTTGAGTGCACTACACTGTTGAACACAACAGAGGGCAGGCACTCCGATTGGTTAAGTTATTTTGTGAATGCAGTGCACGTCGTTAAGCGTGACAATGTATTTGATGGTGCATACCTCACATGAAGGGAAATAATAAAACTTTTGGAAGTTGGTATATAGCTAGAAGCACACCATAGCATTGAATTTCCTGGTCACTGGGGGGAGTGTGCATTTTGCTTGCAATGCTCCTTGTCATTCTATGAGTTAGTTTAGCTGTCTTGCAGGGTGCTTGGCAGTTACACAGAGGTCAGCAGTAACTGCACAGAGTCTGGCAGGCTGCAAGAATTGGAGGAAAGTTTCTTCTTGCTTCCAGAAGGCCCTTTAAGTATTTTTTGCAGCTGAGTTTGGTTTTAGTCTTGTGGTGCTGGGAGCACCTGGTGAATGGACCATGGGTTTAGAGGTTGAAGACTGGCTCTGCCCTCTGCTTTTGCCGCTTTAGACACCAGCATAGCCCGGTAACTGTTACAGCCTGTTGGGAACAGGAGTACTACCTAGTAATTAACCTGACTGTTGCTGTAGAAACACAGGGGGTAGCTCTGGCTCTTCAGTTGGAGGAGTATGGTACTGGATCGGGCCTTAAGCGTGCAACAGGCGCGTGCGAGCCGAGGCATAAGGAGTCGCTGCAAGCGGGGCTAGCAGTGTCAAGGGGATACTTGTCGGGTCCCAACCACAAGTTTTAACTTCTGAATCAGCGAAAAAGTCGTTGAATCGATTTTACTCCGGGTGAGTGCACGAGGGCTCAGCTGTACCTAGGAGCACGCGGCATCACTAGGCAAGGCGGCACAGACGTGTGTCAGTAGCAACACGATGGTAGGAAAGGCCATCATAGGGAAGGGGCCCATGGCTCGTTCTCGGAGCACGAGTCACGGCAGGTCTGCCGCAGGTCCTGGAGCTACGGGGGCCGTAGCAGAGGGAGGGAGCTGGCGAAGGCGTGGCTGGTGCTGCGCCTGTAGCCGCACACGACGCTGAGGTGGTATACCCACCACCCGGCGCCATGGGAATGGCGATTGCCATTGGCCTCGGGGAGGCCTCTGCGGCAGCGGCGGGGCCTGCCGCCACTGGCATTCTAGGGGGGGAGGATCTTAATGCGGCGCCCACTGGCACGCGGGAGCAGTCGCAGGATCTGAGTGCAGCGTCCACGGGGGGGCAGCCGCAGGTGCAGCAGCAGCATCAGGCTGCAGCTGCCCACGAAGGGGCGGCGCTCATACAAGAGCAGCCGCCGCTGTCTGAGAGTCTGAGACAGCAACAGCAGCTGCTGCGGGCTGCAGCTGTTGGCCACGTCGCAGTGGCGGAGGAGCGTGATATTAGTGCGGCGCCCACGCGGGAGCAGTTGCAGGATCTGAGGGCGGCGTCCACGGGGGGGCAGCAGCAGGCGCAGCAGCAGCATCAGGCTGCAGCTGCCCACGAGGGGGCGGCGCTCATTCAAGAGCAGCCGCCGCGGCAACAGCAGCAGCAGGCTGCAGCTGTTGGCCACATTGCAGTGGCGGAGGGAGTGCGCGCGGCGGCCGCGCAGCGCGCTACAGCAGCAGCTGCGGCGACGTGCAGGGGAGCCGCTGCCGTTACGGTGCGAGGCGAAGCGCGGCACCAGCGAGCAGACAGTCGCTCGCGGCGCTGCGCGAGGAGATTGACGCTGCCACGCGCCGATCGGCGGAGAGCCCTAGTCAGCTCTCTATCAACATGCGCGACCTAGCGCGCCAGATGGCGCACATGGCTCGCGACGCGGCGGCGGCCCGGGAGCAAACGGCGCGCGACGCCGCAGTCGCCAGGGACCAGGCGGCGCGCGAGCACGAGGCCGCGAGGGACGCAGCGCTGCAGCGCACGCTGTTGCAGGCGCTGCAGGCCGCCATGGGGGGCGCGGCACGCGCTGCACAGGGGGGGGCGTAGAGCCGCGGGCGGCGGGCGCCGCCAGCAAATCGCCCATGCGGGGGGGCAGCACTCAGGAGGACAGCGCGCTGTCGGCGTGGGCTACCTCGCCGGCAGCGGCGACGGCGATGGAGGTGACAGCGGCAGCAGCGGCGAACCGTCATCGGACGACGGCAGCAGCCGCAGCGACAGTGACCGCAGCCGTGGCAGCGGCGCGAGCTCGCTCTCTGGCGGCGCGAGGCGCGCGCAGCGCCAGCACTGCAGCCGCCACCGCGAGCGCATCGAGCGCAGCAACGGCCGCAAAGCCGAACGCGAGGCCGCTGGGAGCAGCTTTGTGATGCTGTCGCCAGTGGCCGAGGGCGTCGGCGGCGGCGGCAGGGACCGCCGCAACCGGTGCACGCCGTCACCGGACGGCGAGGGGGCGAACTTCAAGAAGTTCGTGTCAGCCGCATTGGCCACCTTCAACTTTATCCCGGAGCTGGAGCGGGGGGAGGGCACTTGGGGTCAGGACCACAAAGTCCCCGCACAGGAGGTGACCTCCTGGGGGACCGTTAACCTCAGTAAGGGGGAGACGGCCGAGCTGATGGCGTACCAGGCGCTACAGCAGAGCGACACCGGAGGCGCTGCTACACCATGGACTGGTGGTGCTGGCAGCAGCGCGGCGGCAGCGCACGGTGGTGATGCTGGCGGTGTTGGCAGCAGCGCGGCGGCAGCGCAGCGGCAATGCTGGCGGTGCTGACAGCGGCGCGGCGGCGCGCGGCAGCGATGCTGCTGCTGCCGCCGGGCGCGGCGGCGCTGCTGCCGCCGCGGAGCGCAGTGGCGCGGCCGCTGCCGCCAACGAGCGCAGCGGTGCCATCGCCGCAATCGCCACTGCGGCTGCAGCTGTCGCGGCGGCGGCCGCATACGGCGGCGCCGCCAACTCTACAGCAGGCAGCGACGGGGCGCCGCTCACGAGGGGAGCTCCGCGCACCTAGCACGGCGCTACATTGAAGCGCAGCTGAGGCAGCGCGCGCGAGAGATACTGGCGAACGCCGATCATGGCGACAGCGACGGGAACGGGCAGTCAAGTGACGACTGCCTCAACGACATGGAGCAGCTGGAGCTGCACCGCAGGGGGGCATGGAGCCGCAGCGACGGCTCTGCCGGCTCCGCTGACCGCGGCCGCACGGTTGCGGCGGCGATGGACCTGGGGAGCGGGGGGGAGCGCGTGGCTGAAGACCTGCGGCAGCGCCACAGGGAAGCTGCGCAGCACCAGGAGCGCGCGCACGGAACGGCGCGCAACTGTGAGGAACACAATCGTTTGCGGGATCACGAGGAGGCCCACGAGGAGGGTCTAAGGCGGGAGGCACGCGAGCCGCTCGGAGCGGGCGCGCCGACAGGACTCGGAGGAGCTCTGGGCGCACGCCAGGCTGCTGGCGGCCCGCTCCGCTACGGACGAGCTGTAGGCGCACACCACGGCGCTCACCGCAGCGCTACAGCGCTTGCAGCAGGCCGCGGCGGCGGCAACTGCAGAGCGCAGCAATGCGGCCACCGCTGCCGCTGCTGCCGCTGCGGACGCTGCTGAGCGCCGCGACCCTGCTGCTGCTGCATGCTGCGGATGCTACTGCTGCCGTGGCAGCGCTGGCGACACAAGCGTACCACGACTACGGCGCCCCCTCTACAGGGGCAGGAGGGGGATTGGGAGGGGGGCGGGGCAGCTTGGACGCCACAACGGACAACTTGGCAAGCACGGCTGCGACGGATCGCAGCACTCTCTCTGTAGGGGGGGAAGGCCCTCAGGCGCCTACAACGGCACCTGATTTTTGCGACGATGCTGCCCAGCAGTGGGCAGCGGACTGCTCGCACGGCGGACGTAGGGGGCGACCGGCCGGAGCCGGGGCAGGGCAGGCGCAGCAACAGCATGCGCAAGCCTGCCAACGTGGTACCGCCACGCATGTCGCGATACGTGTGGGAGACTCTGTTCAGAGCAGGCGCGCTGCACCTTGTCGGGGGAGCAGCGCATGCAGGTTGCTGTTGCGGCTGAGCAACTCAGCGAGCAGCAGTAGGGGGAGGCTCTTGACGCGCTGGCTGCGCGCTTGGAGCCTCAGGCTGTGGCAGTGCGACAGGCACAGCTGTGCAGCCGCGAGACGCGTAACCCCTGGCGGGGTGAGGCTAGGGTCACGGTGAACCGCGCGCTGGCGGCGCTGGCGGCGGCGGATAAGGAGATGTGCACGGTGTACAGGGCGGCTTGGCAGCAGCCTTTCATCGATGCTGAAGAGCATTGCTGCTTGTGCATCACGGAGGGCGTGGCACGATATAGCTCTGAGGTGGGGGCCTCGGCGCCCGTTCTCCAGTCTGCACGCCACATTGCGGATAGACGGGGCGTTGTGAGGTAGGGCTGCATGTGAGGCAACTGGCTATCTGGTTAATAAAGTCTGACCAGATAGTGCACAACCTTTTCTGGTACAGTTGGAAGTGCCCCTGTCTTAACAGCGTTGATTTGGGGGGGGCCGGCGACGCGCCGACCCCTTACGACGGCGGCTTCTGCGACACCATGCGCAGAGGGCTCACTCTGGTGCGCGCGGCGCACACTGAGCGGAGCCAGGGGGGACTTTATGGGCGCGGGGGGGGAGCTGGCGTACATGGAGGAGCGCTGCATCAAAATGTGGCACCGCGACGTCGCGCACGATGCGCGCACGGGCGGCGCGCGCGGCGCTGTCGCGGCAGAGCGCGGCGGTGCCGCTGCTGCTGCCACGGCGGAATGCGACAGCAGCGCAGCCACAGCTGCCGAGCACGGCAGCATCGCGCACGACGTGCACACGGATGCGCGCGGCGCTGTTGTGGCAGAGCGCGGCAGCGCCGCTGCTGCTGCTGCGGCGGCAGGGTGCGGCCTGGCTCGGCGGCGGTGCGATCGCAGCCGCCGGGCGCGGCGGCGGCAGCACAGCCGCTGCCGCTAAGGGCGGCGGCATCGCGCATGGCGCGCGCATGGCTGCGCGCGGCGCTGCCGCTGCTGCTGCTGCTCAGGCTGCTGCGGCGGTGGGGCGCGACGGCGGTGCGGGCGTTGCCGCTGAGCACGGCGGCATCACGCGCGACGCGCGCACGGGTGCGCGCGGCGCTGCCGCTGCTGCTGCGCGGCGGGGCGCGGCAGCGGCGCTGACGCTGCTGCTGAGCGCGGCGGCATCGCGCACGACACGCGCACAGGTGCGCACGGCGCTGCCGCTACTGCTGCCGCTGCTGCGGCGACGAGGCGCGGTGGCAGCGCGGACGCTGCCGCTGAGCGTGGCGGCATCACGCACAATGCACCACGGCTGCGTGCGGCGCTGCCGCTGCCGCTACTGCCGCCGCTACTGCTGCCGCTGCTGCGGCGGCGGAGCGTGGCGGCGGCGCAGCGGCGGCTGGGCACGGGGGCGCTGGTGACGTCGCTGCGCGGCGTGCTGCCATCGCGGCGGAGCACTGTAGCGCTGCTGCTGCTGCGGCTGCCGCCACGGGCGGCGCAGCTACTGGGGGGAAGCGCAAGCACTCGGACGCTGTGTCGAGCGAGGCGTGCGTGCGCCTTAAACATCAGCTACGAGCACAGCTGGCGGCGCAGCAGCGGGCAACACCTCTGATTGTGTGCGCTGCTGCGCGCGCTGCTGCGCTTGCCTTTGACGTTGAGGTGGACGGCACGGAGCGGCAACCGGCAACACTGCTGCATGTGGGGGGCTGTTTGACAGCATGCCGCCGGCGGAGAAGCTCGAGGCTCTGCTCGGCAAGGCGGTCAGCTTCGACCTGCCCGCGGCGCCAGGGTGCTCCGATTGCACGGCGCGCGTCGCTGCCGTGATGGTCGAGGACCTGTGCGCGCGCATTCACTGCGCGCTGGAGGCCGTCGGGGAGGGCGACGGCGATAGCCCGCGCGGGGGCGAGGGGGCTGCTGGTTTTGACTGGACACATGTTCAGCGGGTGCGGGCGCAATGCATGCACGCACTGGAGCTCTACCGCACGCGCGCAGCGTTGCGCACGGCCTCACGGACGACCGCGGCAGCAGCTGAGGTGGCGCAAGCTACGGGGCGTAGCGGGGCGGGGCTCAGTGGCACGACGGCGGCGCGCAGCAGCGACGCTGCTGCTGCTGCTGCCGCTGAGCGCAGTGGCGCTGCTGCGGAGCCGCGCAGCACTGGTATTGCCGCTGGCGGCAGTCACAACGACGCTACGAGCAGCGGCGGGCCCGCGAGAGGCCGCGGCGTAGCGGGCGCCGCGGCGGTGAGGGGCGACGCGCCGGGCGCGGAACACAGTTACGGAGCGAGGATGGGCGAGCCGAGCGGCGCTGCCAGGGCAGCGCCACCGCCCGTGACTGATACGGCAGCGGTGGCGGGGGCGGAGATCAATCACGGGGGTGTGGCTGCTGCTGGGCGGCGAGGTGCTGAGCTGCTCGCTGCTGCGGGGCGCAGCAGCGCGGCCATTGCTGCTGAGCGGCACGGCGCTGCCATGGGGGCAGAGCGCGGCGGCGCGGCCACCGCTGCGGGGCGCAGTGGCGCTGCTGCCGCACCCGAGCAGCGCGGCGATGCCGCTGCTGCGGGGCGCAGCGGCGCGCGCGCCGCTGCAGCTTGGCGCTGCTGCCGCGAGGAGCTTGCGCTTCTAAGGGGGCGCGCGGCGCGGCTCCTTCAGAATCTCTGCCACAGCAGGGGGGTTTTAGGGGGGCGGACGGCGCGGAGGAGGTGGCTCCTTCTCCGTCACGGCAGCCACTTGCGCCCGAACCATCCGGGTTCAGGAGTGAATTTTTCGGAACAATCCCCGGATGCTTGAGGCCTCACGCACCTGAGATGACTTTTGCCACAAATGCACCTTTGAACGACAAAAAATGCCAACAACTTGCGCTTCAAGATACTGGTCTACTAGTAGTACATTGAGCAAACCCAAATGTTTTCACCCCAAAAATCCGGTTGCAACTACGGTATCAGGCATCAGATCATGTACACAGTGCAATGCCATGTTGCCGAGACATGAATTGTGCAAAGTGAACACCCGTGGGCCAGCAGCTAATGTAGCAACGCTCAAATGAATGACACATCATAGCCATAGCAGCACTGATCATTGCAGAGCACAACACTGCGCATGGCATAAAAGCAGGCACTCAACTGCAAGTTGAGTAAAGGCATGCACAAATTCCATGCAGGCAGCAGACTCATGATGCCGTGCAGTGGGATCTAAATTGCGCAGCAAACAACAGAAGCACAGAACATGTGTGTTGTGTCGTGTCTGACAACACCCTGATTGCGATTGCAGTATGTGAGTGCATGCACATCTTGTGGAAATTACATGTCAATTGATACAACAGCAGAGAGAGTGTGCAGCACACTCGTGATAGCGTATCAGCCATGTGCTTGCACACATGCGTGCTTATGTACACATATATGTATCTGCAAAGGTCACAAGGTTTAGCCTCAACCGATAAACCTGAGGCATGCTGAATTGCGGGGGGCTCCGGCTAGCCCAAGTACCTGGCAGCCTGAGGCACCCTAACCACATCGCCCTGCTGAAAGACAGTCAACCTGTCTGTCTGAATCGACAAAATGTCAAGTGCGTCCACCATGGGAGTCCTGCTACCATGATCATCAATGTAGCATGGCCTGAAAGGAAACTTCTCAGTGTACTTCTGGGGGTCATTGCCATCAGGCTGGTACCACACATGCACAAACGCAGTGGTTAGCTCCCTGTCAGCCCAGTAACCAGCACGAACAAATTGAATCTTGCCTAGCCACCAAGGACACCCGTCACTGCCATCAGACTTGGCAATCACAAAACTTCCCAACCTTGTACCTATCATCTGTTTCCAGCAGTGACGCCTTTTTGGACTTGCGAATTTTGCTGGTTTCTAGTAGCGGCAAGTTGAGGCCATACCGGTGTGTCTGAAAGCAGCAGCGTTTGTGTCCTCCTCCCCCTCTGACTCATCCGATTCCTCCTCGTCATTCTCTTCAAACAGGCTGAGCCCGCATGTGCTGCTGCCATCATCATTGGGTCCTCCTGCAGCACGCGCACATCATTAAACAAGGGATGACGTTTCAGCATCAACTCCCAAGCTGTAGTATATAACATCCGATGTTGTGTCTACTTTGCTGTATCAGATATAAAGCTAGCACACATATACCATACAATATCTGGCGCGACGCGTGTCTACTTCGGTGTATGAGATGATAAGCAGGCAACATGGTCAAGTCTGGGTGACTCAGTCTACCATCAATGCTGCAGCTGCATACTGTTATGTGGGTAATGTGCATGCATGTACATCCTTGAACAGAAGATGGAGTGAGTAATGAGCATGCATTGACGTCCTTGAAACAGAGCAAGGAGTGTTGGTTGAAGAGTATACCATCCACAATACGGTTAAAAACAGCATGCATCACCAGGTCCGGCTGTGCCTGGTGCATTGCGCATTTGTAGTGCTACGCCTGTTCATGACATAGCAATTGACATCATCATTTATCCACAGAGGAAAGCCTGTGTAGGCAGCACAGTGTCACACGGGTTCATGCGCAGCTCAGCGAATGCGCAGCTCAACATGGCACAACTTCAAATTGCTACTATTACTACATGCTGTTATCAACACAGTGCCACGCTCTGCGCTTACAGTCTGACAAGGGCTGTCAGCTTCTTCAAATTGGTACATGAGAGGTGTAGCGCATGCATTACCTGTAAGCGCTGCAGGTCCTTCAGCAGACCGCGGATGTGCCGGCGCCCCAGCTCTGGCTCCAAGCGCAGAATGCGGTTCTGGACATCTGTGCTGTTGAGGTATCTCCTCATGCTCGCCAGCTTCTCCGCCTTGATCACCTTGCGCGGCACCAGGTCCAGCTTGGTGAGGTCAGGCCACTCGCCGTCAACCTTCTGCAGCACTACAGCAGGCGGGTAGTAGGACGCTATGGAGACAGCATCTTCCTCGTCCGCGGTGGTAGGCCGCATCCCCCCCCACTGGTTCAGCTCCTTGGTGAGGCAGTCGCTGCGGAGCTTGAAATGGCACACAATGTCGCCACTGGCACTCTTGGAAAGCCTGAATGCCTGACAAATAGAGAAAGAGTATGCAGAAGTAAACTGACGGGGTGCCTTCAAACATCAGCGGGCGGGTAGCGGCACAGAATAAATACTATAGAAAGAGAATGCAGAAGTAAAGTGACGGAGTGCCTTCAAACATCGGCGGGCGGGCAGCGACACAGAATAAATAGAGAAAGAGAATGCAGAAGTAAAGTGACGGAGTGCCTTCAAACATCAGCGGGCGGGTAGCGGCACGCGCGCGGCGCGCGCGGGGGGGGGGGGGGGGGATCGTGCAATGATAGGGCTATGCTGAATTAGCCACGTTGCCCAAACCGTACTCCTGAGTGCGTGAGTGGCAGGCAGCGGGCACGTCATGCAAGTTGAAGATCAGGGTTACAGGGGCGGGGCGGGTAGGTGCACAGCTGTGCGCGCGGCGCGCGCGGGGGGGGGGGGGGGGGGGGGGTCGTGCAATGATAGGGCTATGCTGAAGTAGCCACGTTGCCCAAACTGTACTCCTGAGTGCGTGAGAAGCAGGCAGCGGGCACGTCACGCAAGTTGAAGATCAGGGTTAGTTACACTAACCCTGGATAAACATGTACGTCAGTGTGCTTTTAGCACTGTGTGATGCACAGACAACACCCCCGAAACAGAGAAGCATATGTACATGTGAGATGCATGAAACCACGCGAGACTGATAGCCTGTCACATATGCATAGCCATGTGAGGGCACGTGACAGCAATGAGCCAGGCAGCATTGAGGCATACTATGTACAGTAGTACAATTGTTAACTTCAGAATCATGACAGTTGCCATGGCCAGCATGTCCATGGTAACTGTTAACATATGCTCTACACCTATGTGGTTGTGACGTTAGCTTTCGTTGAAGTTGATGTTATCATTTAATGTTCAATTGCTCCAAGTAGATATCAGACTAGTTACACGCATGCTTCAAGCGCATTGTATTGCATGACCAGCGCGCCTCAAGGACTGACCGAACATGTAATTTGACATGTGCACACACCTGCGGGTAGGTGACCAGATCAAAGTCCACAGCACCTTCCTCACGTTCGGCAGCGCCTCCACGTTGAAAGGCACCACCGTGGGCCACGTTCAACGTGGTGATTGCCTCTCGCAGTGTGTCCGCAACGTGCGCTCTGCTCAGCACGCTGTGCTTGTCCATGTACTGTGACGTGGTTGGGGTTCGCAGGTGAACAACAGAGCAGCAGAAAGGCCGACACTGGTGAATTGGTGGTGGTGGTTGCCACAGCAGCTATGCTTGCTGTGACAGGGAGTGAGACTGATTGTACATTTAGAGTTGAGGCTTGTGGAGGTGACACTCCATCTAGGGCTTGAACTTGGGAGCTTACACCTAGGGCTTGGGCCCCCTATCCATATCAATCCCCCCCTTTGACAAAAAGACTCTCGGAGCTGCGGGGTCCGATGAAAAACCTTCCGGTTGCCCGGCAGGGAAAAACGGTACCCTCCAACTAGCTGAGGGCGTCGCAGCCTTCGTGCCCGCCGGCGCTACAAAGCGCAACACGGAATGACCATCGCACTCACCCTCTGGCGCAGCGCGGAACTACCCCTGACTTGGCCTCCTTGACCTGCACCGTCTTCCGCTGATCCGTCCTTGATGTCGCCAGAACAAAAGCTCTTGTCTTACAATTGTAGCTTCAGAGAGGTGATCTCGAAGGACTCGAACCTGCACCTTCATCTTAGCGCTCCATGCATGGCAACTTCCATGCTTCGCACGCTCACGCAAGTGCGTCATTGCCGTCTTGCACTCAGCTGTTGTGTCATGCACGTTGCACTATGCATCCGCCAGCGTTCACTTCTCGCTGCGGCACTGCTGGTCGCTTCTGTGGGCTCCATGCAGTCTGTATACCCGCAATAGCTCACAGCGCAGCACCATGTGTGCATGTCCTGGCGCACACACAATGATCACCAGCGCTCTTGTGCGCATGCCAGCCTTCCTCACATTGCTGTGCCTTCACAATGATCGTGTGCACTTCGTAGCATCTGTCCTGCGGCCTTGCCTTTGCCGTCAGCCCTGTGCTGATGCGGCGCGCGTCGCGTCGCGCCTGGCGCCGGTGCCGGCGGCAGCGGCAGCGGCGGCGCCGGCGGAGGCAGCGGCAGCGGCGGCGGCGGCGGCGGCAGCGGCGGCAGCGGCGGCGGCAGCGCCGGCAGCGGCGGCGGCTTAAGCGCAAGCAGCAGCGGCGCAGGCGGCGCCCTCCCTGGCGCCGCAGCGCCGGCAGCAGCAGCAGCTGCGGCGGCATCGACTGCGGACATCTCCGGCTTCGACAACGAGGGATATGCACTCATGCGCTTCTCCGTCACGCTCAACGAGCAGCAGTACATGAAGACTAAGGTCGACACGGACAGCGTCACAGCGCTCACCCTCCTCAAGAAGCAGCTTCCAGCCAAGTTCAAGGCTGCCGCTACCGCCCTCCGCCAGAAGAAGCTTTGGCCGAACCTGCGCAACGCTGACTCACGAAGATGCTGATGACATCTGACGACTTCGGCTGCGACTGGTTCAAGCAGGCTGTGTACGGCATCTGCAACTGCATCGCGAACGGCGGCGGCAATCACCATCGCCTGGCGCAGCTGCAACAGCAAGCGCTTGCCTGGGTGGAGCAGGGCAATGCGCTCACGCCCGTGAAGCGCGACGGCGCGCTGCTCGAGTGGCTTTTTCACCGCATCGCCACCTTGAAGGTCCTCGAGATTGAGGAGCCCACCACCTCGCAGCTAGCCTCATGAGCTGGTCACTGCGTGGAGGCCCCTCTCTCAAGGACTTCATAATCGAGTTTGCGGACGCCAAGACCATCGCGACCTCCCTCGACCCCTCGCTTGACTGCGGCATCGTCCTGTCAGCGCTTCTCCAGCTGCTTCGTCGGCACTACCCCAACCTCTCAGCACTGTTCAACCCTATCAGCGAAGCGCCCGGGCAGCACACCTCAGACGAGCTGCTGGCAATCCTTGCCAAGGTGGCTGCCGGCGATGCGCTGCACACCTCGCAGCCCCCTGACCCCCGTTACCCAGTATTTCCCACAGATCTTGCGTCGTACAAAAAGGGGATTTGCGGCGGCACTGGCTGTGGCAGCGGCACTGCCAGTGGTGGCGCAGCCAAGCAGTCGCCGAACAACAGTCCCGCCCGCGACAGCAGCGCAGCACTCACTGTGGAACAGCGCCAACAACTTCAAACGGCGTACGCGATATACGAGTTCCACACTGCACCTCAGGGCCGCGCTTGCTTCAAGTGCGGCAGCACCGACCACGTGTTCGTCAACTGCGACGCAGACTACTGAGGGGTTTGCACTAACACTGACCAATGACAGACAGAGACGAGGGCACTGACACTGCACAACAGCACTCAAGCAAGTGTGTGTGTGTTATCAGGCTGTCTCTCTGTTGTGAGCAGAGGACAACCGACCAAAAGCAACTATTGTAACCACCAACCAACTGCAACTGACAGTTGAACTCAGGTGACACACCCAGTGGCACCACAGTCACCCCCGGGGCCCCCTAGGGCTAAGCTAAGCCCGATAACAGGGAAGCAACCATGACTTCACTACATGCGATCATAACACGCTACAATGCAAGACTTGTGATACAAAGTCCATGTCACAGTGCAGTTCAAGTGCTGTGTACACCTTTGACTGTACTGTACAAGTGTACTTCAGGCCAGTTCACCTGAGGACCGTTCCTAGGAATTTGCTTGGACTGTTCCAGGAACTACTTGCACAGAACAATCTGGGGCAGCATCTCTGTGGCTTGCTTGGGTACTAACTCTTGCTAGCCAGCTGCTGGACAGCAGGGACTCATTGGAGCTGAGCCATCACCGATACACCAGGTGTGTGGTCTTTTCTCCATGCAAGTGGTTAGCCTACATCCTGAGAGTGAGCTCCTGTTTCCCAGAAGGGCTTGGCCTGCTCATGGAGCATCCCCAGAGGCCTTTCCTTTCGGATCATGGCTCAGCTCCAACTCTCGGGATAACACCAGCGTAGCGCGGAATCACTTTTAGCGCGCCGTATACCCAATGTGACGTCCTCCCAGAGAAGTTGCATTGATGAGTTGCACACTACCATGCCAGGCTTGCTACTGCGCTTAGCCCGACGAGTAGCGGCACAGTGTTTGCAACGGAATAACTCAGATCTGCATGACATGCAACGCGGCGATCAAAGGCCGAGCTCAGAACGTTGCACCTGGAGCCGCGACATTCATGCTCGTAGCAACATCGCATGTGCGCTCAACCCTCTTACGACTGGACACTGTCGAACGGGTGCTACAGCGGTAGTCCTCATGGCAAGGAAGGCACGCGGTAGTACTGATCACACTGCCGCGTACAGGCCTGGACGACGCCGGGAACGTCGTTGCTACCCAGCCCTGACTGCTAGGCATTTTACATAGCCGATGCAGGCCCAGCAATACACCCACTGAAGATTCAGCGTCTTCTGCAAAGAGGGGGTGTTGACAGCTGGATTTGATCATGGGCAAAGTGTCTTGGCAATCATGTCAACCATGCTGTATCCGAGGGGCGAGAGCCTGCCTGACGTACGCATGCACGGGACATGTTGTCATTGCTATGCCATGCAGAGCGACCTGCAACAAGCGTAACGGGAGTACATAAGGAGAATCATGGCGGATAGCGTATCAAGATCGGCGACGGACAGCTCCGGGGAGGCTGGAACGACCCCGGGAGGCGAGGGGAACGGTGGCGGTGTGCAGCAGCAAGCGCTCGTGCCCCCCGAGCAGCAGCCGGCGACGCAACCCTTCACGTCGTCGGCCGGTCTAACCTCATCAGCGACGTCGAGCGCCGCCCCCTCGACCGTCGCAGTGACGGCGACCACCACCACCCCCGCAACCGGAGCCGCCCCGGTGTCGCTCCCTGCTTCCACGGACCCCTCCGGCGCGGGTCTTGGCGTCCCGCCTACGACCTCCGCTCCTCAACCCGACTTCAACAAGATACTGCAAGGGCTGCGTCGCGCCCTGCCGCTGATGCCAGAGGGCGCCCTGGCTCAGCTCGCGGGACGCGCCGTCAAGGAGGCGGCCGAGATGACGTCCCCCGTCTCATTTCTCGGCACTCGTCCGCCGGCCTCATCAGCGCGCCCCTCCTTCACGCCAGGCTTCGCGCCCTTCTACCACGCACCAGACCCTTTCGCCACGCGCACGACTCTGCCTCCTTCCCTCACTGCGGTGCCCACCGCGGCAGAGCTGGAAGCGACGGTCCAGGAGCTTGAGCGCGCGCTGGATCAACGCATCGCCCACCTAGCAAAGTGGCCGGTGATGCAACTGCTCAGGTGAACCCAGAGGCTGATCCCGCAGCCTGCGAAGTCACTGGCACGCGTAACCATTTGCTAAGCCGTGAGGTCGGTACTCGCATGCTAGCAGCTATCATGTGCGCCTGTTGCGTGGCTAGGTGCAATGACCATGACACCGACGCCAGAGCTGACGCAAAGCGCAAACGCAGCGTGCCGTGCGCGGCGTCTACAGCGGTAAGTGGGAATGCCGATCTCACTGACCTTGCTTCCGATCTGTGCGCCACCCCCCGTGACACTTTCGTGCACTTGCAGACTAGGAAGGGGGATGCGTGCGCTCACGACGGAGAACCCGACGTGACGGCCAGACCACTGCGAGTGGCAGAGCTTTGTTGCGGGGTGGGGGGTGTACATAGGGGGTTAGAGGACTTTGCCAGACACACAGGTGTCAAGGCTGAAGTGGTCCTTGCTGTAGATAGGGCCGAATACACATGCGAGGCGTACAAGCACCAGTTCCCTGGCACAGAAGTTCTATGTGCAGACATCGCCAGTCCAGCAGTGCTCAAGCGCCTCAAGCAGCTGGAACCCGATGCATTCTGGGTCACTGCCCCATGTGTTGACTTCTCGCCCTCGGGCAAGGGCGTTGAAGGCAAAGCGGCCAGCGTGTTGCCCTCCGTTGCACAGCTTGCTGTAAATGTACGGCCAAAATTGGTCTTTCACGAGAATGTGCCTCGAATGCTGTTGTCTGGGGCATGGGGCTGCGCCGACGGCCACATGCGTCAGGCGGGGTATTCGACCTTTGAGGTGCAATTTCGTGGCACTGATGTTGATGGTGGAAGTTCACGCGAGCGCATCTATACTGTGTCTGCGTGCAACACCCAGGCCACCCCTGCACGTTTTGCCCGCCTGAATGCCCTGTTGAATGAGCGCTTTCGCAGCAGTACTCCAAAGACTGTGCGCGATTGCACTGGTTGCATGGAGGACACATTTTACTGGGATCCTCGTCAACCGCACCGTGCTGGCGTGCTTTCTACTGACATGCCACTGCCTAGCCCTGTGACTCGCCAACCTGGCAAGGGTCCCACAAGGTACGTACAGAGAGCCAAGGATGCCGGTCCTACAAAGGACGCATTGATACTCTCGCCTGAACAGGTGATGGAGTGCCTGGGCTACCATGAGCCCTACCCTGAAGGCACACTCACCCAGAGACGCAAGTGGGCCGCTGACCTAGTACAGCCCGCGGCTGTAAGCGCCCTGATGCAGTGTGTTCATGCCGTTGCCTCTCTGCCCAATTGTTGGGAGAGACCTGCCCCCGCTGGCCCTGACGTAACTCCTGGAGAGGTAACAGTGCATGATCACACGGCGCCGCCGCCGGAGTGGGTCGTGGACGCATCGCAGCCAGCACTACTGAGGATCGCCGGGACCTGCTCAAGCGCGCTAGGGAGTGCTGCGAACTGGTGTTGGGAGAAAGGGAGAGCGTTTCTTGCTTCGCTGCGCCAAGGTGAGCCAGTGCAATTAAATGAAGTACAGTGGCAACGCGGTGACGACGAGTCTGACTCTGATTCTGACTCACCAAGAGTAACCGTTGAGCCAGCAGTGCCTCAGTCGACTGCAACACCCAAGACGCCGATGGTAGAAGAGAGCGCTAACCCTGACTCCGACTCAGCGACACCACTGCAGACTCGCATGACACTGCACGAGTTGAAACCTAGGTGGGCAGCAAGAGGCAAAGCGCCCATGCCACTCCACAGAGTCACCCCGGTAGGGAGGCCACGCAAGAATGGCTTTGTGCACATGACCATGCGCACACAGGTGGGCGATGCCGTGCAAGAGTTTGGTCTGGATACACTGGTGGATTGCGGCGCGGAGGCTGAGTTCATCAACAAAGATTCAGCGCACAAGCTGCCGCCGGGCACCATCTGCCCTCTGGCTGATGGGGACTTCACTACGGTGGAGCTCGCTGACGCCAAGAAGTCGGTACCTGTAGAAGGGGTGGTGCACGCTCAGGTGCGCTTCAAAGACCACCTGCTGACGCACCGATTCTACGTCGTGGACCTGCCTTACCAGGCAATCTTAGGGTCAAACTTCTTTGGCAAGTACGGCTCCGTGATCTCCTACGAGCACGGGATGAAATTCTATCCCGCTGGCTCGTCAGGCCCCGCTGTGCCCATGCGTGAACGTGCGCGCGTTGGAGCCTTGGAGCCCCCCGAAGCAAACTCCATCAAGATAGGCTCAGCAAGGGTACACACCAAGGACAAGCCTGTACTGCCAGAACGCAAATATCTTCTCAGAGCAGCCTCAAACCAGGTCATTGACGCTGACACCGCGCACACGCTGGAAGTGGTGTCTCACCCGCCACTGCAGTGCACAGGTCCTGTAGAGGTGCTGCTAACCCCAGACGTCCCAGAAGCGGTGACGGCCGTGAACAAGTTGGCCGAGCAAGGCGTTGTGTTGCTGGACTCAGTAGATACTGCCATGCCGAACAAACCACTCAGGCTAATGGCTGAAAACACTTCCACAATGCCAGTGCTCATCCGTAAGGGAGCAATACTAGGCGCTGTTGAAGCACCGGAGATGGTGTGCGGTCTAGACGTTGACCAAGAGACGCTCACAGCTAACCTCACGCGCATAGCGCTCAGCCGACTTTCTAGCGACCCCCCAACCGTAAATCAGGTGAAGCCTAGCTCAGATCCCACAGCAACCACACAGGCTGAGGCGGAACGCACCGCTCACAGGCGTAAGGTAGCTGAAGAGCACAATGCCACCTTAGAGCTCTGCACGGACGAGGAGCTGGCAGACGTGCTGAAGCGGGATGGTAAGGTGATACCTATGTTAGAAGAGCGCGACAAAGACGGTGTTAAGTACTACGATCGGGTCATGGAAGTGCTACGCCGCAGACGTGCTGCCTTTGCAAAAGACCCCAAAAACCCAAGGGTCACGGATCGCTTTGACGTGGACATTGATACCGGAGACGCGGCCCCCATAGCCGACAAGGCGCGGCGTTGGGCCGAGCGCGAGGCCAAAATCATTTTTCAAGCGATTCAGGACGAAAGGAAGCGTGGGCAAATCAGACCTGCTAGTGGGCCATGGGCCAGCAACCCTGTGCTGGTGGCTCAAAAGGGCAAGATACGCTTCTGTGTTGACTACAGACCGCTTAATAAGGTCACAAGACGTGACGAATACGGCTTAGGCAACATGGAGGACTTGATTCAAAAGGTGGCAAGTTCAAGAATTTTCTCAGCTCTGGACTTTGCCTCAGGCTATAGGCAAATTCCCATGACCAAAGAGTCCTCTTGCAAGACGGCTTTCCGAGGGCCCGATGGCTCCCTATGGGAGTACAAGGTCGCGCCGTTTGGACTAGTATGTCTGCCCAGCATTTTCACGCGCTGCATGCACGAGCTGTTAGGCGCTGCCAGACAGACTCATGCGTGCGTGTATGTGGATGATGTGCTGGTTCACAGCAAAGGGCTTGAAGATCACATAGCTCACTTGGACGATGTGCTGCGTCGCGTGGAGGAGTATGGCATGAGTGTGTCAAGGCACAAGTGTCAACTCTTCCACGCGAGAATTTTCTCAGCTCTGGACTTTGCCTCAGGCTATAGGCAAATTCCCATGACCAAAGAGTCCTCTTGCAAGACGGCTTTCCGAGGGCCCGATGGCTCCCTATGGGAGTACAAGGTCGCGCCGTTTGGACTAGTATGTCTGCCCAGCATTTTCACGCGCTGCATGCACGAGCTGTTAGGCGCTGCCAGACAGACTCATGCGTGCGTGTATGTGGATGATGTGCTGGTTCACAGCAAAGGGCTTGAAGATCACATAGCTCACTTGGACGATGTGCTGCGTCGCGTGGAGGAGTATGGCATGAGTGTGTCAAGGCACAAGTGTCAACTCTTCGCCGAGGAAGTGACATACCTAGGTCACAAAGTCGGCCGGTATGGCATTAGGCCGTGTGAAGACAAGGTCAAGGCCATGGTGGACATGATGCCCCCGCTCGGTAAGGACGGCAAGGTTGACAAACGTCTCATGCAAGTCTTGATGGGATGTTTCAACTACTACAGGCGCTACATTCACCGATTTGCGTCCATCGCGGCGCCATTGATGGAGTGTACCAGGGACGGTGCTGACATGACATGGAATAAACGCCGTCGAGATGCACTCGCAGAGCTCAAACGCGCGATGTCGAGCGCACCCGTTATCATGCACCCAGATTTTGACCTGCCATTCATAGTACACACAGATGCTAGCAAGTTGGCAGTCGCTGGAGTGCTATCCCAGTTTGTGCCACTTGAGAAGCTTCGAGAGCGGCACAAAGATTTTCCATGGGCTCACACCCGCCGTGCCAAGACGGTGGATGGTAAGCCAGCCAGAGAGGTAGTTGTAGCATTTTACAGCAAAGTCAATTCAGTGCAAGACGCAAAGCTAGGTGCCACCGCGCTGGAATGCCTTGCTGTAGTGCTGGCCCTGAACAACTTCCGCTCATACGTGTGGGGTAGGCCAGTAACCGTCATTACAGATGCGTCGGCACTGCGCTGGTTGCTAAAACTGAATAACCATAATAGCAAACTCCTGCACTGGGCCATGCGCCTCCAGGAATATGACGTCATGGTCGTACACCGCCCTGGTAAGGACAATGGCAATGCAGACTGCCCCTCACGAATGCCTCAAATGACGGAAATCCTGGGCCCCAGAGAGTATGACCACGCTGATGAGCAGTGGCCAGACTGTACGGATGCAGGACCTGCTCCGCCTACTGGGGTACGCTTTGAGAGCGAAGAAGTCGTGGATTCCCCCGCGAATATAGGCAGGATTGGGGCTTATGCCTCATACCCAGATGGCCCTGGCATGCGCTTTAACAAAGTCGCACAGGTATCCCCAGACCTGAGCGAGGCCATGCTCAAACTTAACCCCGCACAAGTGCAAGATGCTTTGTTTGACACCTCGCTTGAAAGCAGCAGTGGGGACGCCGTGCTTTTCAAAGAAGAGGGAGGTGAGCAGCCGGAGCAGTCGGAGCCGGAGCTGCAGGAGCTGGCGCTGGCGTCAATGCTTTGCAATCTGCGCACCGGAGTGTACCCAGATGGCGTGTGGGATAGCTGCGCATCACTCTTGGCACAGCAAACGGGTGAGCGTACCGAAACCGAGAACTGTGAAAGCAGCAGCGAGCAGGATCCTCAACTTCAAGTAGACATGATGTCAGTTGATAGCCCTGTTCAACCCCCCGCGCCAGCAACCTCGGAACACCCTGGGGACCTTGCAGGAGGAAGCTCAGGTCAGCCCGCAGTGCTTGAGCGCGATAAATTTGTGCAATGGCAAGGGCGTGACTCTTTCTGCATAGCTGTGAGGAATTACCTAGAGGACCGCAATGAACCTTCTGATGCCAAGTTGGCAAAGTTCATACCCCAGAACCAAGAATTCTTCACGCTAGAGCCTGATGGCCTGTTGGTGCACTTCGCAGCCAGTCGCCCCAAGAGGGGAGCCCTGATCACACAGTGGGTCACCCCTGAGGCACTGAAGCCCCTGGTGCTACGCATGTGTCACGACGATGGCAGCGCTCAGCACCCATCGACCGCCGCCACGCACGCCAAGGTGTTTGAGAACTTCTACTGGCGCGGCATGGGAGCTGACATTCGCGACTACGTGCGCAGTTGCATAGCGTGCCAACAGACCAAACCTCAGACGACAGCTCAGTACAAGCAAGTGCTCATGCCCCCTCAGCGCATGTGGCAGCGTCTTCACGTAGACTTCACTGAGCCAGGAGTCATATCTCTTGAGGGGCACCGCTACCTACTCGTGATAGTGGAAGCCAGGTCTGGCTATTGCTGGATTTTCCCCACTAAAAAAAGATCCGCTGCTGAGGTAGCTCCCCTGCTTGCGAAGGTGCTGCTTGAATGTGGCACACTGGTGGAGGAGTTGTGCTCGGACGGAGCCAAGGAATTTGTGGGTGCGTTGGTGACTAGCCTCTGCCGGGCCTTTGCTGTTCAGAAGGTAGAGACTAGCGCATACCACCCCCAGTCTAACGGTGTCGCTGAGAACTTGAACGGTCGTGTCAAGAGGGCCCTGGCCAGAGTGTGCTCGCACTACCAGAACCGTTGGCACGAACAAGTTGACATCGTACAGTTTGCACTGAGGAACACTCCCAGGGAAGAGACAGGCCTTACGCCTTTCTTCTGTGTCTTCGGTCGCGAGGCCAGATTCCCCCTAGATGCCCTCATCTCTAAGCCAGAGTGCACGACAGATCTGCACATAGAGGTGAAGCGGTTACAAGAGAATCTGAAGCTGGCAGAGTCTGTCATAGGCGAGGCGTTAAGCTCCAGGGCTGAGCGTATCCAAGCTCGTAACGACAAGATTCAACGCACCCTGCATGTAAGTGTAGGCGACTATGTATGGGTCAAAAAGCCGCCCTCTGAAGGACGCGCGAGTGGCCTGGAGGAGCGCTTCACCGGACCCTGGAGGCTGATAGCACCCTACGGTGACTCAGGGCTGTCATTTCAATGTCAACTCAATGGCGCGCGTGTGCGGCTCACTGATGCACACGTGGAAAACATGAAGCCGTATCACCCTAGGCCTGCTAGACTGGTCAGCGACGGAGTACACGCCGCCGTAGACCCAGAGCAGCTGAAAGAACTGGACCTTGATCAGCGGTTACAGAGAATTCTAGACCGCAGGGCTAATGAGGACAGGTAGCTGGTCATACAAGTGGCTGGCACGCGACGGTACCTCGTCTGAGTGGATTCATGAGAAGGAGTTTGCAGAGAGTTTCATAGTGCCGTCCTGGGTGCTAGACACTTTTCATGCCCTCTATGAGATCCAACACGAAGGTCACATGCCGTCGTACGCAGAACGCCCTAGCCCACGTGAGGACCGCTCACTACCTAAAGACGAAGCGTTGAAGCGCTACCCTTGTGGCACTCAGGTGGTTAGGCAAATTTCAGGTGCCGATCCTGAGACCACTGAGTACATTTGGGGCCAAGTGCGCGACTTCGTACGATTTAAGTGGCGAGTGCGTTACACGGATGGAATTTGGGAGGACCTGACATCGGCACAGGTACGCTCGGGGAAGTTGCTAGCAGAAGGTGTGCGAGACAGGCTACGCAGGCTGGCGCGTGAACGAGGCAAGCCTGACCCTGCTGAGCATGCTGCAGATGTTACAGCTGACCCGCCCCCAGGCGTGCGAGTCACGGTGTGCCCCCACGTTCCCACCAACTTTGGGCCACTGTACGTCGGGCAAGTACTGCGCTACAGGTTCCCAACGGGCTGGAGCCGTGGCAAACTGCTAAGGCACATCTCATCGAACCGTGAGCGCGGGGAGCACGTATTTGATGTAGAGTTCCCCAATACGCGCGGAAACAGGCCGATGGCGAGGCGCCTGAAGCTCCGCCAAGAGTACTACCGCGACGATCGCAACGCTGAACCTTCCTCGTGGAACCTGCTATTGGCACAGGAAGTCATAGAGCAGCCTGAAACCCCCCACACTCCCATAGAACCTCAGGTTGCGTTGGGCCAGAATGACCTAGGACCGCGCAAACGCCCGCGTCGCCGTTGAAGCTGTGCTGACCCTGTGCGTTAGCACTGGAGAGCAGTGTCATCGTCACGCACCCGGTGCACGCCAGACCGCCTAGGGTTTGACACGCGCCGCGTAGCCGGCCAATGAGGGACTTGAGAGCGTGTACCGTGGTGGTGATGATGCGACAATGAACACCGATGCTGTCTTCTGCGTTTAACAAGTATCATAAAACGCCGTGCGTCTCATGGGCGCGCCGTGGACGGCGGCCCTTTCAAAGAAGAGGGATGATACAAAGTCCATGTCACAGTGCAGTTCAAGTGCTGTGTACACCTTTGACTGTACTGTACAAGTGTACTTCAGGCCAGTTCACCTGAGGACCGTTCCTAGGAATTTGCTTGGACTGTTCCAGGAACTACTTGCACAGAACAATCTGGGGCAGCATCTCTGTGGCTTGCTTGGGTACTAACTCTTGCTAGCCAGCTGCTGGACAGCAGGGACTCATTGGAGCTGAGCCATCACCGATACACCAGGTGTGTGGTCTTTTCTCCATGCAAGTGGTTAGCCTACATCCTGAGAGTGAGCTCCTGTTTCCCAGAAGGGCTTGGCCTGCTCATGGAGCATCCCCAGAGGCCTTTCCTTTCGGATCACTTGCACAATACTAGTAGCACATATGCTAACTGTCTCTCACCCAGCGCACATGCGCTATGCACGAAAAACGCTCGCAATGCGATACTACTGCCGCGCGGCAGACAGCTACAGTGTGACTAGACTAAGTGCTGCGCTTCCAAGTGCTGCGCTTCCACTATTCTGCCCCCACCTTGCTACCTATTGCCCCGCAAAGCCCCCACTATACGCGCTAGTAGCCTAGCCCACTATCTCCGGCTGCTTCACTCCAGTACTACGCGGAGCATGTGCTTGATTAGAGCACATGGCACCCACAAACTGATAGCTACTAAGATTGCTTGGATGTGGTGGCACCGCGACGAAAAGCGGAAAGCCAAGCAGACGCCCGGTACCGCGACGAAAAGCAGAAAGCCAAGCTGACGCCTGGCAGCCACGGGCGAAGCGCATAAGCTGAGTGCACGCTGCCTGTCCTCCACTGTTGTAAAAGCAGCATAGTTTGAAGCCGAAAACATTAACACCGCTGAGGGCACTGTCGTTGACGAAGAAGGCGCGTCGCCGTGGCACGGGCCGCTGCGCGCGGCACGCTGTGCACGGAAGAAAACGCCAGCATGGGCGCCGCCATGGCGCAAGCCGCAGCGCGCACGCTAAGCGCAGGGAGGCATGCCGGCGCAGATACTATGAGGGTGCAGGTTGCGGCGTGCACGCTGCGCCGCGCAGGAAGAGCCTCTAAGGCGCTGGCGCAGGCGCTGCCATGAAAAGGTCCGCGCCGCGCACACCAGCTGCTGCTGCTGCTGCGCCTCGCGCACCGCCGGCGCCAGCTGCTGCTGCTGCCGCCACTCACGCACCGCCGGCGCGCGTCGCCAGCTGCTGCTGCCAGTGCTGCCGCGCCTTGCGCACCGCTGGCGCACATCGCAGGAAGGGGCACTGGTGCCGGCGGCGCCACGGAACGGTCCGCGCTTGTCAGCGAAAAGATGCCGCTGAGCGCATCGCCAACACCTTCACCCCCCCCCATGAAGCGCCATGTGTCGCTGCTGCGGCAGGCTCCGCCACTGCAGCGCGTGTTGAAGTAGGCAATGACGGAACATGCGCACCTGCTGGCGCGGTTTCCGCAAAAGTGCTGCGCGCTCGTGATGATGGTGTCGCCGCCGCCACCGCGGCCGCCGAGGCCGCGGCGCGTGCGCCGTGCGTTGAAGCTGGCGTGAGTGTAGCATGTGCCATCACGGGCGCCGCCGTCAATGTTGAAGTTGCAGCGCACACCGTTGTGGGCGCCGCCGTTGCTGATGTTGTCGCTGCTGCAGAAGCTAGGGCAGTCCCCACCCCCCCATGATCGCGTATGCCTCCTGTGCCGGCGCGGCATGCGCGCCGCGCCGCGTGCGCAGGCGTGCCGCGCCGAGGCGCAGCTCTCCTGTGCGCCGCTGGTGGAGGTGCCGGTACGATGGGAGAGGCGGTGAGCCGCAAGTCGCCACCTGCGCGCGAAGAAGAGGATACCGTGAGCGCTGCTGCTGTGGCAGTGCTCCGTGGTGCTGGTGCTGCTGCGTGTGCGGCGCTCGACGGCGCCGCCACAGCAGCAGCGTGCGCTGCAACGGGCGCGGGCACCGCTGCCGTTGCAACGCTCTGTTGCGCAGCCGATATAGGTTTGGCGCTAGCTGGCGCCGCTGCAGCTGGAATTTCATGTGGTTGCTGCCGCCGCTGTGACACAACTGCTGCAACCACGAGCGGCTGCTGCTGCTGCTGCTGTTGAGCAGCTGCTGCAACCGCGGGCGCGCCGGGCGCGCTGACTGATGTCGGGGGCAGGGCGTCAATCCCACCCCCCCGTGACACTAGGACCCCCGAATGCTCCCCACACACCCAGGGCTGGCGCAGGGTCGCACCCCTATCCTGAGGCGCTGTCCGACGAGCAGTGTGGCGGTGTGGGCTCTGCGGCAGAATCCGAAAACTCGATGATGAAAAGCTCGAGCGCCAACCCCTGACGCAGTGACCAGTTCATCAGGTTAGCGGCGACCGAGGTAGGCTCCGCAATCTTTAAGAACTTGGCGATTTCACTAGGACGCACAAGTGTTTGGCAGGCAATGATGAAGGCATGCCAGCAAGCGGCGATGAGATGATAGCAGCGATGACTGCCATGCAGCTGAGGGAAGCTATGCACGCAGGGGAGCTGACATGCGAGGCAGTCACCATGAATAGGGGTAGCGATGGCAGCTGCTCAATGACATCACGCATCAGCCTTCCTTATCGCCTCTTACTCGCTGACTTCCAAGTACTGACTCTAATATAAGGTCTCCCTGGGCTACTCAATGACTCTCTGGCATGCAGATGCCGGCAGCGCCGAACGCAGCCGCTGCGGCGTCGGCGGCGGCGGAAGCGAGCCGACCATGAGGGGGGCACCCGGTGCGGGCCCTTGAAGGGCGTTTCCTGGAGTCATCCTGCTCTGCGCCGCTGATGCTGTCACGGTTGTGCTTTGTGCAGCGTTCATCGCGACCCAGTTTGTGTAATGCCCTCCCTTTTTTTCTTGCGAGTGGCGCTATGATCATCGTCCTAGTGCTTTTAGAAAGCGTACCCGGGGGGGGGGCAGCAAATATGCTCTCTGATGTTGCATTGTAGTGCCTATCCTCCTCACATAGTATACTGCAGGCATTTCATGGCATACTTGGCACGACAAAGCAGTATAGGCTAGTAGCCCAAGAAAGCACAGCAATGCTACGGGCTCAGAGCGAGAAGGTTTGCTGTTTCGAGCACCACCTAGGCGGGATGTAAGATCTCAGCTTTATGAATCATAGGCGTGCCGTACGAGTGAGTCGGTGGCTGGGGCTCGGCTTTGCTCGCTTTGGAGCAGCGCGCGTTTCCTAAGTGGACTGTTTCACACACGAGTGCGACTGCGCTCGGAAGTCCATACAGCCAGATCAACAGGCGCAAGCTGCCATGGCCCTTGAAACGCGCTTGCTGTTGCTTCCACCAATGCTCGAAGTACGTAGCGCGCATCTTGCTGATGACCCTGAGTTCAAGTTTACGTTCAACTAGCGCGCGGTGTGCGCGCGGGCTTTCTGAAGCCTGATTGGCCTGTTCCAAGTTCTAACCATTATTATTCTGTTGCAGTCACGCCGAACACAAAAACAGACGAAAACAGTCCTGAAGTCGGCGCACACACCTCGGCGATGCAGCTACAACAGCGAGGAAGATACCTCCACAGCAGCCGCGGCCTGCCACGTTACGGCTGCCATGATTGTATCGGCGCTAGCGCACCCGGCGCACTGTGCCCTTTGGTCAGCTAGACTGGACTGTCGAGTATTGACCCCACGGGGGGCATCCTGGCTGGTCCTGCCCCCCCCCCCGGGGAAAAGCTTGAGCGCCAACCCCTGACGCAGTGACCAGTTCATCAGGTTAGCGGCGACCGAGGTAGGCTCCGCAATTTTTAAGAACTTGGCGATTTTGGTGAAGAGCCAGGAGAGCAGCGCGCCGTCGCGCAGGCCTTGCTCGCCGCCCTGCATCTCCCAGGAGGACGCCTGACGTGCCAGCGTGCCGAGCCGAGGGTGGTCGCCGCCGCCGTTGGCCATGCAGCTCACAATGCTGTATACTGCAGTGTTGAAGCACTCGCAGCCAAAGTCGTCAGCATTGCATAGGGCGGGCCATAGTGGCTGCTGTTTCTGACGAAAGGCGAGCGCTGCCGACCGAAACTTGCCCGGAAGCTGCTTCTGCAGGGAGGTGAGGGCAGAGACGTTGCCCTGATCGACCTTGGTCTTAGGAAACTGCTTCTCATTTAGGGTTACGGCAACCCGCATGATCGCGTACCCTGATGTGTCAAAGCCTGCCAGGTCCACCTCTGCTGCTGGTGCTGCTGCCACGGAGGCGCGGCGCGCACTGTTGTCATTACCATAGTGACTGACCGTGGCGCCGCTGGTTGAGCCACCACCGCCATCGCCGTCGCCGCCGCCGCTGCCACCGCCGCCAGAGCCGCCGCTGCCGTCCAAGCTGCCGCCGCCGCCAGAGCCGCCGCCGCCGCCAGAGCTGCCGCCACCGCGGCGCGCACCCCCTTGACTGGGAGCGCTGCCGCTGTCGGCGTCGCGGCCAGCACGGCTGCGCACTCTCACGTGCTCCAGCGCGCGCCACTCCGCGCGTATGCAGGCCTGCTCAGCAAGCAGCGCTGCCTGCTGCGCGTCCAGTGCACGCTGCTGCGCGTCCATCTCGCGCTGTTGCAGCACCGCCTGCGCGTTCAGCTGCTCCTGCTGCTGGCTGAGCTCCTCCTGTCTCTGATGAGCACGCTGACGCCGTGCTGCCTCCGTTAGCGCCTCCGATTGCGGCTGCTCCGCCAGGCGAATCTGCGCCGGACTCTGCTGCATGAGCATGTAGGTGGCTGGATGGCATGCCTGGCGAGTTGCGCCGTCGAGCTGCGCGCGAGCATCCGTTTAAGCATGTCCAGCGGGTCGCCGCGCTGCAACGCTGTTTGCTGTATGAACAGTCCTGCACGCGGCGGCGTGCATGCATTGCCGGTGACGGTGCACGTCGATGATGATGCTGCGATTGGCGCGGCGGGCGCGCTGTGTGGCGCTGAGGCAGTCTGTAACACCGATGCGGCGCGCATATCTCTGCGCACACTGGCCAGCATGGCGTCCATGTCGTTGTAGCGGCGCTCCAGCCTTGTTGCGAGGCCCTCAGCACGGTCCTCTGCTGCTTGGAGTTGGGTGTTGATGGCACGCATGTGCCTCGAAGCAGATGATGTGGCTGATGTCGGCGTGCAGTTGTCGCCGGAGCTCTGCAGCTAGCTGCTGCATTTCACCCCCCCTCTCCCAGGTGCCACTGGTATGGCGTCGTGGTAGCCATAGGTGGGCATAGTGTCGTTGCCGGTGCCCACGGCCACGCTGTGGACAGATGTATGCTCCATGCTACGGGGCGTCTCAGCGGCCAAGCCGAAACCACCACAGTGACTGGCAATGGAGCTTTTCGCCGATGAGCTAGACACAGACGGTTGGCGATCGTCTGCCGTTGCACCGACAGGTGCGCGAAAGAAGGGAGCCAGGCCATCAGGGGCGTCCTGCCGGAGCACAACAGGCGGCACAGCTGTGGCTGATGTCCAATCTCCACGACTTACTGGCTGCAGTGGGACCTCCGTCACAGCGGGGACGACGGAAAGGCGGTGCCCGGCCTTCCAATCGTCTGGTCCACGCGCAGTGGTCATCGCCTTCAAGTTCTTGGCAAAAAGGCTGCCTATGAGGGGCGAATCTCCTTCGGCAGCAGACGTACGCGTTCCATGCTGGCGCTCCCAGCCAATCGGCATTCCGCTCGCTACGAGTAGCTGCTGCAGCAGCAACGGGTCTAATGGTAGGCCGCGTTTTGTACCGAGAACCAATTGAGGGGTTTGCACTAACACTTACCAATGACAGACAGAGACGAGGGCACTGACACAGCACAACAGCACTCAAGCAAGTGTGTGTGTGTTATCAGGCTGTCTCTCTGTTGTGAGCAGAGGAACAACCGACCAAAAGCAACTGTTGTAACCGCCAACCAACTGCAACTGACAGTTGAACTCAGGTGACACACCCAGCGGCACCACACTACAACAGCGCAAACTGGGACGCTGCTGTCGAGCGGCTGCCATGGGTACAGAGATTCAAGCCGCACAGCAGCGACGACTTCAAGCAGCTGTGCGCACGCGCAAGGCAGGGGATCAGCAAGGCCGAGCACATTAAATCAGCGATAGCGGCGCACAGGCGCGACGGCGGCGGCACGGGCCGCAACCATGGCGGACACAACAGCTAGGGGTGCGACCCCGCGCCAGGCCTCGGCGTGGGGGGAGCACTCGGGGGTACAAGTGTCGCAGGGGGTGGGAGTGACGCCCTGCCCTAGACGACAGTCAGCGCGCACGGGGCGCCCACCGTGACGGTTGCAGCAGTTGCTCCACAGCAGCAACAGCCGCAGCCGCCCGTGGTTGCAGCAGCTTCACAGCGGCAGCAGCAGCCGCACGTCATCGCTCCGCAGCGGTCAACTCCGGCGGCATCAGCTTCTCAGCACCAGCAGCCAGCCATCATGGCAGCAGCATCATCCCAGCAGCAGCAGCTGCCATCTCTCAGACTTCTGCACACGCACAGCACTGCCACACATGGAGCCAGCGCACCCGCGCCGGGCACGGCGCCGGGCATGGCTTCCACACTGCGGGCACCCGCACCTTCCTTCACACTTGCATCACCATCGCCATCACAGCAGCGCGTGCTGCCGCGGCGCCGCCACAGCGCGCAGCAGCGCTCGCCGGACTCACAGGCGGCAGGATTTGCGACTTCATACTCTGCAGCTGCGTTGACATCACGCACGACGAGCCCCGCGCCGCAGCGTGGCGCATTGGTGCAGCGCATGTCAGCGACCAGCACGGGTATCGGGGAATTGCGCGATCAAGGGGGGGTGGGGGCTGCCCCAGCTGCTGCGGCAGCAACTCCAGCGGCGGCGCCTGCGACGGTGCACACAACTTCAACTGCGGCAGCACCTCCAGCGGCGGCACCCGCAACGGTGCATGCAACTTCAGCAGCATCATTAGCGTCCACAACGCCCGTGCCCGCGTCATCACCATCTACTCCAAGCCCAGCAGCACCCACTTCAGCGGCATCTCATTGGCGTCTACGTCAACTTCAACCGCACCGACGTCAACGACGTCACCACTTTGGTCTGCGTGCAACGCGCACGCCAACGCTTTCGTCTATGCGCAGCACGCGCGCTGTGGCTTGTGCCGTCACGGCGGCGGCGCCTGCGCTGGCGACTTTTCACATGCGCTGCACGCGCGCCGTGGCCGATGCCGTTGCGGCGCCTGCGCTGGCGACTCTTCCTGACGTGCAGCGCACGTACCGCGGCCTACTCCGTGGCGCCGCCTGCGCTGGCGACTATACCGGCACGCATTCCGCGCACCGTGGCCTACGCCATGGCTGCGGCTATTGTGACAACTGCTTCTGCGCGCAGCATGCGCGCCGCGCCCTATGTCGCGGCGACGCCTGCGCTCAGCCTGGCGTTTTCTTCTGCGCGCAGCGTGCGCACCGCGGCCCGCGCCGCGGCAGCGCCTGCGCTTGAGACTTCTTTTGCGCGCAGCGTGCATGCTGCGGCCCACGCCGCAGTGGCGCCTGCGCTGGCATCCTCTTCTACGCGCAATACACAAGCGCGACGTGCGACACCAGCTCGCATACGCAACCATCTGCAAAGGTGTCCGCGGCGACGCCCTCTTCATCACCGACAGCGCCATTAGCGGTGCTGACGCATTCGGCTCCAGCGGCCGACATAGCTGCTGTTCCAGTGGCAACGGCTCAGCATCGACGGCGCGCACTCGGCTTATACGCGCAACCCGTGGCTGCCCAATTCTGCTTGGTCACCCGCTTTTCGTCGCGGTGCCACCACATCCAAGCGGTCATATCCAGCAACGCGCGGGCACGTGCAATGATCAAGCACATGTGTTCGGCGGCGTACTGGAATGATGCAGCTATTAGTGGGCTAGGCTAGCGTACAGTGGGGACTATGCAAGGCGACAAGCAGCAAGGCGGAGGCGGACATATATTCTATAGTGCTGTGCTAGTTCTGCTGTAGCTGTATGCCACATGACAGCCTGAGTAGTACAGAATCGCGTTCGTTCTTCGTGCATAGCATACAGGCGCTGGGTGAGAGACAGTTAGCATGTGTGCTGTTGTGCAAGTCTTGCGCTTGTGTCATGTTATGACTGCAGTGGCATAGTGAAGTCATGGTTGCTTCCCTTTTATCGGGCTTAGCAGAGCCCTGGGGGGGGTGACTGTGGTGCCACTGGGTAGTGTCACCTGCTTCAACTCTCTGTTTCCTCAGGATTGGGACAGTTCTGCTCAGCCAGAGACAGTTCTTGGTTGGCGATGACAGAAAGTTGAGTTTTGTTGGTTGGTTTCTGTCACTTTCGGAGTGAGCGACAGCCTGATAACACACACACACACTTGCTTGAGTGCTGCTGTGGGTGTCAGTGTGCTGTCTGCTCTGTTTGTCAGTGCTCATGTGCAGTGCAAGCACATCAGGATAAATGGGGGGTTGATATGGGGATGGCCAGCAGCGCGCCGACCCCCTACGACGGCGGCTTCTGCGACATCATGCACAGGGGGGTCACACAGGCGCGCGCGGCGCACGCTGAGCGGAGCAAGGGGGGCTCTCTGGGCGCGGGGGGGGACCTGGCGTACATGGAGCGCGTTGCATCAAGATGTGGCACCGCGACGTCCCGCACAACGCGCGCACAGCTGCGCGCGGCGCCGCCGCGGCAGTGTGCGGCAACGGAACAGCCGCTGCTGCTGCAGAAGGACGCGGCGGCGGCATAAATGCTGCCGCTGAGCGCGGCAGCGGTGCGCACGACGCACGCACGGCTGCGCAGCCGCTGCTGCCGCTGCTGCTGCGGAGGGACGCGGCGGTGGCGTGATCGCTGCTGCTGGGCGCGGCGGCGGCGCGCACGACGCGCGCACGGCTGTGCGCAGTGCTGGCGCTGGCGCTGCCGCTGCTGACATTGCGGTGCGGCATGCCGCTACTGCGACGGAGAACTGCAGCGCCGCCGGGCAGCGCGGCGCCACGGCGACGGCTGAACGCGGGAGCGCTGATGCCATTGCTACACGGCGCGGCGCGAGCGCCGCCGCAGAGCACTGTGGCGACACTGCTGCGGCGACTGCCGCCGCGGGCGGCGCCGCTACTAAGGCGAAGTGCAAGCGCTCGAACGCGGAGTAAAGGGAGGCACGCACTGGCGCCTGCACTTTCGCCAGCGGCGCGGCAGCACGCAACACCTCTGATGGCGTGCGCTGCCGCGCTAGCCCTTGGCGTTGAGGTTGACGGCACGCAGCGGCAGGCGGCAACACTGCTGCTCGTGGGGGCATTCAATACAAAGTTCATGGGGCTGTTGGACAGCATGCCGCCGGCGGAGAAGCTCAAGGCCCCGCTTGGCGAGGTGGTGAGCGGCGACCTGGCAGCCGCCGCGGTGCCCGGGTTCTCTGTGCGGCTTGCGTCGCTGCCGCGATGATCGAGGACTTGTGCGCGCACATTCATTGCGCGTTGGAGGCCGTCGAGGGAGGCGACGGCGGTAGCCCTCGCGGGCGTTGGGGCTGTCCGGGGGGTTGGTCTTGGACGGACGCGCGTTCAGCAGGCGCTGACGCGACACATGTTCACGCGCTGCAGCTCGGGCGCACGCGCACAGCGACGGCGTGCAGCGGCGACGCTACTGCTGCTGCTGCTACTGCCGCTGAGCGCAGTGGCGCTGCTGCGGAGCGGCGTAGCACTGCTGCCGCTGCTGGCGGTGGTCACAGCGGCGCTGTGGGCAGTGGCGGGGCTGCGGGAGGCCGTGGCGTAGCGGGTGCCGCGGCGGTGAGGGGCGACGCGCCGGGCGCGGATCACAGTTACAGAGCAAGGAAGGGCGAGCGGGGCGGCGCTGCCGGGGCAGCGCCACCGCCCGTCACTGATACGCCAGCTGCGGGGCGTAGCGAGGCGGAGTGCAGCGGCGCGGCGGCGGCGCGCGGCGACGGCGCGCAGCGATGACGCTGCTGCTGCTTCTGCTGCTGCTGCCGTTGCTGCCGAGCAGCGCAGCACTGCTGTCGCCGCGGGCGCGGTCACAGCGGCGCTGCAGGCAGCGGCGGAGCTGCAGGAAGCCGCGGCGTAGCGGGCGCCGCGGCGGTGGGAGGCGATGCGCCGGGCGTGGAGCACGGTTATGGGGCTAGACTGGTCGAGCAGTGCGGCGCTGCAGGGGCAGCGCCACTGCCCATCACTGATATGGCAACGGGTGCGGGGGTGGAGCTCAATCGCGGGAGCGTGGCCGCTGCTGCAGCTGCTGGGCGGCGTGGCGCTGCTGCTGCGGCGGGACGCAGCGGTGCGGCCTCTGCTGCCGGACGCGGCTGCCGCAACAGCAGAGCGCGGCGGCGCGGCAGCTGCTGCTGGGCGCAGCCACGCCGCTGCCGCCGCTGAGCAGTGCGTACCGCCGCTGCTGCGGGGTATGATGGCGCGGCCGCCGCCGCAGGGCGCGGCGGTGCTGCCGCGACGCGCAGCGCGGAGAAGGCGGCTCCTTCTCTGCCGCAGCAGTTTTTTTTGCGGGGGGCGCGTGGCGCGGAGGAGGCGGCTCCTTCTCCGTCACAACAGCCACGTGCGCCCGAGCCATCGGGCTTGAGCGCTGGCGACGCTGCCGCGGCCAAGGTGGCGGCGGCGGGCGCCGCGGCCGCGCAGCTGAGCGGTGACTCACGCACGCTCGGCGCTATGACAGCGGTGGGCTGGCGCGCAGCTCAAGATGCAGACCCGTTCTGCAGCACCATGATCTCCAACCGCGGCGACTCTACTGCTTTCCCCAGCGACAGGGAGCTGCAAGCTCTTGTCAGAAAGCATGGAGGGGCGTGCAGCATGGAGTGGGCCAGGGGGAGTTACAGTATCTGGTGCGCTGGGAGGGCGTGCACGTGGCAGATACCTGGGAGGCGGCCAGTCTCCAGGACGTGTGCGGGCACGCGACAACGGAGTACTGGAACACGGCGAACGCTACGGGCGTGGTGCTTGCCGACGGCGGCACATCGGTTCTGCAGGGGCGCTTACGGCAGGCGCGGCAGCGCGCCAATGGCGGCGTGCCTGCGGTTAGGCTTGCGGGGGGGCAAATACATGTTGCCACAGGGGGTGCGGCGGTTTAGGGGTGAGCCTACTGCAGAGTTGCTGTCTAGCCCTGAAATCATGAGAGCTAGGGTACTAATGCGGTGGCACTTTCCTGAGTTGCCAAAGGGCGAGCGACTGCAGTGGTGCGAGGGGGTGGTACGCCGGGGCGTATCTACACTACGCAAGCGAAGCGGAGCCCAGAGTAGGCTTGCACAGGGTAGCACGCTGAACATCTATTGGTTCGGCGATCCGCGCGCCGCGAGACGCCGCTGTTGTTGGGCAAGTACCTAGACAGCAATAAGTTTGCTGCACCCAAGGACTGGTGGTTTCTCGCCGGTGGCGATGAGCAATTGAAGACATGGGGCAGGATAGTCACTGGGGGGTAGTGTGCGCGGCACATACATGACAGTCTTGTACAGGGTGCGGGGGGGTTTTGCATGTATGTGCAGATGCTTTCATGGGAGTCTTATTTGCTCCCTGCTTGTAGGGACACAAGCGGAGCATCGGGGGCGTCTGTGGGGAGTGTGCATTTTGCTTGCAATGCTCCTTGTCATTCTATGAGTTAGTTTAGCTGTCTTGCAGGGTGCTTGGCAGTTACACAGAGGTCAGCAGTAACTGCACAGAGTCTGGCTGGCTGCAAGAGTTGGAGAGAAGTTTCTTCTTGCTTCCAGAAGGCCCTTAAGTAGTTTTTGCAGTTGAATTTGGTTTTAGTCTTGTGGTGCTGGGAGCACCTGGTGAATGGACCATGGGTTTAGATGTTGAGGATTGGCTCTGCCCTCAGAGGCTCTGCTTTTGCTGCTTTGGACACCAGCATAGCTCGGCAACAGCCTATTGGGACCAGTAGTAATTAACCTGCCTCAACAGACTTTTGCTGCAGAATCATGGATGATCACAGGGGATAGCTCTGGCTCTTCATCACTCAGAGGCTCCCACTCATGGTATGACATCATTCGCTCAAAATTTGAAGTCCTTGACTCTTGACGTGCCACAAGCTTTCATGCTGCTGTCGACTGTCAGAGCGAGCAAGGCTTCCAACTTGAAGACGCGCGGTGCTATGGTTACATCAAGCTGAGACGACTGTTGGCGTGACTTGTACAGCCAATTGGGTGATGGAGTAAAACACACGTACTTCAACAAAATCTGTAGCTACTTTACCAGGCGCACGATGCATAGCTAACCTACACCAGGAAGCACCATCTACTACTCTGCGAAGTCACCGGTTTTAACGTGGGCGCACAGTTTCCGTGGACCATGTAGCAGCAACAAATCGTTGGCGTAGCGTTAACACAACTACCCGTGTAGGTGCTTTAATTTCGTGACTGGTATTTCGATGCAATTCTGAACCCACAGCTCAGGCTGGCAGCAACTGGTGCTGGCGCAGAAGACAGAACTGCCAATCGGAGCACCCGTGCTCATGAGTAGATTAGCATGTGTATATCGTCACAGGTTTGCGCATGATTCAGCATGCTGAAGTTGCAAGGTCTTTGGCATTTCTCGGTGTGCTACATATGTATCAATGCCTTGTTGTGTTTGAGTGGTGCTTGAGCTAATTAAGTAGTCTTGTGCAGCGCGAAGGCACAGGAGGCCAGATGTCTATATATGACTGTTCTACTTCGAAGTACCCCTCCAATGCCCAACAACCTGATGGTGCAAGATCACAACCTGGCATGGACATCATAGCATGGACATTGCAATTGACAGCCGCCATGTGTGCCACACTGTATGAGTATAGAGGAAATCGAGATAGATGAACAAAGCACTGCAGGTTTCCTGCCCAGTGCAGCTCAATTGATCAACTCAACGCACCTTTGAAGCATTTGCTGCTGCAGCTGTCAGAAGTTGCAACCATGGTGTTGCTGGGTATGTCGATCGTTGCTTCAATCTTCTACCGTAACGGGACAGCGCTGCGCACGCAATGCGACGAGTGAAGCATGGTCATCCGATTTGACACTAAACGTTACGTTCTGGAGGATGCTGCACTACAGGCGAGTGCAGTTGCACGCTGCTGCTGAATCTGACTGCAGATATGCCATGTACTCGACAGCTGAAGCAAGCTCGCCACTCAAAGAGTTTGACAACTTGCAAATAAGACAGTTTGTACAAATGCTTGCAGCCACTTATGACACGCTATACGAGACAACAGCAGCAGCAGTGCATGGCTGCTTTGCTGAGTACCGACATGTTTGCATGCACGGCCTTCATGGCCTCTGGAGGTCCGCGATTCGAAAGACTCTGACTCGGACGGCCTCCTGCAGGGCCTGGACCGCCCCTTAGGCCCCCTTGGGAGCCCCGACGGTCAGCGTGTGAACGTAATTGCAAAGCATACATTAGGTAACACATACCTCGTCAATGTTTTGTCAGTGCACCTCAGACTAGCTGAGGCATCTACATCAAGTACAAGTGGCAATTCGCACCTGAGCGTCTGCTCATAGTAGCCGGGTGACGGCAACAGTGCGGCGAGTATGGCCGCTCCGCAACTCTTTGAGCAGCCATCACGGTGGTTGCAGCCTGAGTCATGAAATACTTCAACAAAACATTTAGAGTAACACTTGAAGTTCAGCACCTGGTCGTCTGCTTGCAGTTGCCAGGCTACGGCGCAGCGCGGCGAGCATAGCCGTCCTGCTGTTGCCGCTGAACGAGTCTTTGAGCAGCCATGTCAGCATCGTGTCGTGGTCTGGCACATGTTGGCCGCCGCCGTAGCTGGCTGTCAAGTGCGGATGGCACAGCGAGTTGGGCATCGATAGCTCATTGAGTTGACGTTGTCAGCGGCACAGCACCTCAATTTGTCAGCAGCGCACTGCCAGATGACCTGACATCAATTGTGAGTTGAAGTTGTCAGCACAGCAGCACGTTCAATTTTCCAGCAGCGCAGGTATCTCGGCCATCTTGCTCCACAGGCCACAGGACACCCAGTCTGGCAGCACGAGGAAGTGGCCAACGAGTGGCGAGCATGATGCTGCAAATCAAAGCTTTGAGTACGCACCAGCAGTCCACAGGCAGCAATTACACAAGAAGTCTGAGATGCAGGGACCGAAAACTGGCGTTCACACATTGTTTGATTGCCAGGACCCGGTGCAGCATGAATTGAGCTTTCACATTGAATGGCCAATAATCATCAAGGGCAGGTCAGCCGCGGCATCCGCCACACTCACCGATGCTTCACACGCTGCCTCAAGTTTCGTTCTATTGAGGCGCATCCGCTTCTGAGCGTCACATGCGTGTTGAGCGCTGGCGTCACATTCGGCTCACCTACGCTGCCGCCGCTGCTGCCGCTGCCCAATGCCGTCTCCTTGGGCGGCGCCGCGATGACCCGGCCGATCGTGGTGAGCGACTTGTTGATGTTGGACTCCTGCGGGCGGGTGCATAGGGTCTGTGTCATTGTACCTGAGGCGTGTGTATATCTCTATCTGCAGCATACTCAAACGCGTTATTGTATACGTGGAGAGCACATTGCAGGCGGCCGAGCGTGGTGAGCGGTTGGTCCCTGGTGAGCTCGCAATTGTCAAGAGAATCGCCTTTTCAAAGCTGCGCTTCCAGTAGAAAGTGGTATATTCGTGGTACACGAGCACTGCAGCCTTTGAAATCCCACAAAGTGCAGCGCATGAAGACTGGTGAGTTCACAAAAACACACAGCACGCAGCTGTGCGGGCAACGAAATGTTGGAGCTGGCTCTCTCCGGTGTGTAAATTCATGCGTGCCAACCTCGCTGAACGCCATGCCCTTGGTCCCCGCTGTCTGCGCGCGGCCGCTACTGGCAAGGTCGATGAGGTTGACCTTGAAGTTCGTCTGGCGCTCCACTGTGCCGCTGCCTGTCGCAAGCATGCGCGCGGTCAAGTAGCAGCGAGCAGAGTGAGGCTTCGGCGCAGCAGCACGAGCACTTGGCAATGATGATAATGCATATCATGTAATGAAGCAGCTCTCCAGCAACACGTGCACAGGAAGTCAAGTCCACCTGCAGAGCATGTGGCTATGCCATTGCGCAGTTAAAACATCATGACGCGCATCCTATGAGTCAGCAGGTGATGCAACTTACCTATTTATACAAGGGAAGATCACGCACACGCATGCATGGCGTGATCAGCAATAGTGATCAGCAGCAGCATGAGCCCTCAATGACATAAAAACATTTGATAGCACCAGAGGGTATCACTGCAGGCACATGGAGCAACTGGCGCACCTTGGTGACATCAGGAGGCATCAAGAGCGGCGGCATTACTGGTAGACTAAGTGTCAAAACACTACAAATTGCTGGCGGCGCCGCCTGTTGCAAGCACGCCGAGCAGTAGCAGGCAGAGCAAGGGCTCATCGGATCGAGAGCAGCAGCGCAAGTGTTTGTGAACAACGAAGTGCAGCAGCGCAAGCACTTGATGGCAGTCAAAATTTTGAGGCTCGGCAGGACCGGGTGGTACAGCCGACAGCGGCCTCGTCATGCCTCATATGCTCCCACTGACGCATCATTGCAGCAGCAGGCACAATACACTGGTGACAAAAGGTGCAATATTCCGGTGCACTGTGACAGTGATGTGTGCCCACCTCGGTGGTATCGATTTAACATATCTCGGCACCTGTGTATCGACAACACCTGGGCGCACAGTGATGAAATACCTATGAGAGCACTACTTGACACATCACATGACAGCGCCACAAAGGATATGAGCACCGAAAAAGCCTGAGGAGGGGATTCAAGCGCGGATCAACTGGCCAGAGTGCAGTTGCAAATGCGTAACACACTATACTTGCACGGAACGAGAAAGCAGTCAGCACTAGCTCACCTTTGCTGCCGCCGCCGGCGGGATGCTGTGCGTGAAGACGATTGTGAAGATGCAAAGGCTGCGCGAGCTGACCGCATTGAGCGCCTTCGCGCCGATGCTTCTGCGAGGGCAGGATTACGGCTAGGGTTAACATTAGTGAGGCAGGAATGATTTGCGTTCTTGCGTGCCATATGGCTCACGAAGGCTTCGGAGGAGGCAACGCTCTTTGTCTCAAGACACGCTCAATTCAAGGTGCTGCAGGCATCAGTAGATGTGTCACACGGTGACTGGGTGCCCACAGGCCGCTCTCTATAGTGATTGCAGCCATTGCTCCTGAGTCTGACCCGTTTCTCACGACAAGATGCTGCGCGACATAATTCTGAGCTGCGCCACCTCACCCTCTTCATGTGGTGGCGGGTACACCAGCAGAATTGACAGCCCAGTCTGGAGTTCCTCTAGCTCTTCAAGTTGACCGCACTGACTTACCCTGATTCTAACCCTAATTCTACACTTAATTCATGCTGCCACACAACCCCACGTCGTACGCAGCACATGCGCTGGCTGCATAAAATGCACAGCTTGCGAGGCGGCCGCGGCACTCACAGGTGCAGTCGCGCCTACAGAACAGGGGTTAGGTTCAGGGTTAGGGTTGGCTAATCCTTGCCGCCATGCAAACGCGCAACGCGCGAAGCACATGCGCCCGCATTTGCCAGAGTGCGCAACTACAGTTTTGCAAACATACCTGCTCTTGATTGTGCTGGTGATGACCCAAAACGCACCATGCGCGCAACATTCACCGAGTCAAACACTTCAAGTTCACCTGCTTTTCATGGCGCTGGTGATGGACCCAAAACGAACTGCACGCGCCGCCCGTCACTGCTAACAAACTCCAACCTTGCCTGCTTCTGATGGCGCTGGTGATGATTGCCGCCAACTCCCACATGTCCGTCACGGGCAGGCGCTGCAGCCCTCCACGAAGTCGCCCTCGCTGGGTCTCCAGCGCATGCGCGGTGCGGCGCCACTGCCCACGCTTGCCGCGCCGCCGCCGATGAGGCAACACACGTGCTCTTTGTAGATCTCGTAGCAGGATACCTATGGCGTGGAGAAGGGCGGGAGTGGGGCGGGGTGGGGGGGTTGAAAGGGGCTTCAGAGAGTGTAGATTGCAGGTTCAATACAGCCACAGAACAATGAACACCAAATGGCAACATGTGTTGTTGTTGCTTGCGTCTGGTGAGGTCACATGCTCGTAGTAGATCTCGTGGCAGGACACCTGGGCACATGGCATAGAGAGGGGGGGGGGGGCGAGGGGGGTTCTGCAAGGCGCTGTGCATGCACGCTCTTAGAGCTGCTGCACATTCAACGTACGTGGCTACGCAAGTGTTTGAGAGGCAGTCTAGCACGCCAGTTGTCCCGCCTCGTCCTCCTTTGAACTCTTGCATGTGCTGCTGCTGTAGACCTCAGTATAGGAAATCTGGAGCGGCGTCGTGATGGCGGGGTTGCCGGAGTGGCGCACTGGCTGCGTGCACACCTACGTCAAAGCTGTTGCGTGTGTCCTTCTCATGTACTTCAAATGTATCTACGTTTGATGAACGCGGACACACAATCACCTTCCCGCGCGCAATTGCACCTGCACTGAACAAGTAAGAGATAGCAAGGCAGCATTGCTTTATTGGAAGCGCACAGAAGCGCGTTGAGCAATCTCACGAAAACACACTCTGCAGTCCTGCAGCGGCGCCTGGGTCAGAAGCGTGAAAGTATGCATGCCGGCTTAAATCGCAATACAAGTGGATCGTTACCTGTACACTTGGTAGGTACAGTAAACACGTGTACCGCAAATGCGCTCAGTATCTACACAAAACCACACTTTGGACTCCAAAGGTACTCGCAAACCGCAATAATCGCTCCCTTCACGCACTCACATTGATACGGCTTGGGGGTATATTAGCATAAGCAGTTACACCTCATAGCCCTTACAGGTCATCCTTCGACCTCTATGGTCACCCTAGACCTTTGCATGTGAGTAGATGTCTGTTCTAGAGGTCAGACTAGACCTGGTTCAGTAACATTGGTCACATGCCAAAGGGCACATCAGTTTGCTGTGCACAACATCAGTCTAAGAGTTACGAGGTGTTGTGGAGCCTGTGCAAGACAGCAGCTGTAGCAGACTCCTTGAAGCCCCAAGCCTTCCTACGTGACGCGTGCAACAATAAGACCTATCGGTAAGCGCTCCCATTTCATTCCATTCCACTTCAGCATGTTCTCTGAGCTGTCTGCCTGTGATTGCTCTTCCAGCTTGCATGTTTGCATTTATGACAGCATCACATGGTAGCCTGCTTCAATTTGGCACCCGAGCAGTCCACTGCGCGTCACCCCGCCTCTCGCAAAGGCAGCAGCGTGGTGATCGCTGTCTATACTTTCACCCATCATTTCGATCGCGTCAAAAGCTGTCGAAAAGCCCGGGGGGGCCCGAGTTCAGAGAACCACGCGAGACATCCTGCGCAAACCGTGTATGGTGTGATGATGGTCGGTGTTGCAACACTCCATTGTCGCATCACCCTTGTTAGCATGTGCAGTGCGTGCTGCAGTGAGTCTAAGCGGCGGTGATGGCTAATTCACCTGGCCGACATTATTCTGCGTAGTAGACATCCCTGGGGATGTGCTCGCAGTTATACGGACTTGCGCGCTACTCGAGGGTTAAGATTGCAAGGTAGACGGACTGCTGATCGCAAGTCACGCACCTTGCACTATCATGTCATTAAGCTAAAGGAGATCTGGGTCTTCGCTGAAGATCCTTTAGGGGAGGACACATGGTAGACGCGTTCAGTTATCATGCAGACACATGATAAGTAATCATATTTAGCGATGGGGTTGCGAAATGCAATAGCCTTTCGTTAAAATAGCCTATGATTAGAGACACCCTACCGCATGCTCTCACGCCCGCTTTGCTCAAAAGCTTATGGTTAGTCTTTTTGCAAGGAAGGGGGAGAGGAGAGGAATGCTAGCTTTAGAGCAATGCATGTTTGTCCCACAATTGTGGCCGCAGTTGTGTTACAAATCTGACGTTGCGGTCGCATCTGCACTGCATGTGGCTAACTTGCAGTCAGAGTGCCTTAGTAGCACCACCCAGTGCATGTGCACGGGCGTGCGGGGTACAGACGGCTCTTGCCTTGACATTGCACACGGTTTTGTCTCGGTACTCAGCTTCATGCGCGCATCCGTGTGCAGGATACACATCATAAATGGCCAAGACAGGCCATGGCTCAAAGAAGCCATCAAGTGGGGCAAGCCGTCCTAGAGGTGGTGGTGGTAGCGCTAGGCCTACTGGCAGCGCTGCTACTACGAGCAACAAGAGCGGTAAGCGCCCAGTCGCGCAACCCGACAGCTCAGATGACCAGTCGTCGTCCTCCTCAGCACGGCCCGCGCCAGTTGCGCGGCCCAGCCAGACCGGTGCCAGCGCGCCCGGCAGATCCGGTGCCAGTAAGCCCGGCAAGTCTTTATCAGCGAAGGCAGCGAGGCCTCCACAGTCGGCAGTCACCGGCTCCTCGCCCCCTATAATTCGCAGCTTCCTAGAATCTAGTTCAGATTCAGACACCGAGCCCAACGGTGATGGTTCTCAAGCAGATATGTTTAGAGCCAGAAACAAGAAAGAAGCAGATGCACTGATAAAGAAACTCGCTGTACTAGGCTATAAACTCAATCTGCCAGCTGCAGATGCCGACAGTACTGTGCAGCGAAGTACAGAACAAACCCCCCCCAGCGCAGCGACAGCGTCGGCAGCTCCAGTTGAGCCAGTCGCGCCAGTTGTCGTTGCAGAACAAACACAAACGCCTGCAGCGACGCCATTGGCGCCGCCAGTTGCAGATGCGCGAAGTGTGCAGACCGCGCCAGTTGCGCCAGTGGTCTATACGCCGCCCGCTCCCGAGCCTATCAGGCCCACAGCCCCGGTAGCGTACACTGCACCAGTTGTGCAGCAGGCAGCACCAGTTGTGCCGCAGACCGCGCCAGTCGCGCAGCAGCTTGCACCAGTTGTGCAGCAGGCAGCACCAGTTGTGCCGCAGACCGCGCCAGTCGCGCAGCAGCTTGCACCAGTTGTGCAGCAGACGGCACCAGTTGTGCCACAGACGCCGGTAGCGCCTGAGGTTAATGGGGCTATGCCCCTTGACCCCGAGGGCACCGACGAGATTTATGAGCAGTGGTGTGTGAGCATGAACCACATCATTACTACTCATGAAGGCAAGGCCAGAAGCGCTAAGCAGATAAAAGCCATATCAGTAGCAACAGAGCAAATGTTGGCTGAAAGGCTTGGCCAGTTAGAGTTCAGCCTTAATCACGAGAGACCAGCGCAGACTTTACATCTGACACTGGAAATACGTGCAGTTAAAAAGGCAGAGGTCGAGGAGTGCCAGAAGCAAACCATTGCTGCACTAGAGATGCGAGGTCACAGTTTCAAAGCAAGCCAGTACCGCATGCTTTTGGCCATGGGTGAAAGGCGCCGCAGGGCGCAAGACTTTTACCGTTTCGCATTTGGCAGTCCTGGTGATGACAGCGAGCCAGAGTTGCAGAGGTACCTTCGGGGCTTCAACGCAACGCCGCTCATCACGGAGGAGACGCGTCGGGCCGCGAACAACGTGCCTGCTTCCTACTGGGAGTCGCGTGATGCCACAGAGACCGGCGCAGCGGCAGCCACCGCACGCCCAGAGACAGGTGAGCGCAGGGGGTTGGTTGGCGCAGTCACGCCTTCTTATTCTGCTGTAGCAATGACACCTTCCAAGCCTAAAGTCGACCTTAGAGGGTTTGGCGGCACGGGAGTAGTCATAGTCACCCAGGTGGGCAGACTTCAAGCCTCTATTAGGGCTTTTGAGCGTAGTTGCGACACTCGCGGCTTGCCCAGGTCTGCTTACGCAGAGGCACTTTTGTTAAGTCTGACTAAGAGTCAACATGCAGATTTAACCCGCAAAGTGAGAAATGAGCGAACAGGTGTAATGGAGACACGTTCGTTCAGTGACTTGTCATACGAGCATATGTTGCAGTGTCTTACTGACACGTATGACAGCACGTCCGCGAAGCAAATAGCTTTGCAGAAGTATCACGAACTCATAAGAACCACTGGTACCAGTCCCGAAGTTTGGGGCAGGGAGGTGGTTGCAGCCGCGCATGACGCTGGCTGTGCGGACAATGAAGAAATTGTTCGTATGAAGTTTGTGCATGAGCTGCCTTTATGCTGCCGTCAAGAAGTAAACGGCTTGCATGACACGTGGGACTTGCTCCATACACGTTTCACAAAGGTAGTTGCCACTGCTCAGCAAAAGTGGCAGGCCTCGCCAGTGAGCGAGCGCGAGACGAGGAATGTTGTGTCTGCATTAGCTGCGACTCACATCTCTCAGCCATCCCACTTTGACGCAGGCAAGCGTCAAGCCAGGGACAGTTGGAGCATTGTTACCCACAATGCGCCCAAGAAGAAGAAGGTTGCTGCCTTACGTGCAGCGCTGGCGGGTCTTACCCCGCAGCAGCGCGCCGAGGTAGTGGGACAACCTGGCAGTGCCATGCCGAGCCAAGACGGTTCAGCAGGCAGAGGCATCAGCAAGATCATTCGCAACAACTGCGTGTGCCTTGGGTGCAAGCAAGACATGGTTACGTGGGCTGCTCTCATGGAGCACAAGACCACCTGCGCACCATGCATGGCGTTTCACAAGCGCAGAGCGGAGCAACGTAAAAGTGAGTCACACTTGAAGTTGCCCAGCGCACCTTATCGTTCAGTTGCAGAGTTGTCATCAGTAAACAGTGATTTACTTGATGTAGACATGGCAGATACTAGTATCAATCAGACCATTGATCAAGTCACTGACACTGTTGATGATGTTCCATTGCGCGCGCAGACAGCGGCAATTGAGAGTGGCGTAGGCCCGCCACCTCGGATCATCACACATGCGTCAATCTGCTGTGGGGCGCCTGGTGGCGCCATAGCCGGAGGTAAGATGACCTCCAGAGCAGGTTTTGTAACACGCACGGTGCTTGCAGTTGACAAGAGTGTCAAAGCAATTGAGGCTCTGAATGAAGTTCATCCAGAAGTGCCCACTATTGCAGCATGCATGACTGATGCCAGTGTTGTTACACGTCTACTTGACGAGAAACCTGACATCACCACCATCTCGCCGCCTTGCACAGACTTCTCAACGGAGGGCAAGCGCGTCGAGGGTGAAGCTGCCGAGTGCACGGTTCACGCCGCACGACTCATCGTGCGAGCCAAGCTTCAAGTGGTGTTATATGAGAATGTGCCCGGAGTGCTAGTGTCACGCGCGTTTGCACGCGCAGCACGCATTCTAAAGGCAGCTGGCTATATGCTGTACATTGCCAAGCTTAAGGCTTCTGAGTTTGAAGTACCTTGCAAGAGGCAGAGAGTGTACATTCTCATAGTGCCAGCTGGGGTGGCCTCAAGAAAGGCACTCCAGCGGTTCGGTGCATTTATAAATGACAAGCGTTCACACAGCAGACAGACATCTGTTCGTTCTCGTTTGCGCTGCCCCGAACGCACGTTCTTTTTGCAACCGCGCAGTGCTCAGCATCCTGGTGTGTTGAATGCTGATGGTCTGTTGCCCAGTCCAGTGCGCAGATTGCCTGGAAAACCTGCTGCAAGCTATGTTGCGCATGTTAAGGATGCTGGCCCGGTGTCATCAGCTCGCGTATTATCGCTTGCTGAGATGGCAGTACTCATGACGTATCATCATGATCTACCGAGTCGTGCGTCACAGAGTGATGTACAGAGATACATTGCAGACTTGTTCATCCCAGAGATGGCGTTTCATTTGTTCGTGGCCATAGAAGCCTCAGGCTTGTGTACTTTGCCCGAACAACAGATGCGTTTGCCGCGCAAATCAGAGTTGATGTTGCGGCATTCAGTAGACTGCCCACCACCATCTTGGTTGGCAGAGAGTAGTGGTTCAATGGTGCGTACCGCAGCGACGGCGCACTCAATGTCCACTTCCAGTGCGCATTGCTCAGTGGCAATGTTGCAGGGCATTAATGCTACACCGCATAATGCAGAGTACCCCACGGTACCAGTAGTCCCAATGCATAGCGCATGGGAGGAGTCAGAAGTAGACTTAGCCGTGACTCAACCTGGCATGGCTGACATCATGGAAGTTGATGACTCAGGTTCTGACTCTGAATACGACTCAAAGTCATGTATGAGCGTGTGCAGTAGTCCAGAGGACATGAACATTGACGCAGAAGTCAGTGCTCAACCAGTTGCGGCCGTAGCGGCGCGCAAAAAGCTTGGCGGTGGTACAGACCCACGCCTTGCTCCAGGTGAGCTCAGAGCAGCGCTCAGGCGCGCTGGTTTGGACTCGCAGTCACTAGGCATATTAGACCATATGCGCAATGTCCAGAAAGACATCACAACTACTACACAAGAAAGTGTAGCAGAAACTGTAAAGCGTCTCGCAGATGAGATTGCGATACAGAGAGAGCAGGTTCAATTACCTCCAGTAGACCTTGCAGTAGGGTCAACCGAACCTAGTTCAGTGGCACACTCTCAGTTAGAGGGGCCAGTGGAGTACATACGGCCAGTCGCTGGCGTTGTACCCCCAGGGCAAATGTTTGTCTCAGCGTCACTGCGTGTTCAGAGTAACTCGCAAACGCCGAAAGAGTTATATGTGCGTGCAATGGTGGATTGCGGTGCTACCGTAACCATCATGGGCAAGCGCATAGCAGACAAACTGCCAGGCAGCTACATATGCTCACCTCAAAAAGGTGACTACACTCAGATCCTTTTGGCAGATGGCAAGACGTCGCTGCAGATCAGTGGTGTAGTTAATGCATGGCTGAGATTCAAAAATAAAATGTTTTTACACAAGTTCTATGTGGTGAACACACCCATGGATGTGTTACTTGGTACAGACTTCTTTGCCCCACACGGCTCAGTAATCTCGTATCATGGTGGTAGCCCAGCCTTTTTTCCAGGGGGACTAAAAGGCGTAGCTATACGCCCAGTGCATGAGAAAGCGCGCACAGACAATGCGAGCACACATGCAGCTAGTTTAGCCAGTTGCAAAGGCAATGGCAGTGCTGAGACTGCAGAAGCGCCAGTAGCGCCCAAGCAGTGCTCAGTGAGAATGGCATACAATACTGTGCTGGCACCATCGTCAGAAACGATCGTGGAGCTTACGCTATTTCCTAAACCGAAGCGCGTACAGCCCTATGAGGCTTTGCTCATACCAGACCAAACAGTTACCACGGAAATAATGAGATGCAAAGGTGTTAAAGCTAACATTACTGCGCTCACCGTAAATGCCAGTGGCACAGTATACGCAACATTGAGCAATACTTCAATGTATCCAGTATACGTACGCCGCAACACCTATTGGGGTAAAGTAACCCCATTAAAAGCAGATGACCTGTTAGAAGTGCAAGAAGCAACTCAACAGGCACTGCAGACCAAACTGCTAGAAATAGCAGTCAGAAAGCATTCAGAAAATGCTCAGTTGGTGGCAGAAATAGCTGCGGCCATTGGTAAAACTACCATAGAGGTTGCACAAGAAGTGCAAAGATTAACAGAGCTAAGTCAAAAGCACAATGCTCAGTCAGAACACTGCACAGATGCAGAGTTACAAGAAATCCTTGAAAAAGATGGTAAACTAGCACCTCATTTACAAGGAAGGGGGAGAGATGGGGTACCCTTAAAACAAAAAGCATTAGACATGCTCAAAAAGCACAGAAATGTCTTTGCAAAAGATCCCAAAAATCCCAGAGTCACACTCAACACTTTAAGATTGATGTTGACACTCAGACGGCAGAGCCGGTGGCCGACAAAGCGCGGCACTGGGCATTTAAAGAAGCCGAGTACATCATGAAACAGATTCAGATGATGGCAAAGCGCCAACAAATTGAACCCTCAGACAGTGCTTGGGCAAGCAACCCAGTGCTAGTTGTTCAAGGCGATAAGATTCGCTTCTGCATTGACTTCAGAAAGTTAAATGCAGTTACGAAGAGAGACAGTCATGGCTTAGGCAACATGGATGACATGATGCGAGCTGTGCAAGGTGCGAGGATTCTGTCCTCATTAGATCTGGCAGCGGGATATCACCAAATTCCGTTGGCAGAAGGAGCCAAAGCTAAGACAGCATTCAGGGCCCCAGACGGCTCGCTGTGGCACTACAAGGTATCACCTTTTGGCTTAGTGAATTTGCCAGCGCAATTCACCAGACTGATGCACAACGTGTTAGGAGATGCTTTGGGCTCTCACGCGTTAGTGTACATCGACGACGTGCTGGTATACGGTACGGACGTTGAAGACCACATTGATCAGCTAGACGATGTGTTAGGCCGCATAGGTGCGGCAGGCATGAGCGTGTCTCGTCCCAAGTGTCAGCTTTTTCAAGCTGAAGTCAAGTTTCTAGGCCATATAGTTGGCGCAGCAGGAACCAGACCCGACCCTGACAAGGTCAAGGCCATGTTTGACATGAGTCCACCCATAAAGAATGGGCGGGCCGACAAACAGTTAGTGCAAGTGGGTATGGGAGTATTTAACTATTACAGGAGGTATGTACCCAATTTCGGGGCAATATCAGAGCCTATAGTAGCCCTAACCAAGAACAAGTCAGACCTAGTCTGGGGGCCCGCGCAGCAGCGCGCCTTCGACAGGCTGAAGAGGGTCATGTGCGATAGTCGCATAGTCATGCACCCAGATTTCAGTTTGCCATTTGTATTGTACACCGACGCCTCTAAAACGGCAACAGCAGGTGTGCTTACGCAATTCAGACCCGTAACAGAGGTCGAGAAGGCAACTGCAGGGCAGCCATACGCCAGTACTGGCAGGCGCCGTATAGCTGAAGGTGAAGAAGTCAGAGAAGTGGTCGTTGGCTACTTCAGCAAACTGAACTCAGAACCTGATGCTAAGTTAGGAGCAACAGCAGTTGAGTGTCTAGCAGTAGTGCTGGCACTTAACCACTTCAGGCCCTACATTTGGGGTAATCCTGTTACAGTGGTCACAGACGCTGCAGCGCTCAGATGGCTTTTGACGTTGCAAGACTACAATGGCAAGCTACTTAGATGGGCTATGCGCATACAAGAGTATGACGTTACCATTCAGCACAGACCTGGCAGAAGAAATGCCAATGCTGATGCCCCATCCAGACTGCCTCAGCAGGCAGAGTTAGACGCTGAACGCTCTACAGAGCCAGCAGATGAACAGTGGCCAGATGCAGTCCCCAGCATGGATGCACCACCTTCGGGCGTGCGCTTTGCTGATGACGCCACTAGAACGCACAAAGTAGCCGACGTGAACAGCTGCCGTGGTTACACAGCGGATGCACGTTACGGTCCCGCGTTCAAGTTCAACGAGGCCGTCGCCGTGTCAGGCGCGGTGGCCGCTAGACTAGCCGCCCTGTCAGCTGTGGAGTTAACACAGTTATTAGACAGACGGTTAGATGACTCCACAGTGGAGGAGGCTGAGTTTGATGAGATTGAGATCAACACAGCATATGCCGAGCCAGTGCAAAAGTACTCTGACTCGTGGGAGCAATCCCAGGCGCAGCGACTCTTAAGACAGATCGCATGCGACAGGCGGCGCAGCATAGGTTCAAAGAGAGCCAAATGCAGCGTCACTACAGCTCAGTCAGCTGAGAATACGAGCGCACTTGAAGAAGGTGAACTTTTAGAAGTTGACGCTCCAGCTGAGACTGAAGAAGCAGACGAACCACCGGGTGACGATGGTGAGGCTGTCTTAGGCAAACGTAAAAAAACGTTGCCCAGACCAGAAGTAATACAATTGTTGAAGCAAGTTGCCGAAGGGGGCTCACAAGCCACACCGGTGATGCTCAGCAAAGTCGCTTTTCTTGAAATTCAGAAAGCGGATGGCTTCTGTCAGGCGGTGAGCAAGATGCTTACCGTGGGAGATATTCCCGAGGGCGCAGAGCTAGTTGCTCACGTCTTAGCGCAACAAGAGCAGTATACCATTGAAGAAGATGGTCTCTTGGTGCACAGTGCAACAAGCCACCCCAAGAGAGGTATGGTGTTGTTGCAGTGGGTAGTGCCAGTTGCACTCAGAACCCTAGTCATGCGCTTAGGGCATGATGATGCTAGTGCTATGCATTGTGGCATAGGTGCTACGCACACACGTATTTTCGAGAGATATTACTGGCCTGGTATGGGCGCAGACATACGAACGTACGTGCAGAGTTGTATGACGTGCCTAGAACGCAAGCGCGCCAGCTCCACTCAATATAAGCAGTGGTTGGCTGAGCCAGTGCGCATGTGGCAACGTCTCAACATTGATACCATAGAGCCTGGTATCCAGTCCGCAGCAGGGCATAAATATGTTCTGACTATTGTGGAGACGAGGTCCGGTTTTGTATGGCTAGCCGCTATGCATGGCCAGGGTACTAAAGATGTAACCCCGCACCTCATGACAGTGTTCCTAGAGGTTGGAGCGTTAGTGGAGGAACTATGCTCAGACAAGGGCAAAGTCTTCCTTGGCAATGTGGTCAGTGACCTTTGCAGAGCGTTTAAAGTTAAACGCATAGAGACCAGTGCATACCACCCACAGACCAATGGTGTGGCAGAACATGCAAATGGTCGTGCTAAGAAGGCACTAGCATCTTGGGTCAGCGCTCAGCAGACAAACTGGCACAAAGGCTTAGAGCTCGTACAGTTTGTGTTGAGGACAACTCCCCGAGATGAGACAGGATTGACACCCTTTTTCTGTGTGTACGGTCGCGAAGCTTCTCTGCCACATGATGCATTTATGCACGAAGATGGCAGTAGAAAGCTAGACCTACACGAGGAAATTGAGCGCAAGTTAGACATGCTTGAGCTCGCAGACAAGGTTGTGTCAAAGGCGCTGCAGTTGCGCGCCCAGAAGATCACTAAGCGCAACGAAGCAGTTAAGCGTGCAGTGAAGTTCGCGGTCGGTGACTATGTCATGATCAGACTACCTAAGCAGAGAGACAGATCAGCTGCTCTAGACGCTAGGTATGTGGGGCCTTGGCAGATCGAGGCTCGCACAGGCGAATCAGGTCTCTCCTTCATATGCAGAATGATGGGCAGACGAGTCAGACACACCACAGCTCATGTAGAGAACATGAAACCATTTCACATGAGGCCTAATGCCATGTTGGAACCTGGTGTGCATGCCACGCTTAGCCCACATCAAGTGGAAGAGCTAGCAGATGGCGAGAAACTGTACAGAGTTCTAGACCGCCAAGTGAGCCCTAATGGTTCATGGCAGTACAAGTGGCAGTCCAAAGATGGCAAGTCGCATGCATGGGTGTCGGAAGACGACATGCTGCAAGAAGTCATGCCATGGACATTGGATGCTTTTCACGCGCTCTATGAGCTGCGTAACGAAGGAAAGCTACCCGCATATGCCATCAGACCCACACCCAAAGAAGATGCAAGTATGCGCCGAGAGAGCGCACTGCAGCTTTATCCCATCGGCACAGCGCTGGCGAGGGAACACAGGGTTAAATTGGGAGGCCCACTTACTTACGTATGGGGGGCAGTAAAGAACTTTGTATCACCATACTGGAGGATCAGATATGAAGATGGCGAGTGGGAACAGATGACCCGTACGCAGGTCAAGTCTGCCATACAGTTGGCAGAGGCAGTGCGTGACAAGGCCCGGAGACTGCAAGCGCGAAGTGCGCCGGACATTGCCAAGAGTGCAGGTCCCAGCTCCCAGGCTACGCAAAGTCTGCCACAATCCCCAAGTCTTTCTGAGGCAAGCCCAATTCAAGATTCTGCTCAGCCGCAGATCATATTGGTGAGACTACCCAGATTGCCATCTGATTTCGGATCAAGCTTTGAGGGTGAGGTGATCTGGTATCACTTCCCAACAGGCTGGAGCCGCGGCACCTTAGGCGAGTTTTACCCCGCAAGGTCGCAGTTCACGTTCGACGTGCTGTTTGACGGTGAGAAGGCCGTCAGGCGTATGCGTTTACGTCCGAGTGACTACCGCACGCCTAAAGACAGTGCGCATTCCTCATGGAACGTGCTCGCCGCTCGCCCTGTACCCTTAGAGGAGAGATAGTTGTGGGGACTCCAGTTGAGTCACACCTGGGGCCGAGAACTCCCTTTTCCTGCAGAGAGGATTCACCTGAATAGCAGGTTTGCCTCCCAGGTTTTTAATGGGGTTTTCAACCAGTTTTAATTGGCCTCCTGCTCAGTAGTGCACCAAGTGCGAGCAAGCTACAACTATCAGAAAAGTGCAAGTCGACGGTCAGCTACCCGCGTCACATTCAACTCCGCATCGAGGGCGATGCTCAACAAGGAAGGGGGATCTGATACGGCTTGGGGGTATATTAGCATAAGCAGTTACACCTCATAGCCCTTACAGGTCATCCTTCGACCTCTATGGTCACCCTAGACCTTTGCATGTGAGTAGATGTCTGTTCTAGAGGTCAGACTAGACCTGGTTCAGTAACATTGGTCACATGCCAAAGGGCACATCAGTTTGCTGTGCACAACATCAGTCTAAGAGTTACGAGGTGTTGTGGAGCCTGTGCAAGACAGCAGCTGTAGCAGACTCCTTGAAGCCCCAAGCCTTCCTACGTGACGCGTGCAACAATAAGACCTATCGGTAAGCGCTCCCATTTCATTCCATTCCACTTCAGCATGTTCTCTGAGCTGTCTGCCTGTGATTGCTCTTCCAGCTTGCATGTTTGCATTTATGACAGCATCACATGGTAGCCTGTTTCAACATCATGGCGTGCGACTTGCCACTGCCCGTCTAATCGTACGCAAAGAGGCACACGTTGCACTACTAGTAGCCGCGTCATGCACACATTGCACTACTAGTAGCCGCGTCATGCTATAGTAGCAGTATCGGCACGCCGAGGCCTGCGAAGCGGCGACACGACGCGGCATTGTACAGGAATACAGTGGGGTGAATTAGGGCTAGGGTGTAGGCTAGGGTGAATCTAACCCTCTCTTAGGGCTAGGGTTAGGGTCAAGTGAAGCTAACCCTGGCCCTGCATACATTGCAGGCAGGGCAAAGCATGCTGCACTGTGGCGACCACAACCGCAGAATGCAATAGGGTGAGGCGAACACCTTGTCCTGCATAAGTTAATGGTCTGAGTAGCAGCCATGTCGGGATGGCTGACTGAGGACAGACCAACGATAGCGAAATCAGTTGAAGACACCTGTGCCTGCGCAGCGTGCGGGCAGAAGCAAGCTGCACAACAGCCACGAAAGGAAGCATTAATGAACGCAGGCAAATTATGGCTTGCGAGACGAACGGGAATGTAGGAACGTTTCCAAACAGCAAGGCAACGCTCAGTGCTGTCACAATGCCCCGAACAGACACTCGCGGTTCTTGCATGCGTTTCAGTATACCAGTCAGCCGCCGTCATGCACGTGCTCACCGTAAAACACGTACGTGCGCAGCTCTGCCGTCACGGTTGCGGCCGCCGCCGCCGCCGCCGCCGCCGTCACGGCGTGCGGCGCAGACGATGGCCTCACAATGGTCACCTGAGTGCCGCGCTCGAGCTGTGCAATCGACGGCTCAGCCTCCACGGCAGCAGCGTCTGAGCGGGCCGCCGCAGCGGCTGCGCCTGCTGGTGGATGCATGCGCACGGTGACCACGATGAACATGGACTTGCCGCCTGTATCAACGCCGGCAGTGCGGGGGCTGTTGAACCGCCAGAAGCGCATGAGCTGCTCCCAGCAACCTGGAAGAAGGGGACAGGGGGGGGGGGGGGGGGGGGTCGCAGAGCGACAGAGACGTCTCAGTAGTGAAGCAAGTTGATTTTTAAAATGAAAAACAAACCTGCTTCTGCAGTGGCTCTCGCAGCGATGCATACATTTGCAACAGCCACACTACAGACACAGGCGTGTTTGTGTGTGTGTGGGGGGGGGGGGATCACAATTAGGGTTGGGGTGCGTGAGCTACTGCGGGTTTCCTGGCAGCTCTGCACTGCTTTGCAGCTCTCACACCAAGCGTACCCACACACGCAGGTGACGTGCCCCATACCCACCAGTAGATGAATTGCCGGCCAGGTTGAGCATCACTGCTCACAGAACACCCCGCAGTCACGGCCTGAGCACGATTGCATGCGCGTACAGACGCCGCGCGCCGCGGCCAGTGCCCCAATGCTGATTGCAGACTACTGCAGGGTTTATCTGTACGCTGACTGCAACAAAAAGCCTCTCCCTGGCCCCGCAGTGCTCGACAACGTCGCAACGATCCGTCTCCGATGACTCGCACAGTGCCAGTGGCATACCGCCCGCATGGCGGTTGCACTGCGCTGCCGGCCTCCGCCAACACAATCTCACCCGCTGCAATCGCCATGGAGAACTGCACTGGCTAATCTCCGTTGAAATGCAGTGAACTCTTACCGCCGCGACGCCTGTCACGTGCAGCAAGAAGAGTGCCATTATAGCGCAAGCCCTGCTCAGATGCAAGCCTCTCTGCAGCAGTTTGCTATCGTCCTCACCTCGCGCCCCGCCGACAGGTCCGCTTCCGCTGCCGCCGCCGCCACCGCGCTGCCGCTGACACCAACATCCAGGCCGCCGCCGCCCTCCGCTAAGTCCATAATCGACACCGAGTTGTGTTGCGCGCCGTACAACCCGCCGCGGCTGCCGCCACCTCCGCCGCCACCACCGCAGCCGTCGCTGCTGCCGCCGCTGCTGCCATCTGCCGCCGCCGGCGCTGCCTGCGACGTGGGTCCTAGCGACCACAACACGGACGCCGCCGCCGCCGAAGGACTTGAAAGCGTGCGCGAGTTGACCCGGCCTCGGGAGAGCGCTCGCTGCCGCCGCTGCCGCCGCCGCCGCCGTCGCCGCCCCACAGCCGCCGCTGCGCGAGAGGAACGGCGGAGTGCTGGCAGGTCAGGGCGGTAGTTGATGCACTGATCATAGAGTCACGTCAGCTCAAGTCTCTGAGGTCGCTTGCTTCAAGCGAATCATTGAACGTGCTTGACGGCCTGCGAAGCTCTGTTTGATGAAGTCACGTACGCATGGCAGGCACGCACGCGCAGGCGGCATCACAGTGACAGAACCCGCAAACCCGCAAGCAATCCCTCCATGCGCTGCCAGTCCTGGCATCATTGCACATAAAACAGTGCAAGGCGGCGTACCACGCAGCAGAGCTCTGTGGCGTCTCTCCTGCCAGACTGCAGGGTAACCTTCTATAAACTATATGTTAGAGGTGAGGCGTGATGTGCAAATATGTTCCATATTGCAACTACGTTAAGCAGTAGCAAAAGGTTAGTATTTTCTTGAAGTGGATTCGTCCACAAGGTATACTTCTGAACTCCTTCAGAACTGCAAGGCTCACCAGCGATGGCGTACAAGCACGGCGATGCTGGCGCCCCTGCGTGGCCCGCGCTCTGCCGCTCGAGTATTTGAAGCATGACCCCTTGCGTGGCAACGCCGGCACGCTTGGCGGAATCAGCGGCGCGCCCGAAAACTTGCACGGCGGCGGCAGCCCGCTCGCGCCGCGCCGCGCAGCGCCACTGCCACTGCCGCTGCCTCTGCTGCCGTCGCCGTCACCGCCGCCGCCGCCGCCGGCACTGCTGCCGCTGCCGCTGCTGCCACTGCTGCTGGACATGGTGCTTGCCAGGCCGATCCGCGCCGCGACAGCGGCGGTGCCGCCAGAGTCATCGTCTCTGCCGCCAGTGCTGTTGAAGTAACTGCCGCCGTCCGCGTCACTGATGTCGACTGACAGCTGCGTGGAGGCGCGGGCGTAATGCGGAGCGTCCTCCGCCGTTTCCACCGCCCCCGCCGCCGCTGCTCAGCTGCTGTGCTTTTGCCCGCTGCCATTGCTGCGGCAGTGGCGGCAGTGCTCCATGTATGCCATGCCTCGCCAAGCTTGCCGGCTCTGGCGCGCCCGTGCTGCCGCCGCGGGGCGCACAGTATGCACAGGGCTGCTGCGCAGCAGGGCGCGACGGGAATGTAAATGCAGTGAGCCACCGACTGCGATGCCATGTTCTGGTGATCATGCAACGACCGCAGCGCAGTGAGGATAACAAGGCACCGACTATGCCGCCACACAAAGTATGCGACGCGTTTTGTTAGGGTTAGGCTTAGGATGAGTGTCAGGGATACGTTAGGTTAAGTTTGTGTATACTGTTGACATGTAACCTGACAACAGTCGATGCAACCTCAAGGCCGGCCCGGTACTCTATTTATTTGCATTTTTCAACAGTGTGCCATGAGATTCGAGAGCAATCACAATGATGGGCATGGGGGTGGGGCGCAGCGGGAAGCAAGTTGAAGTTCAGTAACTGCCAGCTGTAGCTGCAAGTTGAATTTGAAGTGACTGATGCTCATTTCAACTGCTTGTTCAGCAATCCTCCGCTTTGCATCAGCCTGCGGTAGCGCACACACAAATATATGAAATGGAAAAAGCTCAGCACGTATCCGCTTTGACAGGCAGCTGGATATGCCGTTGCTGGCGTGTGTTGAGCATGAACAGTACTGTTGACAGTAGCTGTCGCACGAGCAGGCAGTACAAATCGCTAAGCTTCTTTCGAGGGGCATTGAGCAGCAGACACAGTTGTTGCGTTGGAAACACGCAGGGCATCAAAGACATGCAGCGCGTCAAAGGACTTGTCGACAAGTTTCTTCTCCTTTCAAGGCTGGAAGGCCAGAAGTCAGTGTTTCCATTCTAACATAGCTCTAAATCAGCTACTCATGTATATACATGTATACATTTCTCAACTCAAGGGAAGAGTGTTGTTGACATGCAACCATCAAGCACACTAGAGTGTTTTATCGATGATTTGACAAGACAATGCGTACACTCTGAGCGGCAGTCCAGTGAACACTCTATAGTAACCTGCACAAGCACCAAGCACCCCCGAAGAGCAGCATTGCTCGACACCTACAAACTACGTTGATTGCAGGGTAACATGCACGCGCCCCCCCCCCCACACACACACACACGCGCGCGCGTGCACAAGCACGCACGCTCAACACACACACCTACTACATGAACCACATAGCACTGCAACATCCTATTTTCCCCCGCCAAACTCACCCTCTCACGCTCCATGCGCTGCTCCACATCGGTCAGCACCGCCCTGAGCGCTGCCACCTCCGCTGCCGCCTCCGCCGCGGCCCCCGCAGCCTCCGCCTCCCAGCTCTGTCCGCAGCTCATCCATCTCAGCGCTCAACACCGCACGCAGCTCCTCCACCTCCGCCGCCGCCTGCGCCGGCACCTGCGTCACCACCGCCGCCGCCTACGCGCGCAACTGCATCGTTTCGCCGTCGGCGGTCGAGCGTGGCGGCGCACTCCGCGCGCAGCGCCGCGGCGTCCGCCTCACACTCAACTTGAAGTGCGGCGTCCGCCGTGGTGCGCGCCGTCACGATGTCCGCCTCACACTTCAACTTGAACTCATCGAGCGCCGCCGCCACCGCCGCGGCCTCTGTCGCCCGCGCCGCCGCCGCCTCCCGCATTGCTGCATTGCCGCCGCTGCCTGCGCGGCGCCGAGCACCGAGCGCGCGCAGCGTGCTGCTCGACGTCCAGCGTCGTCCTGGCGCGCAGCGCGTCGAGGTCCGCGACGGCATGCGCGCGCAGCTGTTTCGTCTCTGCTGCTGCAAGTGCGTGCACCTGCTCCGCCGCCGCCCAGCACCTGCGCGCTCGGCGGCAGCAGCCATTGTTACAATCGTCATCAGGTCACATGTGTGTTCCACTGAGCTATGTCGGGTGTTTGTTGCGTGAAGTACAGCAGCCCAGACTGCACGCGCGTTTGCATAGCGGCGCAGCCGCAGGCTGCGCGTCTACTCAAAGTATTTGCTCAGGTCTGTTTGGTGTCGGATGCGTGATGTGAAGCGGCAGTAACCTGCACATACGTGTACGCGTGTACGCGATGAGAGCATGCCTTTGAAGCAGACGCCGCCTGCAGCAGTTAGCGTTGCTGCCGCGGTTGCACCCACGTGCCCGCGCCGCCGCGGCACGGCGCAGTTTGCCGCTCGTCACTTGTCCACAAAAACAAGTGCAATTTGTGCGTTGATGCATGACCACAAGGGCATGATGGGCGCAAGATCTGAAGCAGTTGAGCTTCCAGACCTTTGCTGGCAGCTTGTGCCTCAAGACTGGAACAATGATTCAGGGAATGATTTGGCATGCCTGGCACAGCAGTATGTATGGCACTTGAGCTTCTGAACATTGTGCAGTCTTCCCTGTCTCATTTAAAAAATGGTGCTGCTGCGGCCCTTGAGGTCCTTGTTGAGCCTACTCAGATCGACCACCAACGCCTACACCTCCCACCTGCGGAGTTCGTGGCGCCATGATCTACATTAGCTCCATGCACACGTTGTTGAAGTATTGAGAGGTCAGAAGCATTTGTTTGAAAGAAGAGGGCGCCTCAGCCTCACGCCGCATTAGACTGCCATGTAGGTAGGTGGTGAAAGAGGCAACATGTGCTGCAAAAGAAACACAATTCATGCTTGACCCAAGACGTTGCTAACGGCGTCGTTCAGCACTCTGCGACTGGTGATTTGAAGTGCAAATTCTATCCCGACTTTCATTTGGCATGAATTATCATGCATCGGAACCATCCTGCACATCAACAGCTCTGGAGCGTCACAGCTTACGGTTACACACGTCTGGCCTCATTCATTCTGGCCATACCCTGATGACCCCCCTGTCCGTGCATGACGTCAATCCTAGCACCGCTTGCCGCAGCCGCATCACCTCTTTTATCAGGCCAGCGCCCTCACTACAGCAAGCAGAACGACTGCGCCGCCGCAGCTTCCACGGCTCGCACTCCAGCCTTTGCAGCAACGATCTACATCAGCTATACATACAGCTGCTTACAACCATGAACACAATCACTGGCACTCCCCACTTTGCAACTGACCACACTTGCCATGCACGCTCACCGCTCCCAAGCCAGTGTTAGTATTGGTGACCAGAGTGGCGGCGGTGTGCTTGCGGAACCAGTGCCACTGGGCCTGCCCCCTGCCTCCCGTGCGCTGCGCCGCTTGCGCCTCCCCCTCCTGGATCGTGAACTAGCGGCTGGTGATGGCGCGCGCGTGCCCATCATCGCCAAGGTCTAGCTGCAGAGTCACCTGCACTGGCGGGGGGGGGGGCATCCGAAGTTAAGCGTTGGCACAGGATAGAGTGAAGTCGTTTGACATTGCATGTCTGACGATTTAGGTCAGGGGGGTATTGCAAATAGTTCAATGCCTCTCTGCACTGTTAAAGTTGCACTGGCGGCGTTGCGCTCGAGCAAAAGCGCGCACGGTAGTGTAGGGCGCGCGCAGCGTCTCCTGAGTCAGTGAACACAAGCCGCGGTCTCTCGAACAACGTACTCGCACTGCAACTCATTCGCTCACCCCGCGAGCCTCCAATATAGAGTCACCATCTGGATGGGTTGAGCGGAACAACACTTATAATGTACCCAGCTCAGTCCACCGCATACATACTTGGGTACGTGCGCAGCCTCACCAGTGTACACCCTGCTACTCACCACACGCTACTCACTATACAAGGCCGCCTCTTAGTTCGTTCATCCGCTCAATTGAGAGTAGCATTTAATCAAACCTGGGTCAGATCAGACTACCCAATTCAGTTTACAGCACGCATACCTACCCCATGAACATGCCTTGCACAATGCCGCACCGCTTGGCGTAGTCCTCCCCCTGCAGCATCGCCACGCTGCTGCGCGCGGAACAGCTGAAACGTGTAGTTCCAGTCCCAACTGGCTCCTGGCTGCGCCGCACAACGTGGATTGCCTGCAGTGCGGCGCGAGCACGCAGCGCGAGGCTCAAGCGGTTGGTGCAGCAGCGCTCCGCAGAGTGGCACAGGCGGTCATCGATCATCAGGCAATGGCCCCTGAGCACAGCAGTGATGTCGCGTGGGCTGCGCTCGGGGCGCGCTTTCCGGTGCAGCGACTGCATGCGGTGAGCGTGCGATGCGGTGGAGTAACCCAGTGCAGCAGAGCTCCGCAGAGTGTCACAGGCATCCGTGAACGCTGCTCAACAGTGTCATGCCGCCTAACAATGTACCTTTGTATATCGCCTGCAGTGCCTCAGTGCTCAGCCACTACGTGGGATTGCTGTTCGTCGTACACGCTGCCATGGGCACTAAGTTGCAACTGCCATCACAAGCAGATGCCTATCTATGCTACGCCAAGATGGTTGCGGAGGCTGCCCCATGAAGGCCATGACTTCATGGCAGCTCAGAGACGCAACGTGCATGTGCACGCACCTGCTGCTCCTCGCCGCATAGGACCAGCACGGAGCTGTTCACACTGTCGCCATGGTCCATGGCGGGCAGCCCTCTTCCATGCTGAATGCTGACCAGCAGAAAGCGCGCCGCTCCTGTGAACGCGAACACGCCAATATGACCAACAGTGTGCAGGGAGCTATGTGTGCATGAGTGTGCACGTGCACGTGCCAAGGCCAGCAGTTTCCATGGGTATCAACTGCGCGGGGGAGAGCGGCGGGGGGATATGAAGGAAGAAAAGGGGGGAATGGCGGCACGCCATGCAGGAGATGCAGCAACCGCTGGCATAGGTTGTGACAGAGAGGATGAGACGGCCAAGGTATGCAGGGACTTGCCCATGCCTGTGTGGATGAAGGTTAGATGCCTACCTACCCTTGATCAGGTCAGGGCCTGGGCCTTCAGGACGCTTTATGTATAGCCGGGACAGCGGTATAAGACACTCCATCTTCTTTGAAGTACCGTGATCTGACAGAGTTTGAACCATGATTGAGGAGTTCATGAAGTCGATCAAGCATGGGGTGGTATGGGTGAGGTATGGAGTGACTCTCTCGTGCTGTAAAAAGAACTGCTCGCTGGAGACTATGAGGACAGGATAACTTAAGGGGAGGGTTAGGGTTAGGTTAGGGTTACACCACAGGTCACACACCTCCAGATCTTGAAGGGCGATTGCGCGGCCTCCCATGTTCAACTTTAGCTGAAAGCAGTAGTTCGGCTGAAGCAGCAGCTACAAAGTTGAGGTTGCATGTGGGTCATGTCCGCTCTTAATCACGGTCATTCTACTTTTTAACTCAAGTGCCTCTCTCAGCGTATCGCGCACCTCCAGAACTAATAACGTGGACCCCGGGCGTGCGAGCGGCGCCCAATTCGACGGTGCGCCCAGGCTGTCGCAGCGCTTGCCAGCATGCATACGCCACAGGGCGGGGGCCTCCTTGCCGGCCTCCCTTAGGCTTTCTCGCTGCGCCGCAGCGCCTGCGCGCCCGCATTGATCGGTGCGGCGCTGCTGCCGTCAATGCTGCTGCTGCTGCTGCGAGAGACACGGTGGAGCGTGTGTGAGCCGATCAAATTCACCGGGTCAAGTGCGCGACATGGCATTCAATGACAAAATGCAGTATACTGCCGCGCATAGTCATTGCAAAGGCGCCCCTCCTAAAAGGCCCCTTGACTTCTCGGGGCGCCTTGACTCATTGCGCCGCAGCGTCTTGGGGCAACAACGCAACCATCACCGATGCTGCTGCCGTGCAGAGTGATGAGGACGCGCGGCGCGGCGGCGCGAGGGCCGCATCAGTGCGCCACACGGTACGCCATGCAAACATACAGTAAAAGCATATCTATTAATGGTCGTGGCCACCTTCCGCAGGCCCCTCAATCTCGTTGCAGGACTGCAGCACCTGCGCCGCTGCATCGAGTGCGCAGCGCCGCTGCCATCGCGCCGCAGCTGCTGCTGCTGCCGCACGCGGATGAGTGCGGCGGTGCGCGTGCAAGCCGGCGCGAGGGGCGTGTTCGTAGACCGGGTGCGCGACATCGCAGCATGTGAGCAGCTGCAATCACTCCAGTGTACTGACTCGCAGAGGCTCAGGTACAACGCGGCCCAAAGCAGCATTGCTCCCCGACACTCCATATTAGACCGGCGAGCGCTGCTTCGAGGCTGTGAGCAGCGTGCGGGCAGTACGCAACAAGCGCAGAAAGAAGGGTATACATCATTGACCATGTGCACCCTCCGCTCCCCCCCTGCCCAAGCTGGAGTGTCAGCTGATATTTAACATGCTCACCTGTGAGCGGCACCAGATGCGCAGTGCGACAGCGCCGCGGCGCCGCTGGCAGCGAAAGCTATGGCGGCAGTGGCGCCGGCGCCGCCTTCAAAAAAGGAGTTGTTGCGCCCGCCCGCAACAACGCGCTGCGTGGCACGCGGCAACGGCTCCGCGGCTTCAAGCGCTGTCTCGCGCAGCGTGCTGGTGGCCGCTCTGTTGCGCAGCACGGTCTCTTCCGCTACCTGTGCGGAGGCGGTGGCGGCAACAGCGTGGCAGTGACGTCACTGCTGCAGATGGGGCCTCGATTGAGAGACAGCGTCATCGGGCCGAGAGCCGGCGGCTGCCCTGTTATAGTAGCGGTAGGTTTTGCTGAGGATTAGAGCTAGGGGGTGGGATCAGGCAGCGCGTTGGTCGCAGCCCTATCACACATTACGGTCTGCTCCGTCATCCCCGCAGTGGCGGCACAGGCCGCCGCACAGCTCAGTGCTGGGCGAAAGATAAAACTTCGGGGCTGCAGTGAGCAGGGCTACCTCTTTAAACAAAGGCACATGATAACCCAAAAGTTGTGCTGGTGTTCCTGCAGCTGACGCACATTGAGGTTTCCACCACCGCGTCAACGGGCAAGATGATGGAGTGCCGGGGCACTGGCGTAGTGCGCGCGGGCGTGCCTAACCCTGTCTCAATCCCAGGCAATGGCGACATGTGCTTGCCGACGGGGTGCTGCAGAAGATGCTTAAAATCGCCAGCAGCTCAGCGCATGCCTGCAACAGCAACTGCTGCAGCAGAAGCGGAGCGCTTCAGGTCGCAGCGAGCAGCGTCGACGGCTGAAGCGCTGCGGGTTTCGTCCTTAGGTTGCAGGGCGCTTGGGGTTACGGCCAGGTCGCAAGCATTTGAGTCGAGCCGATGGGAGGTGCCAGACTGCAGTGTGTGCGCCATTGCCTTGTTGTGCAGACTTCAGGGTGGTTGCAGCGCTGCGGCAACGATATGCCGCTACAGCCATGAGGGCGCAGCCTCAGGCGGGCTCAGCAAGTGCTGACAGAAAGAGGGCGTTGCGCCGGGCTCCGCTAGCCACAGGTTCTCCTCACAGCAGTGAGTGCGGCGGCTCGCCAAGGCCAGCATCCACACCACACAGGGCGGCGCGCACTGCGCCATGCTGGTACAGAATAGTCTTTTGCTGCTGCGATGACATATCTCGCCTACATCCGGCGTGCGGGGCCTGCTGCTGGTGCTGGTACTGGTGCTGCTGAGCACTGACACTACGATAACGCGCGTAACGGGGTCGCTCGCCTGCGCGCTCATGATCTGCCACAAGGACTTGCACTCGCATGGAGCACAACAGAGCCGAGTGGCAAGCTATTAATGTGTACCTTAACATGGAGTACAACAGAGCCGTGTGGCAAGCTACTCATGTGCGCCTGCAGGCAGGCGGTCCTGAGCGCGGCTACAGGGCACGCACCTTCGCACCGACCCCCAGTTCTGCATCCAGGGCGTACAGCTTCTGCTGCTGTTGTTGCTGCTGCTGTGCCTCCGCCGTCAGTTCGCCGCCGCCGCTGCCATTGCCATTTTGGGCTGCTAGGCACTGCCACGGTGCCGCGCAGCTACGACGGGCGCTTCGGCGCGACGCTTCAGGGAACGGGGTTGAGGCCGCGCAGCGCGACGAGCGGCCGCCGCCGCTGTTGCCGCCGCCGCCGCCGCCGCTCGTAGAAAAGCATGCGCACGCTGTTGGTGCGGAGGCGCGGGGGGGCGTCGTCGACGGGGGTGGCGCCTGCGCGCACAGGGGTGCATGAGGCACCGGGACGGACATGTGCGTGACTGGGCGAGCGCTGTGCTGTTGGGCGTGTGCGCTGCCGCAGGAATGGCAGTGCCGGGGATGACAAATTTGCCTCCGGGGGGAGGAGGGGAGCTGGTAGCGCAACGGATTCGCTGGACTGTACTGGTGCCCTGTGTTGTGCTCGTTTGCTGCCACAGCAGCGGCGTTGCAAACAATACGCTAACCCTAACTCTAAGCTCTAACCCTGGGATGCGACAGCATGAGCGCATCAGTAAACTCAAGTAGGACCCCATATTGTGGTTGTGCGCTGCCGCGGCGGTGGCATGGGCTGATTATAGCGCACTTGCCTGGGGGTGAGGGGGCGCGGAGGTGCTGCACAGCGAGCATTGCCGTGTGCATGCTGTGCACATGTTACGCCAAGCGCCAGTGGCGGCCATGAAAAAACACTCTAGGTGCGGCGTGTTGGGATTTGTAGGTTGAAACTTCCCGATGCACACCTGCACAAATCAGGCGTCTCCGCATCTGAGAACTTGCAAAAGGCATGGCAACTTGCAGGGCGATGCACGACTGGTACAAGCGGATTCACGAGTGAACTGCATTGTACCTCGATGTATAGCAAAGCATAAATTTGAAGATATCAAAACACTGATGTTTCCGCACCTGGAATGGCCCGCTGAAGCACTCCTTGAGCGCCTCGTTGAACAGCGTGGCCGTGCGGTCGTTGCAATGACGCAAGCCACAACCCATTCGCGACGCGGTTGAAGCTGTAGTACTGGCCACTGTTGGCGGTGCCCACGTGCGCGACGACACCCTTGCTGTAATTAACGCAGATACAGACGGGGAACATGCCTTGAACGACGTGAAGTTTCTGCATAGAGTCTGTATGCAGCACTGGTCAGCACCGATCAGCAAGACTAGGCACACAGCTGCTGCAGATGCTTACTACCTGGCAGGCTAGCAAATATGGCAGTCCTGCAAGGCAATATGCAATCGAAGAAATAGCGAAAGCGCTGAAACAGACCGCAAATGATGTATGAAGTATAACTGCTTGCAAATATGAAGGACGGAGTCCCTAGCCATTAGGCTACCCTAACTGGTGCTGAATCCAACCTTTGAACAAACCCTAACCCATATTATCAATGTGCGCCACGTCATTGTGGACGTGCAACTGTAGTGCAGAGACAAGCAGCGTGATCGCTGGAGGTTTGTAGCGAGATAAGCAGTTGGATTGCGTTCTTCTTGACCACTTGGCCTCAACATGTTCCAAACAGCACCTCACAACGAAGCATAGAAAAACAGCTTCAATTGCCTTCAAGGCATCCATAGCATGTGCATGAAGCTGCGCAAGCTGCTCAGTGCGCGCACCAGGTGCACGTCACCAGTTGAAGTGCCATTTCAAGGTCATACTGCACGTTAACAAACTTTAACCCTAGCCCTAGTGCTAACCTTGACTTACGGCAGCCACGACAGAAGCATGAGCGTGCGCACGCGACGTCGACTGCAGCACGTCGCCGAACCTGATTGTGGTCCGCGGGTGCAGGTGGTGGTGGAACGATCCGTGCGTCGCGAGGCGTGGGCGGCCCCCACCGCTGCCCCCCTCCCCCTCTCCTCCCCCCAGACCAGCAGCGCGGCCATGGACACACGCGACGACAGCCGCCGCGACACGCTGCAGCGGCACTGCTGGCGCTGCCAGTGGAGCTGAGCGTTACCGCTGCTGCTGATGGCAACGGCGGCGGCACGGCGGCGGCAGCGCTCAAATCCTCTGCGGCGTTAATGGCCGTGCTGGCACGACTGCGCGCGGTCATGTGCGCCTCGCATATCTAGCGAGGAGGAGGGGGGGGGAGAGGGGAGGAGGGCCGGAGACATGAATCAGGACTGCGGCTATGTTGCAGCGACAGTACTTGCACAGAGAGTCTGCTGCTGCTACTGCTGCTGCTGCGGCAGCTGCTTTGGCCGCGGGGGCAATGCTACTGTGGCCAGTGGGCGCTGAGGGTCAACAACAGAGCATGCGGCACGCGTGAGGCCATAAGCGGTTCTGCAGGGCACACTTGCATACATACCTACTAGGGTTTCAGTTAGGACGAACGACAATGGCATGAGGCACGTGAGCGCGCAGCGACCGGGTGTTGAGACTTTGCACGACGCCTGACACAATCTACCCCGGCTAGGGTAAAAGTTGGAGTTAGGGTGTAGGTTTTGCGAAAGAAACCACGCACACCAACATGATGTGCAGCTCATCCGCAGTGCAAGCGTTGGGAGCCTCGTCACATGTCTTGCATCCCTTAGGGTTAGGATTGCTCGTTGAGTACTTCGCAAAGTACTTACTGAATCCACTGCATGGTAGACACGAAGAAGCTGGCACAAGCACCTAAGCTCTGGGGTGCCAAGGGCGTCGGCGCCGACCGGCAGCGCCAAGATATTGCTTACAGGGCAGCAGAGCTGCCGTACTGGCTGCGGTGGCGGTGGCCACGGGGGCGGTTAGGGGGCAGCAGCGGCGGTGGGAGCCACGGGCGTGGAAACAAAGGGCGCAGCGGGCGCGGCAAAGGACTTGGCGCCGTGGCGATGTTGAAGCTCGGCGAGGGCGGCGTACGCGAGGTGCACGGCGGCAGTGCTGCAGCGGCGCCGCCGCTCGGCAAGGGCCGCCGCGCCATACGCACGGTGCGCAATAGCAGCGGCGCAGCAGCGCCGCCACTCAGCGAGGGCAGCAGCGGATGCATGGCGCGTGAAAGCAGTGCTGCGGCGACGCCCCCCCTTGGCGAGGGCAGCGGCGTACGCGTGGGGCACGGCCGCAGCGTCGCGGCGGCGCCGCAGCTCAGTGCGGGCAGCGGCGGCACACACACTGCACGCACGATCAGCTGATTTCGGTGCTGCGGCACAGCTGGCGGCGTCGTATCGTGATGCTGGCCATAATGGAGAACGTTGCTCCGTGCCGCAGCAGCTCTGTCTTTTGCGACTATTGCGACCTGCGCCTCGACCCCGGCTACGACATCGGAGTCCACGCGCTGCGCGCGGATCGGTTCGGAGTGCCACTACGCGCAGCCGCATGTGGGTGGTGACGCTGCAGCGGCAAAAACACAGCAGCACGCGGCTGCTGCTCATAGGACAATACTACGCCTTGTGCGCAGCAGCATCGTGCCAGCAACGTACGCAAGGAGTTGCGCTGCGAGCAGCCAGGGTGGTCCTGATACACGCTGCCAACTGAGAATCCTGGCAAACCATCAGTGCTTTCCACAAATAAACCGGCGCCAAAGTTCGTCAGGTGCATCAGCCAGCATCCGCCGCCGCCCTATGGGCAGCGGCCTCACGATGTAAGCAGTGCGCAAGATGCGCTGGTACCAAGCTTCAACTTGAATCAAATGCTGCAGGTGCAATATCTGCTGCCCATGCACCTGTTGCCAGACAACACGTGCAAGCTGCAGGGAGTTGTGGGCTTCAGCGTCATGCTGCCAGTCATGACGCGCACGCTATGCCAGGGCTTCAAGTTGGCGTACGTGGGCGCATTTGATCCAGAGGATTTAGTTACTTCGTGCGCGGATGTTTAGAATTCGGTCTCCGCGCCGGTTGCGCAAAAGGCGTTTACATTGCTTCAGTGACCCCTACTCCCGCCACACAGCAGCAGCATCAGGAGGGGGGGGGGACCAGCAGCTGAGCAATAGCAACCACACGCAGCTGGGAATTGGCGGCAGCACTCGCGCAGAGCGCGGCGGCAAACGCCGCGGCGCCGCTGCGGCTGCTCGACGGCAGGGATGCACGCGCGGTACGCAATTGCAGTGCCATGGCGGCGGCAATTGCGCGGCGTGCTGCGACAGCGCCGCGGCGGCGCCGCAGCTCAGCGAACACGCAAAAAACAGCGCACGGCGGCAGGGCCGCGGCAACGCCGCAGCTCGGCTGCAGCAGCGACGATGCGGTGGGCAGTCTGCAAGCGCAATACTGCATGTTGTTCACAGTTATGTCGCCGTAGCTGCTGCGGATGTAGCAGGGGATAGACGAGCTTGCGAGTTTCTGGGCCGCATCATTTGGTCCCTGCTCGGCACCACTGATGCGCGCGATGAAAATACTGTCAGCTGCACGCACAAGAGGAACTTGCCAAGTTCAACTTCAACAGTGACGGCGTGCTTACGCGTTCCGACACAGCAGAGACCAACGCAGTTAATGGCAGGCGGCGGCCAACGCTTGGTGTTGCCACAGGAGTTAAAGTCCACAACTTGCGCAACGCGCACGACGACGTTTCAACATGACCTTGGAAGAGAATTATCAAACACTCTCTTTAGAGTGCCCCTTCTTCCAAAGTTACCTTGAAAATTGGGACTCTCTTTTCGCTGGCGAGTGACAAGCTTGAGTTCAGCGACATCATCCATGGCATCTGCAGGGGCAAAGAGTAGAGTCAGTGCTAGAGTGAAGGTCTCTAAGTTGCACTTGAGTGCATGGGGGATATGGCCACTACTAGTATGCCATACAGACTGAGTGTGTGGGGAGCCAGAGAGCAAGGGTATATAACTTAATCAGTAGGCTATAGGTCAAGTGGGAAGCACACTATTGATTGACAATTGCCACCACATCCATGTTCAGTCACTGCAACGTGATGAGCAGTACATAGAGAAATATGGCGCATTCCTGGTGTCCTAATAGACAGTAGACAGTAGGAGGGTTCAAAACTTTCTTAGTTTGCTCTTGGAAGCACAACTTGGCGCATTCTTGGTATCATAGTAGACAGTAGGAGCGTTCAAAACTTTCTCAGTTTGCTCTTGGAAGCACGACTTACTCTTGGCTTCTTCGGTTGCTCTTAAGAACAAATTGCACGTAGTGCTCGTGGAAGCACAGCTTGCTCTTCATGTGCACCTAACCTAGGTGCCCTTGATGCAACGCAGCTCTACAGGTACCAAGATGCCGTGTATTGACGATACCTGGGCCCACATTTTAATAGTCGCTTTGCAAGTCGTGGCAGGGTCAGAATCTGTCAAAGTTTGTGGAAGCTTATGCTCACAGGACGTATTGGAATTTTATCCGCAACCACCTTTTAGGCATGTGCAAGTGTGAGTGACACTTCTTTTTTGCCCACACATGCCACCTCCAGGACCAGTGCCCTCCTTCCTCTGCTGCTGTGCATTTGCAACGGTGTGCCTGTTGCATGCCCACAACCCAGTTTTCAACATTACAACAACCATTGATGTGAAGTTTATACATTGTGTGTGAGCAAAGCCCAATGCTCACTTTACATTTTTTAATTGAATTGCCATGAGGCTCAGCATCGTATGTTCCTGGGACAATGCAGCGCCGTTTTGAGCACCATTTCGCAACCACATTCTGGGCATTCTCAGTGTGAACAGATCTCTATCTAGATCTTGTGGACACACATGCCGCTGCATGGAGTACTGCAGTGTCCCCTGCCTCCTCAGCTGTGCATTGACAATGGTGTTTATGTCTGCATGGCCAGCCTTCTACCAATACAACGACCATTCATGTGTGATATTCCCCAGCATGTGAGCAACCCACTGCTCTTATTGATGACATGAAGGCCATGAGGCTAAGCGGTGCTGGAGCCTGCAATGTACTTTGATTACCACTCTACCTGCGCGCTTCCCTAACCCCCTTCTCCCTCCCCCCCACCCCAGGAATACGTTGTTCAGCCATCATGTTTTCTTGGGGCAGCATATATAGCGAGCACAGTCATGTGATCTTCAAGTGACAGTTTAGCAAATTCAAAACTATTTTCAATGCAGTGCCTAACAGCATGACCAACGTGACGCTGTTCTTCAAGCATTGCCGTCAAACAGGGCTTGCTGAACTGCCACATGTGCTTGGAGAGCTGCGTACAAGCCATGGAGCTGAAGCTGAAGGACTGAGCTGAAGTATTGAGCATCCAATGAGTCACAACGACAGTTTACAGCAGGACTTGGCAGTTACAACTTTGTTTGTTCGCACAATGATTATTCACAGACAAGAGTAGCAGACCCGATAATACACAATAGTACAAAGCAGTAAGCTGTGTGGGGGTGTCTTGATTGCACTGCCTCCCTCATTTGTTGGATTAGTGTGCCCTGGTAGAGGGTCAACATCGTGCAGGGCTTGTGCGGCTTGCGGCTGCGCCTCGCGTGCCTGACATGGTCGGGCGAGCAAGCGGTGACGCAGTTGCGTACAGCGTGACTCAATGATACTCTGGGGTACTCAGCTAGCTCAACTCTGCACGGCAGAGCGCTTTGGCTGCCAGACATGTGCTAGGCCTGCAGCCGTCCGTGCAATAGTCAAACGCTGGCCCATGCTGCTGATGCTGGGGGTCTGCGCGACAGAACATGCTTTGTATGCATGCACTGCACCTTGCTTGAAACATCAGTAGACCCTTGACGCACCTCCAGCTGACAGTGTGCCCACATGACGCTGGCAGCAAGCGAATCCTTGGCAGCGGCCAACCTGCTCCGCAGCTCAGCAGTGTCAGCGCTGCGCCACGCCGCCAGCGTCGCACGCGCATGCGCCTGTGCTCGGTCCTCCCCACAGCAGCAGCCGCCGCCTGTACGGCCGCCGACGTGAGCGCCCGCCATGCGTGCTGGCAGCGCTGCAGATGGCAGCGGCCGAGCACTGCCACACAGACCTGTGCCTCCACGCCAAGCAGGTCGTTGTGCACCGCGGCGGCGGCAGCGGCTGGCGTGGCGCCAGGTGTGCAGGGCCGCACGGAGCGCTGCACGGTGCGCTGCGGCCATAGTGCGTGCGAGGCACGTCCCGGTGATGCTGCTCCCAGCTGCTGTTGTTGTTGGCTGTGTGCTTGAGCGTCAGCAGTGCGACGTTGCTGCAGACGGCATGAGGGCCAGGCACGCGCAATTATAAGGACATTGTGACTCTGCTCTGCGACGCAGCCAGCGCAGCGCAGCTCAGTGCAAGCATCACGGCCGACACCCATAAACGGTCTCAGCAGGTGATGTTTATGTTCACACATGGCAGGTGGCCGCGGAACGCGGCAGAATGCCAGAGCGGCAGTGCAACCGCAATGTGCAATTCAAGGACGCAGTATGATGAGCTCGCTTCTGGCCCGGGGCTGGACCTGAGAAGCGCGCCATCGTACACGGTGTGGCAACAGACGTGACATAACGGCATCCGCAAGGACACCTGCTGTTCGGCGTTGAGTATTGCTCGCCAGCAGGTTTTGCAACGCAGGTCAAGCGTCGACGTATGAAACATGAGAGGACACAGGCGCTGGCCGGCCAGGCGGACCAAGACAGAAGAGAAGGTCGCAGCTGCCAGAATCCGCTGTAGGCGGCCAGGAGAGACAGTGGGCCACCCCAGCTGCCATTAAGACACTTTGGTGGACTGGCTCGTAGCACTACGGTAACTACATCAGCATCAGGTTTGTCTGACAGTCAACTGCAGCTCAGCGGCGCAGTCAGTGCGCTTTTGAAGTGGCAGCGAAATGTCACAAGTGCAGTGTCTGCTGCTGCTGCTGCTAGACCTCGTCTACATTGATGTTGTAGGAAACTTGCACGCTTGCGAAAATTGAAGCCCTTCAACCTACGACTTGGGCCATCAGTGAGCAAGGCCGCAACGCACACACAAGCCAATGAGGGGTGTCGTGTGTTGAAATTCTGACACAAACATCGGGTTGCACTCACAGCGCCCTCCTCCAGCGCGCTTGCACGAAAAGCACGCTGGCATATGAGCTGTGTGCCACAAACCAACACACCCTGAACTTCAGCTTCAGCTGCCAGTGACAGCTGCCATTGAATGATCATCAACAGTCGCACTTCAGGCCCCCTCACCTGAGGCTCAGTAGACCGCTCCTTCAGATAAGCCTCCATGCTCAGCGCACTGTCGAGACCAATGAGCAGCTACGTAGCGGCGCGTCATCCATTGAAGTTCGGGCTCGGCTCCTCCGTGCGCATCTCCACCTCTGCAAGCTGCCGCGCCAGGTCCTCTGGGCCTCCCAAGAGCTCAGTCAGCTGTAGGCAGACATAACAAATTGATGACATCATGAGGATGAATGAATTGAAACATGGTGAAGCAAGCACTGGCTGCTGGATTTCAACAACTTTGTCAAACACAGAATTCTGTCCTGGGAATGGCTGCAAAAGCAACATCGCTGCTGCACACAACACCAAGTGCTATGTGGCCACACTGATGCGTTTCCAGACAAGACGAAGCACTAAAGCAACCGTTTAACAATACTTGGTTGGTTTTCGTAAAATCAAAAGCTCAGCACTAGCAGTGTGCTCTCCCATCTTCGCAGCGGGCCGGCCGAGCATCACCAAACGCAAAGCTGCAGCCTGCACAACCACAGTACATATGCTTCCGCTGGCGCCATCTGATGCAACGCCTCGTACAGCGTGCATGCCTCCATAAAATACTGCCGCTTCTGTTGAGCAGTGCTCCTGCATCTGTCGACATGTCTGCAGGCGCAATCCAAGTTCGGCGTCGAGCTACTGGCTTCCACTCCGAGCCAGGTCAACTGCTGCACACACCAGACTTGCCGTCAGGCAACGCACCTAGCAAAGCAGCTCGTGCAACGCCGCGCGCACCTCCGCACGGCTCCACGCGTAAAGTGCAGGCAACTGCGCCGCGCGCTGCATCCGCAGCTCGCTTGCCGCCACTTCCGCCGCACAAAGCGCAACTCCGCGCACGCCTCTGCCTGCGCCTCCCTGACTGCCGCCGCGACGGTGGCGGCGGCGGCGGAAGCGGTGCGTGCCCCCTGTGCATCTGTGCATGCCACCGCTAGCTCGTCACGCACAAGAAGGGCAAAGGTGCCGCGGCCCTCGAGCTGGCTGCGCAGCACCTGTGACGGCGCACCTGTGCAGGTCGGCTTGAACGGCGGTGGACTCCTCGACAGCGCGAGTCTGCAAGGCACAGAGCATGAGAGCAGTGCTCAGAGCGTGTGCAGACAGCCTGCAAGAATGCGTGGATGAATAAATACAAGCGTGAAGCTTCAAATGAGCGGGCAAGCGAATCAGTTGGTGACCGGCAGCTGAAGTTATCTGACTGAATTCATGCACAGTTTTAATGCATCTGTGCAGCGGGGGGCGCCGCCTGCAGCACTCTTCCCTCTGCCACCGTGGCGACGATGGTCACGTCTCTGGAGCGCAGCATTTCTGCCACCTCGAACTCGTCAATGACGGTTTGCATGTAGCTGACAGGGGGGGCGCAAAGAGCAGGGATGCCATTTTCGGGACCTATTGACCACAGCGCTGCTTGATGGCGGCGGCAGCGGCGGCAATGCGCAGCTGCAGGCGTGGCTCATGTGCATAGCTCAAAATCGCAGATCTTGAGGGTGCGTCTGGAACTCATGCCGAGATGGATGATTGGACGATTGTAGGGGACCAGATTGCACAAGTTGGTGAAGGCGCTTGCAAGTCACACCTGCTATTGAAAATTGCAGCCAATTACTCTGCTGCAACGATAGCATCCTGCAGACATGTATGTCGCTGTATGATCTGGGTAAATCTATGTGCATCACAACATCAGTGATACCAGTACCATCGGAGCACTAAGCACATGCATTTTTCACGGCATGGCTATGCACTTCAATTTCGCCTCCGTCCAGTCAAGGTGCTACGGACTTGAGTGTATGGTTTCTTGCACCAACTCGCTAAACATTAGATGCTCTCAGACAATGCTGGCAACAGAACGGTGGCAGTATTCAAGCACTTTGCTTGCGTTGCGTTGCAAGTGCAGACCATGCTCCAAGGTTGAACATACCTTTTTGATCAACGTCGCCAACTGCCTCAATTCAATCGCCACCTCCATTCAGCCTACGAGTGACACCGAACGCCCAGCCACTTCAGCTCCTCAGGTAGCTTGCACACCCCTTGTAGGCTTTCAGCTGAATGAAGTCCTGCGAGTCCACACTCATCGTTCGTAGCCGCTGACGCCATTGCCTCGGCGCAGCTCGGCGCCTTACACGAACCGTGTGCGGTGCCACGTGCACTCACACTTTACCTAGTAGCAGTGAACATTTGTGGCGTGTCCCGCCGAATTTCTTCCCAAGAGTTGAGGTTCAGCTTTTGAAAGTGGCAGTTGGCGCGCATTCGCGAATTCGCGTTCTCGAGAGGACATAGCGCAGGGCTTGTCGACGAGCCTGGAGAGAGACGAAGCAAACACCGAGGAGCCTGGCGACTTGCACGATGTCGCTGGGATGGCAGCTGGTCTGGCTGAAAGGGGTGGCGTTCAGCTCTTCTAAGCCTGACCTCTGGTGGCCGGCACTGCTGTATGCATCGCCCAACGAGGCTTGCCTTTACCACGTGGTGAGTTAATGATGCTGTAGCAATGACTTCTTGATGGCTGGCCATTGCCTCCGCATGTGCGCTTGCGCCGCTGCACGTGCATTCTTTCGACCAACTGCAAAGCGCGCATGTTGACTTTCTCTGCCACCATGTGTCAAGGGCATGCTGTTTGGGCTGTGAACAGAGTCGGCCCGTATGTGCAATTGCGTGCTGGCCTGCCTTTAATGCTTGCCACCTGTATCATCACTTCCGACAGCTTCAGCGGCATGCGAGGCAGTGGACGTGACTGTCATCAACTGGCAGTCTGCAGCACCAGTGCAGATTTTGCTGTCAAACAGCTGACGATCTTTGCAGATAACCATCAGTTTGAAGCGCTGCATGCAAAGTGCATTACTTCCACTACACCGATGCTCTCCTCATCAGCTGCAGGAGCTTCACACTGTCGACAGCCTGCAACCTGTGAGCAGCGCGCCCGTGCCATCTCTGTTCCTCTGCAGACAGTTGACCTCATTGACCACAACAAAGCACTGTGCTCTCCACTGTCTGCGGCGACTTGTTCGACAACAGAAATGGCGCGAGCAACGTCGCACCTTCAACTGAACAATGCCTTCCCTTCCCCCCCCTTCCCCACCCTACCCCATTCGTGCAGAAGATCATGATGCGGCATGCGAAGCGCATCGCGCCGGACGCGCCCGTTGTCCTGCCGCTGCACGACTATGACCTCGTCACATCGCTCAGCAGCGCCACGCACGTGCGCGAATACGCAACGTCCTTTGCGGAGCTCAACTGCAAGCAGCAGATGGACCACGACAAGCACAAAGCGTTCGCTGCGGCGATTGTGCTGGCGACGGAGGTCCAGAGAGCCGCAGCGACCCTGGCGGCAACAGCTCCTCTTCAGCAGCAGCAGCAGCAGCAGCAGCAGCAGCAGCAGCAGCAGCTCGCGCCTGTGGGGGACCCTGGGGCGGCGGGCGGCGCGGGGGGCAGCAGCGGGGAGACGGCAGCGGCAGATGCGGCGGCGGCAGTGGCATCTGGCGACGTCCGTCCGCACGCAGTAGTCGCGGGCGGCGAGAGCATGTGGCGTCGCAAGGACGGCAGCATCGCTGTGCCAGCGGCGGCAGCGGCAGCGCAGTTCAAGGCGCGTGCGGCACCGGCGCCACGCGAGGTGACGCCGACGCCGAGCAGTCCAAGTGCTGCCGCTGCTGCTGCTGCTGCTGCTGCTGGTGGTGATGCTGGCGATGACGAGTGCAGCATCCAGTCAGTCTCGGAGGAGGAGGCCAGCAGCAGCATCCACGGCTCGGCGCGCGCTGCCAGCAGGAACCGCGGCAGCGATGGCGACGGCGGGCGCCGCCGTCACGACCGCAGCAACAGCAGCGAACGCGGCGGTGGCAGCAGCGACGATGACGGCAGCGGCGGCAGCAGCAGCGGCGACGGCAGAGGCAGCGACTGCCAGGAGGGGCAGTGGACGGGCGCCTTCGAGTGGCGGAAGTTCGATATTTTCGCCTGCGGGCTGCAGCAGATCCAGTTCCTGCTCCACCGCGCGGGGTTCAGCTGGGCAGCGGACAAGCCGTTCATCCGCCCGGGGGTGCGGGATGCCAAGTCGCGCTACGCGCGCGCTGGGTACAGGCTCGATGAGGATTACTTCCTTGGCGAGGACGCGCTCATGGCGTGGCTGCGCGAGGGCGACAGGTGGCAGTCCGGCACGTGGCGCGAGGAGGTGACGCTCCTCAACGGTCATGACGACCAAGCGCTGAGCACTGTTGCGAGCGCCGCGCCGCCGGTGCCGCGGAGCCTGGCAGCGGCGGCGGCGGTAGCGGCGGCGGCGGCAGCGGAGGCGGCGGAGGCGCGCAACGCCGACGAGGCGGACGTACAGGTTAGAAACGGAATGTTCAGGGGCCTGCATTTTGTGTTCTGTGTTTTGGCACCACGAGCATTCCATTCCTGTTTCGTTTTCCATGTTGAACGGAACACAGAAAGCCGAAATCGTGTTCGTTCCGTTTTGGTGGTGTTTTGAGCCTTTGCAGCCGTGCCATTGGCCACCACAACATGCAAAGTGCTGCAGGAGTAGTGTCAATCACTATGGTGCTGCAAGAGCTCATTGGTCGGCAGAGAAACATCATGATGTTGCATCGAGATGGCATGTTATGATATTGAGGCTCTTTGCACAAACACCGTGACACATGATGTGTGGAGCAGCATCCCTAACATTGCAGTGCAAAGTACACATGTCAGAAAGGCCAGAATAACATGCACTTGACGGAAAAGTTTTTTAGCCCACGCTATTGTGGGCTATAGCCCACAATAGGCCCATTTTTTGCAGGAATACATAGTATGTTCTTAAGCCATATCTTGCTTTTAAAAGGTCCGTTGCTGGCTGCCTGTCAGCCAGCGCTGGCTTGCCTGCACCAAGAGCTGTCATTTGCACATGTTTTCACAGTTGTTGAGGGTCATGGTTACAGGTGAGCACTGCCACCTTAGGTGGCAGCACGGCTAAACCTATCCCTAGTTGCGACAGCAGGGTTAGGGCTTGCAGTTAGGGTTAGCTTAGGGTTAGGGAATGGTTTGCATGAACTATAGCTCAGACATCATGTGAGCATCAGTGCGATCCCCGGAGTACATGTCAGCATGTCTATGCGCCCTCCTGGCTGATGTGGTGCACTAAATCAACTCGAGGGGGCGCAAAACCGATACTTCGAAGTACATAAAATACGCAAAAGGACCTTTAATAGGCACACGGGCAGCACACAATGAAATCCATAATAAAGCTAAAAATACATAACATCGCAGGGTCTATGTAGCTTAAACGGTTCAACACACACGGTTTTCCCTGAAATTATTCTGTTTCTTTTTTTCAATACTGCTGAAGTATATACATTTCGGTTCCAGAATGTGATAATGTGAACATGTCATGTGAGTATGCTAGTGGACCTTCAGAGGTGTCCGTGTCCTACGTCAACGCGGAAATTTGATCCGTTTTTTTCGTTTCGGTTCTGTTCCCTTTCAAATCTCCAGGCGGATGGCTGGGTGGGGAAGTACGCACCGCCGCCCGAGGAGAAAGCGCCGTCGGCGCACAAGCCGCGCCGCAGCGCCGCCAAGCGGAAGGCGGCGGCAGGCGCTGGCAGTGGTGGCACGGCGGCAGCGGCAGCGGCGATCGGGAAGAAGCGGAAGTACAGGCGGGCCACGAGCCCTGCGGCGGGGGCAGCGGCGCTGGCTGCGGTGCGCAAGCGCGAGACCCCTGCGCAGAGCGCTGATGCTGGCAGCAGCGCTGACAGCGACGCAGCGTTGCCGGCGGCCGCGGCAGCAGCGGGCCCGCCGGAGCGCTTTGCGGCGCTGTGGCAAGACCTCAAGCCGCACGGCTGGTTCACCAAGTATGCCTCCGCCAGCAAGCTCGGCAACAGCATATATTACTGCCGCCCGGGGCTGCCAAACTGGCAGCAGAAGGGGGTGATGTTCCCCGACGAACACCACACGCTCAACATCCACTACTTCGACTCTAAGGAGCAGGTCCTGGTGTTCGCGCGCGAGAACTGGGACAGCGGCGCGTGGCAGCACCCCGTGGGCACAGTGCTCGGCGACTGTGCTGTGGAGGCGCCGGTGCCAGCCAAACGCGGCAAGCGTCAGAACCTCGGCGTTCGCCACCTCAGCACCGTGTTCGCAGACCCCACACTGCCGAACCGCCCCCGGACTGCTGCCAGTGACGCCAAGGCGGCGAAGGCGACGGCTGGTGCCAAGCAGAAGCGCGCCGCAGCCGCCGCTGGCGCAGGCGCACAAGCGAGCGCCGCTGACGCACCAGCGCCTCGCCGCCGCAGCCCGTGCGAGCTGCAGCTGCTGCCGGCGGTGCCGCCTACTGCGGCGGCGGCCGCGCGTGACCGCAGCGGCAAGCGCCCAGCCACTGCCGCCGCGCCGGCGGCGGCAGCGGCAGCAGCGGCGGAGCCACGCGCCATCGAGGGCTTCCCGAGCAGTGGCGATGCTGAGCGCGGCGCTGCGGTCGGCGGCGCCTCCAGCAGCAGCAGCGCAGCGGCGTCATCGGCTGCAGTGGCGCGCTCACCTCCCGCTGCCGCTGCCGCCTCGCGGTCCGTGACGTCCGCGCAGCAGCTGGGGGCGGGGGCATTGCCCCCCAGCGGCGGCGAAGCGCATGACGCAGCGGCGGGGCCGGTGAGCGCTGCTGCGCCATCCGACGCGCAGGTGGACGGCGCAAACCGCGATGACCTCGATACGGCAGGCGATGCCATGGACGTGGACCCCGGCTACGGCAGCGGCGGCGGCGGCGATGACGCAGTGCGCAGCAGCAGCAGCGATGCCTCTGACGGCGCCGCGAAGATGGCGGACGTTGTGGACGCGGTGGCATCGGACGGCGCAAGCGTGATGGAGCCTGAGGCGGAGGCTCACCCTCACGACGACATTGCGCGTGTCATGGCGCAGGCCGGCATCACCACGGCCGACCATGCCACCGACGCCGCCGTCCTGACCGCGCTGACGGAGTGCGGGTGGCGGTGGATCAGGAGCAGCCACGCCCGCCTCTTCTGCGCACCCGGCGTCGCCGCTGCCGCAAGGACGCTGGGCGTCAATGCCTTTCTGCAGAAGCGTGATGTGGTGGCGTGCGCGCGCGCGCTGCTGCGCGGCGAGGCGCCGCCGCCGCTGCCGCAGGCGCAGGAGCTGGAGAAGGAGCTCAGGCGGCGCAGCAGCAGCGGTGACGGCGGCAGCGCGGAGCCAGGCGTGCCGCAGGATGCGCAGCAGGTGCGGAAGCGTGCCGCGCCGCAGAGCGCGGTCAAGGGCAGCGGCAAGAGGCCCGCGCTGAAGCCGACGCTATTGGGGCGCGATGAGAATGCGCCGCCAGACATCAAGCAGCATGCAGCGGCGGCGACTGTGGCGGTGGCGCCGGTGGCGGCGGCAGCAGCGGCATTGCCGCCGCCTGAGGACGCCAGCCCCGCGGCAGTGCTGCGACGGCTGAGCGCTGCTGTGGTGGCGCTCAACTACTACAACTGCCCCGAGGCGGTCCCGCAGCGCGCGCAGCATCTGGCGGTCCTGACGCGCTACGTGACGGACGCCCTTGCTGCGCGCTGCGGCACCGCCGTCTACGTATGCGGCGCACCGGGGACAGGCAAGACGTGCACGCTGCAGCGGCTGGAGCATGAGGTGCGCACGTGGCTCGCCGGAGGCAGCGGCAGCAGCGCCGCTGCCAGCGCCGCAGCAGCAGCAGCGCGGCCCACGTTCATCAACGTGGACGCCGTATTCCAGACGTCGCCGATGCAGGTGTTCCAGCGCGTACTGGATAAGATCCCAAAGACAGTGCAGCACAGCCTCCGAGGAAAGCGCAGTGGCGGCGGCGATGCGCGTGCGCAGCTGGAGGCCATGCTTGCGCCCCCGGACGATGGCGGCGCCAGCAGCAGCAGCGCCGGTGGCACGACGAAGACGATGCTGGTGCTGACGATCGACGAGGTCAACTACCTGCGAGGCCGCGGCGATCCTGTGCTGCAGGCGCTGTTTGGCTGGGCATGCGCGCCCAACTCTCGCCTCATTCTCATCGGCGTCGCCAACGGCATCAACTTCACCAAGAAAGCGGACCTCGGCGTTCCTAGCGACGCTGTGAAGACCCTGGTGTTCCCCACATACACGGCTGCGCAGCTCAAGGAGATAGTGGCGGTGCGCGCCGGCAGCGTGTTCCAGCCGCGCGCCGCTGCGGTATGCGTCAAAAGGGTGGCGGCGCGCAGCGGCGATGCGCGCGAAATGCTGCAGCTGGCGCAGAGCGCTGCCCTTGCTGTCCGAAAAAGAGTTCAGGCAGCTCTCGCCAGCGGCCGCAGCCTTGATGACGACGGTGGCAGCAGCAGCGGTGTCGGCACCCAAGTCAGCAGCAACGTTGCCGCGACGGTGGGCATGGTCACCACTCGTGACATTTCGGCAGCAGACGCCGCCTTCAATGGGGCTAGCAACCGCAGCACAATCGGGGAGCTCCCACCCGCGCATAAGCTCCTGCTCTGCGTCATTGCGGTACTGCGTGCTGAGTGCTGCGGCAAGCCGCCCGAGGTGATGGCGATCAAGGAGCGCTTTGCCTACGCCATGGATGACGCCGGCTTCGGCACGTACCAGCAGTACTTTAACTCCGCGCTCCAGACTCTCGTCGACTATGGTCACGTGGATGTAAAGGGCGGGGGTACCAACCGCTTCCACTGGCATCAGAAACCCCGCCTCGTCAAGTTGAATGTCAGCGTCGACGACCTCCGTGCGGTGCTCACGGCGGGCGTCTACAAAAAGGTGCTGCGGCATGCAGGCGGCGGCGGCGGCGGCGGCGCGTGGCGCTGACTGGGTCTCGGCCATATCACCGCGAGCGTGCGGACGGCAGCGGCGCTGAGCGGGCTATGCGGCAGCGGCGGCGGCGGCGGCGGCTGCGGCGGCTGCTGCTGCTGCTGCCGCTAATGCCAGTGTTACTGCTGCTGGTGCAGCGTTGCTGCAAACTTTCAAATGCAGCCTGCATGCCGTGGGCAATAGCAATACGCACATGAGGGAGAGAAACTGGAGCGCCGGTGTTAAGCGTGCTTGCTGCTGCTGCGCAAAATGTATGATGACATGCTTTGGAACAACCGCATTGGGTGCATGTCATCAGCTGCTGCTTGCTTTGATCACAGGCTGCATGTGCTCTGGTTTTTCGTACGGCTGAACAGAGCTGCTGCCCAAGGTTTGCACCTGGTATCACACTTGTAGGCATGAACTGTAGGCAGCAGCTGCTGCCTCCTACCGGTCCTGTACCTAGCCATGTGTATGGCATCAACCTCATAGATTCATGTTTACTGAAAAAGGCCAGTGTGCAGAAATCAGACATCATCCACTGCAACAACGAACGCTCCTGCTGGGGGTACTGGTTCCTGTGACCTTCAGTCTGTTGTAGTTCCACTAAAATTGTGTATTGACATGCCATTCTCTGACGCAATGACACTATCAATAGGTTGTTCGTCTCCTGCCACGAATCGCCACGCAGCCCCTTGTTGACTGCAATCGTCGTTGCGCTACACTGACGCAGAACACAGCGTCTGCACTCGCCACCGCTGAGCACCGCTGACTATCCCTGCCGTGACTGCGCACTTCTCCGGTGCGGACTCTGGAGCTCGAAGCGTTGTCACTGTGGACGCGCTGCTGCAGCCGGCTGCGGCGCCGCTGCTGGTGCTGCGCGAGCTGTTCCTGCATCGCAACTGCAACTGCATCGCGCGCGTTGTCGTGCACTCTCATGCTTGCAGCTGCGGCTCTTCAGGGTTTGCATCGCTCGGCTCCAGGGGCTGAACTGTAAACCCTCAACCCCAAGCCAAGTGCCGAGCTAGCACAGCGCCCCGCCCCCCCCCATCCTCCCAGCGGCGCGAGCTCCTGGTGCTGCCCCCCCTGCCCCTTGCCCTAACCTTAACCGAACCCTACCGCTGAGCATGCACAGCGCTCACAAGCCCACCCACCCCACCCCCTCCAACACGCAGAGGGCCCACATGAGCTCCTGGCGCTGTCCCCCCTCCACCTCCTCTCTGAGCTCGGTATTGACGACGTCCACTTCGGCAAGTGCCCGGCAGCGGCGCACCCCGAGTGACGCACCTGTGCACTGTGCGCGCTGCCTGCACTGGCGCGGCTGAACGGCGCGCCCGTGGCTAAGGGGCGGCCGCGGCGGCGTGTGGCGCGTACTTCAAGAGGGCGCTGGAGTTTCAGGACCAGATGAAACTTCAAGTAGTTAAAGGTATACTCACAGGCCGCGACTCGTGCCTCCAGCAGGTTTCAGGAATGCAGGATTTGGCTGTGTGCCCTGCCGGCGGCTGGATTTCGGGCTCAGGTGTAAGTTCAAGTAGGTGCATATAGGTGAGCTTCAAGTACTTTTCAACATGGGGGCTTGCGCTGGGCGCACCTCGAGTCAGCCCTGCAGTTCCAGTCTCAGGCGAACCGCAAGCAACGTCTGGGTGGCACACCTGGTGCCAAAGGAGAGTCTGCGGCAGCGCGCGGCGCGCAGCTCAAGCAGGCCCTGGAGTTTCAGGATCGGGTGACACCCCAAATGGTAGAAGTTCAGTTGCACGTGCCCTGCAGTTTTGCCATCAAGTGAGCAGCAGGTGCCTGCACGTGGGGCAGCCGTGGCGCGTACTTTAAGAGAGCCCTGCGGGTTCAAGACCAGGAAGCTTTCAGTGACTGAAGCTGGGGTTCGCGAAGCGCGCACCACATGAGCTAGGGCTCAGCAGTTGCAAGATTGGCTGCAGGAAAGTGGCCTTCTTTAACTTGAACGTGCATGTGATTGCGCGGGACGGCACGGTAGCACGGCAGATGTACTGCATACGCTGCTACAGCAAAATCGCGCGTACGGCTCGACGGCGGCTGCAGCTCTTAGGGTTAGCGGCTACCCTATGCTAGCTCTAACCCTGACCAAACTGGTCTCACGGCGGCTGCGTTGCATGTGCTGCAGCAGCAGAATTGCCGTCGTCTGCAGCCGACACAAGAGAGGAGAGCATCGCAAGCATACATACAAACATACATGCATACATACCCCGTCATAGAGGACCCTGCAGTTGCAACATCCAGTGAACCCGTCACCCAGTGCCACTTACCGCGCCTGCAGCAGCAGTGGCAGCCACACGACAGCTTCGGGCAGCGGTGGGGGTGGTGGCGGCAGCTACATCGGATGTTAACACGCGCAGCTGTCGCCGGAATTTCACGCACCGCACGCAATTGTAGCAGCGCCGCCACTGATCGGTGGGGCCGCACTGGTGCTGCTGCTTGCGGCTCGCACGCACACTGCGCAGCGCAGTGCACGCTTCTTGGCTGCGTGCGATGCCGGCAGTGCCGGTATGAGATTGGCAGCGCTCAGCAAGGTGGCGGCAGCAGCGGCAGCAGCAGCAGCGGCAGCAGCAGCCAAGGACATCGTCACTGTGACCGCTTGCATCAGATGCTGCGATGTGGGCACCGGTATGCATCCACGGCATTGGTGCAGTGGCCGTGGTTGTGGGGCGTATTGTGCTGAGCACTGACCCCAGCCTGCTGCCCGCCACAGCAGAGGTGTCAGTGACGTCAACGGCACGCTATCGCAGTACATGAGATAAATAAATACATGAGTGGATTGCACACCTTCGATTTCCCGTCATGACATTTGCCTGTCCAACCTGCACTGCCTTTGTATCGTTTATGGAGACTTCGTGTTCACACTATTAAGCAAGTTGTTGCATGGACTCGTGTTTAGCCTGTTGTCACTGGACAGAAGTCGACACAAGACTATACATACATGCAGGTGCCGCGTAGCGCACACAAGGCGTACACTTGGTACTACATAAAGCCTGCTTCGCGCAAAGTACATCATGGCATATACAGGATACAGTGTGCCCAAAAAACGATTAAAGCGCCCAGGTCTGCCCACGTGCAGACTCATGGCACACCAAGCAAAGGTAAATGGCAACCCAAATCAGTGCATGCAGCGGGCGCAATTTCAGCAACCCCCAACACACACATGCTCAGAGAGTAAATAGCTCCGCGCATAGCTATTCTTTAAACAGGAATTGAAACTGGAGAGGTGTGGCACATACAGCGTCAACTCAACAGGCCCGCAAGCATGCATGTCAAACTGCGTACTACACAAATTATGCACCAGTTCCCTCCTGGTGTGGGAGGGGAAGTGATATATGCGCACGGGAAAATTTCAGGCAGAGTGTGGTGTAGATATACACCAATGGTGGGCTGCGGATGCGCCTGGCCAGCTAGATGTCTGTGGGCATAATCTGGGGGTGCCCAATCATGTAGTCACGGATGCGACAGCGCTCAGGTGGTTACTCACACTACTGTACAGGACCGCAACGGCAAGTTGCTGCATTGGTCGATGCGAGCCATGGAGTGTGACGTCACCGTGCAGCACAGATCTGGCAAGCACAACAGCCACCCGGACAGGCTTTCAGAACTGTCAACACAAGCAGAGCTTGACGTGCCGAAGCAGTACTGGCATGCAGACGAGGAATGGTCAGATTCAGTGCCATGGTGCAACTTGCTGACGATCAGCATGTGGCTGCAAATTGCGAGTGCAGCGGTGCTCAGCGAGGCCAGACTGCATGTGCAGCAGCGTTCAGCAAGGCGCGGTGAGAGTGGGCACATTCAACGGCCACATTGCACGGCTATGTCATAGCGGCGTCAAGCAGGTTTCCGCACCGCTTCAACGACGGCAGCCGTAATGGCGGGGAGGGGTGGCAGGGCGCTGATTCAGCACGAGTAATGCGCACTTCAAAAAGCTCAAAAAATACGATGACGTGACGGCCCCGGACTTTTTGGGGGGCAACATCACATTGTTTGCATTGCCAGAGTCGTTTACCTGGCATGCTGATGCTCAGGTACAGCTGGCGCAGGACGGAGGCGCGTTGGCGCACGATGAGGCAGAGCGTGTTGGCAGAGGTCTACATAGCGCATTCACGCGCAGCCAAGGCAGCACAGGCGCACAAGTGCAGTAAGCACAGGTGCAGTGAGCGCTGACACAACATGGCGGCGGCCAGGAAACGTATGCTAACCCATGCGGAGAGCGCTAACGCAGCAGGCGGCGCAGCTGCAAAACGCAAACGCGTGAGCTCATTGAGCACTGACTCAACAGCTGGCGCAGCAGAATCCGGTGTGCGCATGTCTGAGCCAGAGGCATGCACTGCGATGCCTGATGGGTGTGCGGCGGGGCTGTCAGGCGACAGGCGAGATAGCAGGCGCGAGATGACAGCTCCTAGGCCAGATACGGACGCAGCGCACCTCGTGGAGGCTGCGGCGGGCAGTGATGCCGCATGTACGCCAGCGATGCTCAGCAGGGAGGTGTTCTTGGAGATGCAAAAGTGATGCATTCTGCCAGGCAGTCACGAGGGCACTGGATTTGAGTGAGCTGCCCCGTGACAAGGAGTTCACTATGCAGTGAATGATGTGTAAGGAGCTATACACCACTGTGGGGGATGGCCTACTTCTATATTGCACGGTCAGCAAGCTTAAGCGCGCGGCAAGATGCTGCTACAGAACGTGACACCATCAGTGCTCAGTCCATTGGTGCTCACACTTGGTCATGATGACTCGAGCGCGGCGCACGGCGGTGTGTTTGCAATGTTGATGAGGATTGCTGAACGTTTCTACTGTCCAGGTCTGAGCGCTGAGGACAGGCAGCACGTCATCAGCTGCGTGGCGTGCCAGAAGCGCAAGTCTTCAACTTCAAGTTAGTAACATGCAGCGTTGCGCCCACACACGTCTACCAGCTCACACACGGGGACTTCCTTCAAGCATCCATCACGTTGTTGGTCGGCCACATTTACATATTGGTCGTACTCGACGGCGCGTGCAGCGGGTACGATGGCCATACGCCACAAAGAACACGGAGGCAACACGGAGGTGCCGGACACACTATACAGGCTGGTCCTAGTGTTGGCAGCAATCCAGAGCAGCTGGTGTTACAACAAGGCAAGGAGTTTGTGACAGCAGTCATTGCCAACGTGTGTCGACTTTTCATGGCCAAGAAGATAGAGACATCTGCGTACCATCCGCAAGCAACCGACGTAGCAGAGCGGCGACGATCACCTGAGCGAATGGGTAAGCGACGTTGTCATGCCAGAGATCGCAAGGCCTTTGACATAAGACGCATTGCATGCTCTGTATGAGCTGCGCCCAGAGAATGAGCAATTTGCATTTCCTCGGCGCCCGGAGGCTAGGGCATCTGCTCAGTTGGAGCGTGATGCAGTGCCAGCAATGTTGCAACGCGGCACAAAGGTAGTGTGGAAGCACTGCGGAACAAGCCGCATGATGACCCGCCCTTATATATCTGGTGACATTACGATGCCATGGTACGTACTTCACAACATGCGATCACATATGAATTGGCAAGTTGGCATTCATCAGATTAGGTGCACCGCTGGCTCAGGCAGCTGAGCACCAAGAGTGACTTACCGTATTATTCTATAATAAAGCCCGTGGGGCGAGTTTTGTATGAGTTTCCGAGCCCTCACAAATGACGCCCCACCCTTGCTTTTCGCTCACAAAAAAATGTGCCCCCCCCCCCCCCCCCTCCTTCTTACATGCATTCGCAGCTTGTATCCTCTGCGTACGTGTACTCTGCACACTCAGCGACTCACGCTACATCACCACATTGTGTGTGCGCATGCATATGCACTGTCAGCAACGCGCAGAGCACACAGAAAGACAGCCACCAACGTAGCCAAACTCACAAAAAGGCTCTCGAAAGTTGAACCGGTTTCAGGAGCGGCGTAGAAGCATGCTGGCACCTCATGATGGTGATAGATGAGCTAAAATGGCTCAAACATAAATGCACCCCACCCTTTTTTTCTCCATATATTAATGGCGCCCCACCCACCCCCCTTTTTTCGCTCTCAACTCGCCCCATGGGCTTGATTATTAGATAATACGGCACTTAACTAGGCCCTGACCCTAACCGCCTGTACCATTCTCGGGCCCCTCACTGCTTCTCATCGCGCCGTCACCGCCCGCATAACTGTCAAAAATGCCAGCGCCCTCACCTCTTCACCCGCACTGTAACCGTGACAAACATGAACACTTCTGCCGGCTCACTCCACCTCGGTTAACCCATTCACAACATCCGTCCGATCTCGTGCTTGTGCGCAGGGCACTGACCAGGGTTCTCATGAACCTGGGTGAGCAGGGGGGCAGGATGAGCATCGTGGCGGCCGTCGTGCCGCGCAAGGCCAACGTCGCGCACTCTGCCTTCTCTATGCTGTACAAGACCTGCTCCGTGGGTGGCGGCACGGCAACCACCCTCCCCCCCCACGCCTAGAAGCGCTGCTGCTACCAGCAGTACGGCATGACCCCTGCCCACTCTGTCATGCACGTCGGCCTGGGCTTCAAGCGGACTTGGATCAAGTCCAACGCCGCCCGTCAGCACCACGCCGAATCCATCATGGAGGTGTTCCAGGAGGTAGAGATGGCCTTAGACTCCCGCGGCGTGCACGCCAACATTGTCCTCGGTAAGCTCCACGGCGCGCACGCCACCGCCATGACTACCTTTCTGGACTCCCCCATCATGCGGTCCCTCTTCCTAGACGGCTTCCTGCCCGTGTTTGTGTTCACAAACATGGTCTATCAGACCGAGAATAGCGCATTTAAGTCCAACATTCAGAGGTGGACTCCCCTCAGCATCAACACCTCCAACCGCCCCGCCCACCGCACATGAATTTTCTGCATCGGCCTCGAATGCTTCATCCGCGGTGCCGGCCATGACTTCTTCATCGCCTTCCACCACGGCGCCGTGATGGCCGTCAGCCCTGCTCGCGCCGCCCCCGGCAGCGCCCCTCCAGGCACTGTTGTCACGCAGGAGGAGGCGATCGCTGACATCGCCGAGTCCGCGAGCGCCCACGCCGCGGGCGCGCGCGCCGCGCGTGAAGCAGCCAGCGCTGAGATAGCCGCTGCGCTCGCGTCCTCGCAGCGCCGCCTGGCGCTCGCCGCCACGCCGTACAGCGGCGGCGGCGGCGCCGCCCACCACAACGCCGCCGCCTACTACGGCGGCTTCAGCGGCGGCAGCGGCCGCGGCGGCTCCGGCGGCACCGCTGCGCGCGGTGGGCGCGGCGAGCGCAAGGCGGCGCTGCGAGGACGCCAGCGCAGCGGCTATCTCTGCGCTGGCAGCCTCGCGCGCGGCGCGCGCGCCCGCGGCGTGGGCGCTCGCGGACTCTGCGATGTCAGCAGTTGCCTCTTCCTGCGTGACCACGGTGCCGGGTGGGGCGCTGCCGGGGGCGGCGCGAGCGGGGTCGACGGCCATTACGGCGCCGCGGCGGAATGCAGTGGAGACGTCATCGTGGGGCCCGCGGATGAAGCACTCGAGCCCGATGCAGAATATTTCAGTGCGGTGAGCGGGGCGGTTGGAGGTGTTTATGTCAAGCGGCGTCCACCTCTGGGCGTTCGACTCGAATGCCGACTCCTCGGTCTGGTAGACCATGTTTGTGAACACAAAGACGGGCAGGAAGCCGTTCAGAAACAGGGAGCGCATGGCGGGGGAGTCCAGGAACGTGGTCGTGGCAGCGGCGTGCGCCGTAAAGCTTAATGAGCGCCACGTTGGCGTGCACGTCGTGGATGTCGAGGCCCATTTCCAGCTCGTGGAAAACCTCCATTGACTCGGCGTGGCGCTGGCGGGCGGCGTTGGACCTGTATCAAGTCCGCTTGCAGGCGAGGCCGAACATGCATGACGGAATGTGCGGCGGTCATGCCGTACTGCTGGTAGCATGTGCGTTTTCAGGCATTGGGGGGGAGGGTGGTGGCCGTTGTGACGTCCACGGAGCAGGTCGTGTAGAGCATGGACAGGGACGAGTGCGTGCTGTGGGCCTTGCGCGGGACGCGACAGCGGCTGCAATGTTCATGCAGCCCCCTTGGTCACCCAGGTTCCTGAGCACCATGGCCAGCGCCTTGGCAGCAGGTAAACTTGCTTTGATCCACTTGTGCTTGTTGGCGACACCGGCGTGCATGACTCAGTATGCGGTGATCATGCCGTACTGCTAATTGCACACGTACTGCCAAGCGTTGGGCGTCACAATGGTTGCCCACAGGGCAACGGTCGTGCAGCGTGGAGGGGTTGATGGGCAGTCAGTATTGGGTTTGTGGGGGGCAACCGCGTAGATCATGGTCGTGCGCGCTAAGCACGCCAGGCCCATACGTCTCGCCCTTCCTGGAGCTCATGAACCAGCTCACCGGTTGCACACTTGTGAGGGACGAACAAGTGGATGCGAGTCTGGAAGGGGTCTCAGTGTGGAATTGTGTACGAGTACTCGTACTGTACAAGTAATCAAGACCCCGGGTACTGATGTACTTTTTATCAATTCTCGCACAGGGCGCGAAAGCCCAGATGAATGGCATCTACCTTGGCGCTTGCTGTACGAAATCTACACTACGTGTGACAGTCTGAAATGTCTCAATGACTCATATACTCTACAGTGTGAGTAAGGCCCGGGATACTGTTGTACGACTACTTGACCTGTACAAGTACAGTTTCAGAAATCATGTACTTCCAGCATTACTGCCAGACCTTGGATTCCATGGCTTATAGGCTCCAAGTGCCTCTACTGGGCCGAGAAGTGCATCTGTGCATGTATAGATCAGGTTGCTGCACACATCACCTTGCCAGCGCGAATGCTCCCTGATGGCAAAAGGTTTGGCCGCCGTTTTACATTTCATGGTAGAAGGGTATAGCACGAGCTGAGCTTGGCAAGCGCGCACACTGGCCGTATGCTAACAGCAGCGCTCAGCACGCGGCTCTGTTCAACAGTGTTGCGGCGACACGAGAGCAGGCGGCGCACTCATGCGTGACACGGTGACCGCGCGGCACAGCAACAACACCCGCACATCAGCCACTTGCGCGCCGCTGTGCATGGTGTCATCTACACTGAGTGCACAAAATGTATACATGTATGCATGTGCAGCGCCGCCGCTAAAACCACCTGCGTCGCGTTTGGCTGCCAGCGCGGAGATCGCCACAGCCCTGGGCTCCTGCAATCTGCTTAGCAGCCATGGCGTTTATGCTTCGTGTACTTGACCATGTGAGCACACAATGTGGCCAGGCCATACGAAGGCTGAGACTGCCATAAAAGAACACTTATTAGAAGAACACCTAGGCGTCACATCGTTGGGATTGATGCCAGGCACACTCTCAATTCTGGCCCGGTCGGCCTCATCGAACACATGACAGTAGTTGCTTATAGAAATACTCTGGGTGCTCAATGAGCTCACTCTTCCTGCACGAGGGCCCCGGGGTGAAGGCATGGCACAGGGGCAACGCTGCAGTACCAGAGTCTGCGTCTGCGCTTTATTGTTTGAGGCGAGAAGAGGGCACTGTATATTTCAGAGGCCGTTAGCGCATGTGCCTCTGCAAATATGCCTGTGAACGTGAAGGCCTGCATGCAGCGTGGAAGTTCAAGTTGAAGATGCATGTTCTACACAGGAAACTATCGTTGAGATCATGTCAGATTCCTATTGAGCCACTGGCAGAGCAGACTGTGCCCGTCTGCTTTGATTTTTGAGTTGTAATAAGCAGGGCCTTTGACTGCATGCATTTGTGACATGTCATCCGATCACCATGTTGGCCACGAGGAGCATCCAGTACCATATCCAGTACCATATGCGCTGCAAACCGCACACGTAAGCATACCTATCTGCCAACTTCGGACCATGCATGTGTGATCGAGCTTGTCACTGAGATCACTAGCACCGAATCATGCCGATTGAAATTTGTTTCAAGAGAATTCGTTATCTCACTTGCGGTATGCAAGTGCGACACCAAGGCATGATGGAGAACAAGCGCCTCAGCGTTGAGGCCTAAAAGTAATTATTCTTGGCGACAGTGCTTCAGCAAAATGCCACTACCGTGACCGCGCCTGGTCTCGGTCATTGGGCCACACTCGTACAGCCACTGCTAGACGACATGCAGTCTGCGCCACCAATGTCACCAGGCAGTATTCGCAACACCAGCGACGACAGCGGCAGCAGTGGCGGCAGCAGCCTGATGCACTGCATACGGGGGGGGGGGGGTGATATACATTTGGCAGTGCTCAGACTTGGCTGTTCAAGAAGAGCGCGCGATTCGCGGGCGCCACAAGCGCTGATCTGCAGCCGCTGTTGAAGTGGCGGAAAATTGGGCAACCTCAGTGTAGCACATCGTGTGCCTGCTATGTTGGAACGCGGTCGGGTGACAGGCATGCACTAGCAGTCGATGAGGATCGCTAAGACATCTTCACCAACTCTCAGCAGCACCATAGCCGCTGAAGCAGTCGTTGCTGCTGCATGAGCTCCAATACGAGGAATGCTGGTCACCCTCAGAGCTTATGTGCTCAAAACCTTTCAAAATAGATGTCGAAAACATTATCAAAAATGTTACTTCTATCTGCTGATATATTTGTAACTTCAACGTTTGGCAGGTTTGGTTTATTAGACGAGAACCTAAATTTTGGTACTTCAAAGTTTTCAATTTTGTGGCGCGCTTGGTTTGTTAGATGAGAACCTGCATTTTGGTACGTCAACTCTGTTGACAATTTGTTGTACATTACTGCGCAGAAGCTTGTCATCTGCATGGCTTGTCAATATGACGCAACCTCCAGCATTTGAACAACTCTGCCAATATAAAAATTGCTGCACGTGCTTTCGTCTGGACGACTTGGTAAACACATGCACTGATATCTGGATCGCAAGTCATCGACACGGCTGTCAACAACATGACTGCGCCGCAGCAACCGTCGTCTGATGCGTGAAGTATAACATGCCCGCAGATGTTGTGATACAGACATTTGTATGCATGCATCATAATTCAATTTTTATTGTATGTGCTGACCATCAAAACACACCCAGAAATATTGCACCAGCATATGATAACTTTATGAACCATGATGCCAATTTCAGCTTACCATTGGAGCACGCCACTGGCGGTAGTGGGCGTCGTTGTGATTGCTGGCCATGCCAGCCGCCGTACTAGTAGTGTGCTTGCTCACGCTCCATGAGCTCCCTGGTCAGATGCGTGATCCAGGCAAACACAGGCGACGGGTGATCAATGAGCTCTCCATTTCATGCTTCCATAGCAGTGAATAGGCATGCACATCATTTGCTTCAGCAACATGCCATTGAGCGCAAGCAAGCAAACACACAGTACAAAATCTACTGCAATGGCCACATAATCCACTATCGAGTACACTTCAAGTGGGGGCGGCCACAGAGTAGAGTGACAGCCTGAGGGCACACTGCGGACGTTGATCAGGGCATGATTGGGTCTGCAATCGCTGTTGTCACATGTATGCAGATGCGGGACGCAGCAGCGAGCATTGCGGTGCAAATGTGCGCTGCCGGCTGTCCAGCATCCAGTTCTCACCGTTGCGCTCAACATCTACCACTAGGATGACCATTGCCAAAACGATCGATTCTCAGTATGCTTGTGCCGATTTGTTGCCTGCACCTCCAGCAATTTCATTTAACCCGCTGCAAGTGGCAGTCACCGTTATTGACCCGTGAACTGGATGATTGACATTAATCTGCAAGAGTTTATTGAGGCGTACCTGCATACACATATGCATATGCATGGTTGCCCAGGTTACAGAATCCCGTTCATTGGTTGGAAAACAGGATTCTGTTCGTTTGGATAACAGTCTGTCAACAAATTCAAGCACATAGTCAGTGGACACAATCACAGGCATGCGCACGGTGATGATGAACTGGTTGCTTTAAACAGCTCCCCATTGACCGAGTGCACTAGTTCACTCCGCGGCCGCCAACAGTAGGATCAGGGCTTAGAATGTAGGCTTGGGGTTGAAGGTCAGAGTGAGGGTTTGCGCACCCACCTCGGCCCTCAGTGCTCTGAGCAATTCCTGGTAGTGGCGTGCGGGCGCGTCCTTGTTGCCCCAGCTCCAGCACGACAGTGGAGTTGAGCGCTGCGAGCGCCATGCCCCCCTGTTCCAGGAACAACAGACGGGGGGGGGCTGAACGTTCAGTTGTGGTGCCTTGAAACCGCCGCGCGCAAGCTCTTGCGGTAGATCGCATCACCGATGGCAGATCTCGGGTAACATGGCAGTGATCGACTTCGGTCAAGTAGTCACAATGGTATACAGAAGGACACAACGCACTTGTGTCGCCAAGCTGTAGTCGCAGATTGTCAGCATATCTGCTATCGCACCCACGCAGCAAGGGTTTGTGCTGGCGAATCTGTGCATGTAGCATGCGCTCGCAAGTTGGTTTGATAATGTCAGTCAGCCCATACAGCATATTGCGCTCGTGATTTTGTGGCACCAGCGGAGAAGCCACGGTGGAGCTTGCAATTTGTGTCAGTGCTCATCACTGATCGACGTCTTGTGCGAGAGCTTCACCATCGCGCACGAGTGCAATGCCCTCACCCTGCCCTAGTCCGGCTTCTCACGTACAGGCCAAATGCATGGCTGCAGGGGCAAAAACGGCGATTTACTTGGCAGGTGACCACGGCGCAGGCAACCTCCAAACTCTCCGTCCCCCAGCAACCAGGCCAATGGCTCCATCCCTCGGCGACCAGGCCATAACCAGGCCAAAAGCCAACAGAAGCTGATCATGAAGGTGGTCTCTCTCAACCCTAACACAAACCAAGGGGGGTGTTAACCCTAACCCTAACTCTACCTACATACCCCCACCACTCTCAGCACTGAGTGCTGACTCCGTGGCGCCTTCGCGAAGCGGCAACAGTTGAACATTGGTTACGGTACTCACATTAAGAATGTTGCTATCACAAGTGCAAAGCAATCACATACTTCTAGGTGACGCACAACACACCCTTCCGCACTGAGCAACCACAGTCGTCGCCACACATACATACGTACCTTGCATGCCGCACTGGACCTCCGCAGTCTCCTTCACAAAGCCCTGCTCACAGCAGCGCGCCATCAGTCCGAGCCAGCGGCAGCGCCGCCGCCGTTGATGCCGTCGCCGCGCGCCGCCAGCAAATCGCAGCGGCGCATCAGCGCGTGCCATCATGAGACCATCAGCAGCCGTTGAAAAAGCAGATGCTGGTGTGATGTGCGCTGCCGCGCGCTGCTAGCGGCTGGCACTTTGCGCCCGCTGCCACACGGGCTGGTTTAGAGGGTGAATCATGATGCAATAGGCAAGGCTAAATTAGACAGCGGCAAGTGCGTGGTGACGTAGTGACGCTGGCAACAGTAAACACCTCCATTGGCGGCGAGGTACTTGTTGCAGAGACCCAGACTTTCAGTCAGTTACCCAACGGTACGTTTTCATTCGTAAACACACGTTCGTGCTCGAAACCTTAAACTATAGTATACGCCCACAAAACTTACATGAAGGAGCAACAATACCCAATATGATCGCAATCACCATAGCCAGCGGATCTGCACTGATCCATGTAAGAGTTGTCCTCCACTTGCGTGGTTTGTATTCTGCACCATGCGCTCAGATGGTCGCCTCTCACACGTGTTGCAAAAATCCAACGTTGCACTCCTGACAAATGGAACAGCACCTGCTATGTGAGGTGCTTGACCCCTGATCGTTTGATTATGGTCGACAGCAGGCTACACGTACGCCATAATCAGGTTTGCATAGCTAGAAAATTAACACGTGCCACTGAAACGCATGTTTTGCTCTGATCAGCCACACGTACTGTCAAATTCTTCGGCAATTCACACACACGCCAGAGCCATATGGACACAACTTGTCACACAAGGGAGGCGGGGGATCAGACGAGCCCTGACTAGCACTCTTTCTACATGCTGGTCAGAGCAGGAAAGAGCAATTGCACTCCAAAGTGTAAAGAGCAGAGCCGTTCCTCTTTCGTAGCTACAGGACGACAGCCACGCAAATATGTCGGAACCCGACATAATATGTAGGGGACCTGCAGCTGAAAGCAGCGGTCGGGTTTTGTATAATGACATGTGGACCCTGCCCTGCTGCTAGCTTGAAAGTGGGAAACGCACTGACCTGCGGGCCTTTCTCCTCTGCGCTCCAACGCCTATGTATCCGCGCACCACGAACTCAACTCGTCAGCCGACCGATAGTAGGACTGCTCAGGATGCAAGGCATATTCGGCATCCACACCTGAACGCAATGGCCGGTGACGCGCGACCGTCTCAAATAAGTCGCCGCTGCTGTTTTGCGTGCAGTAGAGATCCGCAAACAATACATGTGCGGCCATACTCGTCACCGTATCGCAGGTGTTGAAGTGCAGGAGAAGATACCGAGGTTTTCGAAACACCCCAGTGCTTGCTGGCCACGCGACACACTCAAGACCCGTGATGTGCTTGCTGGCGATGTAGCAAGCAAACAAATGTGATGCTAGCGACAATCTCACGCTGGCTTAATTTATTCTTTTGTGAAGTTGAACTTTTTCGGCACGCTCTTTTTTGCGACCACGTTGTGCACCTCTAAACATGTACGACAGCAACCCCCGCTGCTCACATCAATGGCAGTGATGTGCAGCCGCTGTTGCCCTCCTGGGGTGTAAGTGCATCTGCGTCGCCAAAGCATTGTCCAACCCGCATGTGCAGTCGCTGCGGGTCTTGCACCGGCAGATTGCAACTACTGAGACACATCTCTCATCGCAAAGTACAGGCGAGTACCGCAAGCTACGCTCTGCCCTGCATGAACGGAGACATAACGACGAACATGAATCTATTGAAAGCAGGTGCTGGCCAAGCTCCTGACAGTTTGTGACTTGGCTGCTGTGACCGGTTCATCGCCGCTGCTGAGTTTGTAGGAGCAGTACCGTAACGCTCACTACCAGGTCACAGGATCTGTGTGTGCTGAGAGCAACATCACATTTCAGCTTGCACCAATGAATCCTCCCCTCATATGCCGCAAATACAGCCCTCAGCTGATCCCCCCACACGAGTATTCAGCACTCTCTCCTTCCGGCTCGCTGCTTGGAAACCGACAGCAACGGCGAGCGCCGCAATGAGGCCGCTGCGCAGTGTCAGGCAGAGAAGCGGGCGAGGCCGCTAGGGCTGCCGTAGCAGTGCTGCAAGAGCTGTGCTGGGGCGGGCAGGAGCAAGAAGCTCACGTGCAAGAACTGCGCTCTCACCTGCTCGTCCTCACCGCCCGCCGCAGACGCTTGGCACCATTGCTGCTTACCCCAGCTCAGAAGAGAGGCAGCTTCAATTGACGAGGCAGCATCGACGAAATTGGCTGGTTTGACACCACAAAGTTTGCGTCTTACGAGGAACAGGCGGCGCAACGACAACGTACACAACACTGGCAGTGTCGGCGCTGTATAGGATAGGATATAGGATACTAGTAGGACACTGCCAATTGAATGAAGCAGGTCATGCTGCAAGAGTTTGCAGACTACCATGGCAGGAAGTCCTAGCACGCAAACCTGACGCAAGCGAAGGATTTGATGAGGACAACACTTGGACTTTTATTTATTGCGCTTCGCAGGGGCGCGAAAGCCCTCTCTTTGGATGTGCACTCAATGCAACACTCCTTTCTCCAAAGAGAGACTCAAACGCAAGCAAGCTGAGTGCCCCCCTTCACACTACCACCACATCCCCTCGACCAAACCTTACCAAGGGTTGCCCAGCTGTGAGGCGCACTTGTCACGTCGTGAGAAAGATTGTATGCAGGCCTGGGTCACCTTGGACAGTGCCCAGAACTGAGGACCATTGTGACATGTCTCAATTGCGCCCCTAGGCAAAGTGTTCACTGGGCACCAGGCACTAGTGCTAAGGGCATCGATGCTGATGCAACGGGAAGTCCAACCCAGCCCCGACAAAACCCACCCAAATCCTGATTGGTCCCCACTATCATGCTGCACCAAAGTGCCAAGCTACTGCCTCTCCACAAACAGACCCACTTTAGGGCCTACCGCGTCTCTACCAAAATGGTCCCACCGTGAACATCTTTGTGCAGGCCTGGGCTACTGGTAGCAGCGCCCAGAACTGAGGACAATTAAGGGTTATGGATCACTTAGTGCCAGGCACTGGTGCTGTAAAGGATGATGCTGTCACTAAAGCAAGCATATCAACTGAAACCCTCCCTGCTATTTGCTACACTACACTGCCCCCCCCAGTATCCCCGGCCTGCTGTACCTCGCAAGGATTCAGAAACCATGCAAGGGATCCTGACCTGATTGAAGATCCAGGGGTCACTTCAACACGTAATGGCGAGTCATGAAAAAAAATCGTGGTCGTGATGGCTCTTCCAGGCCAAATGGATGGCACTTGCAGACCCTTGCCTACGCCATGGTGCAGCGCTGTTGTCGCTGGCTCTCGTGTGGCCTGCTGGCCGTGCTGGCGCTGCGGTGCCTCGATGGCGCCCACGCCCGCCTTGGCCAAAGCTGGGCGCAGGATGCAGATGAACGCGCGCTCTATAGGTGAGTACCACCACGTTGAACTTTTCACGATCCTCGCAATACAGGCAGCTGCTGGGTATGCCCAGTTGTTCCGTACTTCGTAAGGGTCTGCTGGCTACAGATGCTGTTCTTGTCTGCTGCTGCATCGATGGCGCATGCTTAGCGCAATCGCTTCTTGCAAATGCTTAGCCTCAAGCAAGCCCCCGCCTGTTGTGGAGCACCTGCCTGCTGCGGAGCTGTATGCTCTCTTGATATACATCAGGACTACTATGCAGATACACAGTAAAAGCGCGTTTTGTGACCCAGATGTACGATGAATTTTTACTGTCTTTCCAGGACAGTCCATGACTTCTCATGCTTCTCCCTCTGCCCTGCACTGCGTCAGAATGTTCTTCTACGTATGTCACAACAAGCAGCACCGTGGTGGTGCTCAGCTGGAGGCTGTTTCACCTGCTCGCTGTCCTGCAGGGTCCAATCAGCATATCAGATGGCAATTCTCTCCTCTGGATGCAGATGCTTGCGCTGCTCATCGCAGGGGACCTAAGTACTTGCTGCGCAAAACGTCATGTCATGCCAAGATGCACGGTGCCTAGCGTCCTGTTTTGAATTCCACTGCACTCACAGCACGCCTCCTCTCATTTTTCCGATATGCAGGCCCAAACGACCCCTTCTTGATTAAATTTTCTAGAGCCCTGTGTGGATTTTTTGCGTGCTTTGACATGCACATGACGTTCTGACTGCTGCTCGCTGGGGCTGTCTATCTGTTGCAGCCGCGATAGCGTGGCCGACGACGCGGAGATGCATGCCTACATATCCGGCATGCACCGCATGCTGCGCGCGTTTGACGACAGCCTCGATACGAGGAGCAAGAAAGGCAAGGGGAAGGGATGCAAGAAGCTCTGCAGGTACGGCAAGTGCTCATACAAGTGCAACAAGAAAGGTGGCGGCTACGGTGGCGGCATGAGAGGTGGTGGCATGACCGGTGGCGGTGGGTACAAGAAGCCAAAGAAGGGAGGGGGGTACAAGTCGCCAAAGAAGTACCCGGGCGGTGTATACAAGCAGCCAAAGAAGGGAGGGAGGAAGCCGAAGAGGTACCCCGGCGGTGGGTACTACAATCAGCCTAAGAAGGGAGGGGGCCACGGTGGCAAGACGGGCGGTGGCCACGGCGGTGAGAACTTCAACTTGTGTGCCTTCATGCATGCTTGCCATGTGCTCATCCAATGCAATCATGTGCAAGAAGTGCATCGGTGTGCGCTTGGCGCGTCTGTGCTGCTGCCACTAACGCTTGACAACACATCAGCAACATACATTTGAGATGAATGTCATGGTACTTAGGATTGTAGGATGATATGCGTCGCTGCTGTTGGTTGACGCCTCGTGCATGTGAGGTACCACAATGTACTTGCGCTATATAGCATGAGTGCTGCAAAGTGCTCGGAGTACTTTTAATCGGCGAATCCAGAAACTGACTCGTTGCAATTTTGCAAGTTCGTTGGACAATCATCGCTCCTGAACTCACTCAATACATGGATTGCTTCAGAGATGGCTCCTGGCCATAAAGAATCCTTTTCACGGGTGCTACGCTCAGACAGCTTCACTTGCAGCGCACGACTGCACCGCTTATCAATAATCTGCCTGTATTGCCATCATGTCACAACCATGCTTGATCACAAATTCTATGAGCTGCATCACGTGCGGTGGCTCCGTGAGCATGCATGTATAGCGGCATGCGCGCTAGAGTGTGCTACACTAGTATCAGAGCTGGCGGTGCCAGCATTAGCATTGAAGTGCACCTTAAGAGGCTATTGCACAACCGGTGCGTCGGCGGCTGCACCGCTATTGCGTTCATCACTGCTGATGCGCGTACACTACTGCTGCTGCTGCTGCATGTACGCAGGCGGCACCCCCACCACCCCTACTACGCCCACGACGCCCACCACGCCTACTACGCCTACCACGCCCACTACTCCTACTACGCCTACTACTCCTACTACCCCCACGACCACCACGACAACTATGACCACGCCTACCACCACCACCATGACCACGCCTACAACCACCACCGGCACTACGACTGGAACCACCGGCACTACGACTGGCACCACCACCGGCACAACGACCGGAACCACCACCGGCTCAACGACCGGAACCACCACCGGCACAACGACCGGAACCACCACGGGCACCACAGGTGAGCACACGCTTTAAGCCAACGGGCCATTGACTTCAATGAGTGTACCACGAAGTATGTGTTAAATGTAGCAGGCGTGGCTGGCATCAGTCTTGTCGCACCAGCATGCCACTTGCGTGCTGAGCATGCGATGGCGGCGCGCGCTTGAGTCTGCTGACATCGCTGCATGCTGAACATCTAACTTCACATCTGCTGACAATGCTGCCTGGTTCACTTCCCAATGCAGGTACGACCGGGACCGGTACCACAGGCACCACGGGGACCACGACCGGCACAACAACTGGTAAGTTTGTAACGCCCCACCCCCACGCAGTGGTGTTCACAGCAGCAGGTCATCTTGCGGGGGCGCTGATGCTCAGCAAATTCAGTGAGAACTCATCGCTTCTTCAAGTTCAACTATCATTTGAAGTCACAGAGTGGCTGAGCTGTCGTCGTCAGCTGGCTGAGCTGGGAGGGCAGTATGCTTTGTGGCGAGCTGTACATGCTATTGGCGTGCAGCTTTGCTGTGCAGGTGGCGACTATCAACAAGCAGTTTGTACACAAGTTTGCTCTAGACCTGGCGACTACAGTTACAGATAGATGGGTCTCACAGTAATCTAAAATAGCTTTGTTACTGTAAGCCTTTGTAGCATGCTCTGCACACTGCAGTGACGCAAACAGACCACAATGTCGCAGAATGTGCCCGAAAGGGCGCGTGCACGCGTATGCATGCGAAGAAAATAGTAGTAGTACGTTATGACTCATTTGCCACTCCATTCAACACGTGCACAGACAGACAAGCAGTGCCAGTGGTGGTAGTGACATGACGTTTGTTGGCATCTGTGCAACGTCTTGAACGGCTGAGAAGTCATGCATGGCATGAGTGTTGCATCATTGTCAACAAGACAGGGCCGCGGACAGGGTGAGGCCACAGAGCTGCACTACTTCAAACTTGAATTTGATGTTGAAGTTTGTGTCAGCAGGCGTCGCAAGCCGCACTGAGGTTACCTTGGTACTCGTGATTCAATGCGTCTCTTTACACCATGCAGTCACAGAGCTTGTTACAGCCGCTACTTTGTGCACAATTGGAGTCTGCGATCTGCTTTTGCGATCTGCACCCCCTGCGGTGTCTGCACTGTGCACAAACCTCAAATCTGACATGTGCAGCAGGCACTTCAATCTGCTGACAATACTGCTTGGTTCGCTTCCCAATGAGCAGGTACAACCGGTACTGGTACTACGGGTACCACAGGCACCACGGGGACCACAACCGGCACAACTGGTGAGTTTGAAGCGCAGCTGGCGCTGCGCCCCACCCGTACACGCAGTGGTGTCTGCAGCTGCAGTCATGCGCGTTCCACCATGCGCTGGTGCAACCAGCATATACTTCTGTACTCTAGTTTGCTTACTTACTGGAGTGCAGTTGTGCACTCAAGGACTGGAGTTTAGGCAAGCAATAAGCACAAATGTACCCTCTTCACCGTGCAGGCAGGTCTGAAAGCGAGTCATATGGATGACCATAGTATACTCAGATGTAAACACGGCTGCCATTGAGGTTCCCACTTGAGTGCTGGAGACAAAAGGCGCCAAGCTCCAGTAGATCGCTGTACTTCAGCAACCACTGTGCAATACCATGTGTACCTCAACTGACTCACTCACCTCGTTTGTATATATTAACAGGTACCACGACTGGCACTGGCACGACAACTGGCACTGGCACCACGGGGACCACAACAGGCACAACTGGTAAGTTTGTAGTGCAGCTGGTGCTGCTGCGCCTCACCCTCACGCAGTGTTGTCTGCAGCAGCAGGTCATTGTGCAGGGGCACTGACGCTCAGCAATTCAGTGACAAATCAACGCTTCTTCAAGTCCAACTATCTTTTAACGTCACAAAGTGCTGTGGCTGGGCTGTCGCCGCCAGTTGCATTAGAAAGGCGGCATGCTTCATGGCGTGCTGGACACGCTTTTTGCGCGCAGCTTTGTTGACATGCGGTACGCGCTGCAAACAAGTACCTTGAAAAACAGTTCCTTTCCAACTGGTTCTGATGCAGCCGAGCTTGCAGTGGTGACACTGGTGCCTGGTGAATGTACATGTGTTCAGTGCCCGTCGTGCAGCAGCCAAACAAAGAAGGACAAGATAGTGACAAAGCCTGCGATGCCGTTTCTGGCATTGGGCTCATCTTGCCCTCACCCCCCGCCCCCCCATGTTTTGGGTGCATGCCGTTAAATTGAAGGAACTCAGTAAGGGTTCATGTGGGCTCATGCATTCTGATGCCCGCACTGTTGGCAATCTACAGCCAGCAGGCAAACTGTATTGAAGCATGAAGACTTTGACGCATTCCAATGCGTCTACTTGTAGCTTCAGCATTGTGCGCTGCAGGTGCCTGGAAGCCGTCCTTCGCCTACTGCAACGCTGCATGCAAGCCTAGGTGAGGTACCAAGCCCAGTGAATCGCTGTACTTCATCAACTACTGCAGAACACTTCTTAAAGTTCTTGTACTTTTCACTAGTTGTACCTCAATTGACTCGCTCATCTCGATTGTCAACACAGGTACCGGTACCACGACTGGCACTGGCACGACCGGCACTGGCACGACTGGCACTGGCACGACCGGCACTGGCACGACTGGCACTGGTACTGGAACCACTTCGGATTCTGGAGGTACGTGACTTGAACATAGCACTTCAAGTAATGTGGCACGCACACCACATTGGCTGTTATTCATCTTATAATGAATGATAAATGCTCTGGGCTTGCCATATTCAAAGTCACCGTGGTAGTTGCCTCTTACCATTCCAGGCAGGTACATGTGTGAAAGACGGACAATGGAGATGACGACATTGACGATGCAGCCATTGCACCTTGGCAGTCGCCCTGCAACTGGCGCTCATTGCCGATGGTCTGCATGGTGCTACGCACAGTCATAATTCGGAGTCACTTTCGCACGGGTGGGATAGCTCCTGTTTGATTGCAGGACCCCGATAAGCTGGTCAATAAGAATGCAAGTAGTCTTGCTCAGCAAGATTGTGCTTCGATGCATCTAGAGAGCTTGCAAACAAAAAACACGGCAGCACTTGCAAGTAAGAACCACTGTGAAACAGGGAAGGCGCAATCGCACGTGCACGCTCTGACTTACTTCATTTCGGCCCCAGCCACATGTGCTCAGCATTCAAACCCGCTCCTCTGTGCCAATCGATCGCCCTTGCAGCACTGACAGGTCCCTTTTCCTTCATGCCCTTATCTCGCTGCAGGCTAACCCTCAGCGGCATGTCATGCGACCACGGCGGCCGACTGCAGCAGAGGTATTGATTGCATAGCCATGCATGTTTTGGCTGCATGCATGATGTGGTTGCTCGCTGCACACTTTTCATGCGTCTGGTGCCAGTTGAAGTTCATGACTGCACCCTAGGCTCGGCTTTCATCTCCAGCAGTGTCGTCCTTGATGTGTCTTGCTTAGCTATGTCATGAAAATTGTGCTACTGTACTTGAACTGGTTTGTTGCGCCAAGTGGGGTAGGCCTGGGGTACAGCAGCACCGTGCCGGAAGGCGCGCTCCCTCAGTGTTCTGTTTGTCGTCACGTGATGTTCAAGATGAGCAGACGATGCAGCCTACCTGCATGTGATGAGGAAATTGGTTGTTGTTGTTGAAGCTTTCGCTATGTGTCACTGCAAGAGGCTAGGCAGCGTACACTTGCCAACAGTAGATATCGCACTTTGACGCATGTACGAGGCAAAGCCTACTAGTAATTGTGAGCAGAGCTCACGACTCCTGGGATTACTTGAACCACTGCCTTAACAAGAAACGACTTGAGCAGTTGCTTCAACTGAGGCAGCGCTCATGCGTGGAGCTGAAGAGCTGAAGTGTGAAGTGCATGTCTGCTACATCACTGCTTTGCATGCACGGAGTGCTTCATCATTCTACGCTAGGCAAGCATGTTGACGTTTCTCTTGCTTTCTCTGCAATTGCTGCTGCTGCTGCTGCTGCTGCTGCTGCTGCAGCTTTTGTTAGTGCAACCGGCGCGGGCGCATGCAATGTCGAGCGCTATTCAGCGCGGAGCGTTGACAAAGCGTGGTGCACCTGCAGTCACAAATACGGCGTGCCCATCACCGACGCCGTTGGAGCTTCCAGTGTATACATTGTTTATGTGCGTACAGTATGTGTGTACAGGAACTCGCCCAACGCCGTCATTTGAGGCGCGGGGGGGGGGGGGGGGGGGCTCCTATAGTATACAGGATGCGTTTGAGCTGTGTTGCATTTTTGACATGGCTAGGCACAAGTCTGCCAGGAACGCTGGACGTGTGATGCAGCGCTTGGCAAACTGCCTACTGCATGTGTGTACGCACGCACTGTGCTGAACGCTGTGGTGGCGGAAGCGCAGCTCTGTCTTAAATGTGAGAAACAAAAGCCTGCATAGATGCATCAGGTACAGAACAGGGTGTAGATGCATGCAGAGTGCCGCATGCGCTGCACACTTGCGGAGACCAGCCCTCGGAGGTGATGCGCAGTGACCATACGTGGCACTGTGAGTATGTGTATGTTGTGCGCATGCAGTCAGGTGCACACTTCGAGTATTGTGCACAAGCTGCAGCACGCTGTACGCAAGCTTTGTGTGGCACTTCCGCTTCACGTGAATACATAGCTACCCTCTGTGGGGCGGGCCACACCAGTGATGTGGGGGATCAAATGTGGCACGCCACACGCTGAGCACTGGGTGCCTGCTGGCAAGCAGATCAGACGTGCACAGAGCACTAATGGTGGCCTCAAATACACAGCGCAGAGAATCTGCACAATTGCATCTGTCAACATTTGGTGATGGTCTGGCTCCTGCTTGTGCTGGTGACACTGGTGCCGCATGCCTTGTCAAGTCTTGCAGCACATGTGGCTTTACCCTATTTGGAGGTTCTGCGTCTCTTGTGTCAACACAGACCTGCACTGAGCAATGCTTTCAACTTTGCCGCAAGTCAGGGACACACTATAGTAGCTGCAGCATCCCGCAAAGCCTGATTGCGTGCAGTTGATGATAGACACGAATGCATGCAGCGAGTCTAATCCAAGTAGCCGTGGCATGATCCATACTTCTACTTCAATTAGACTTGCATCTTGGGGTCCAAATACCTCCTGGCATATGCAGAGCAATGCTGGCAAAATGGCCCAACGCAGCTCGCATACAACAGTGTTGCTCGCAAGCTGCACCTTGCACGTGGAATTGAGCACTCAACTGCACACGAGTGCATGCAGACAGCTTCGTTTTTGAGATTTTCAATGAACTCATCACGGGCGGTGCACACAATACTGTTGAGCGATGCTGCAGAATTGAGCTGTGCGCACGCAGCAGCGCGAGCAGAACACGTGCAGCGAGGTGCAACAAGACAACAAACACTTGCAGAAGCACGAACACGGTGGTGGTGACGGGTAAACTATTTAGATGTGTGCCGACTCTGGGGTGCCGGTTTTGCCCCTCCATCGAAGGGGCAGCGGAGCGCGAGGAAACCACAAAAACGATCGAGCGGTTCTGTACACATTCTTCAAGTGTAAGCAAACGCGGCGCTGGCGACACACAAAAAATGCTACCACTTCACACCTTTTGACAGTCGGCTACGCACAGTTGCCACCCAGGCGCAAACTTGCCAGTGACGGTAAAGACGACTGCAGAGGACGCGCCCCCCCCCCCCCCCCCCCCCCTCCCCCACTCCCCCCTATGCCCCCGAATAGCGTGCAGTGAATCAAGATGGCGCTCGACCTAGACGCACATTCAACGCACGGCCCGAGGCCTGCCTGCCCGCAGCGTTCAGCCGCGGTTCTCTGCGCGAGCGCCGTTGTGCCTTCTGCGCCGCCGCCTTCCGCAGCATCAGCGCGGGGCCGCTCCGTCGCCAGCCTCCAGGTGAGGCACCGCAGCCGCGCTCAGCCAGAGAGAACAATGCAGCTGAGCACTGACACAGCGGCGGCTGGCTATGCCTTGAGCGCCGCGCCGTACCCCGCCTGGAACGCCTTCTTCAGGCCCTTGGACTCGCCGCCGCCAACGCCGCCGGGGTGTTGCGACACGGCGGCGGCGGCGCTGCTGCGGTCGACGCGCGCGCCGATGTCGTCCTGGATCTCCTCAATGGTCTTGTCGCGCGTCTCGATGAGGCCCCACGCGACGCCCGCAAACGTCACGGCGAGCACGCCCGTGAAGGGCAGCCACGAGTACGCGCCGAGCGCCGTCGCGAGCATCGGGTAGAACATGCCCACCATGAAGTTGGAGATCCAGTTGAGGACCGTCGCCACCGCGCCTGAGGGGTCACAGGTTAGGGTTGGAGTTTGGGTCAGCGTTGGAGGGGGGTAGAGGGAGGTAATGGCGTGATGATACTTGTGTCATGTTGCCAGACGGCTCTAATGATGGAGGTCTCAGAAACAAGTCAAACTGTGAGACTGTGCAACGCAGTTTGATATGAAAAACGAATCAAAAGATCGTTGAGCTCTAGGTGACAAGGGATGGTTAGCCGCGAGTGCCTTCCACCAATAACCGTGGTCGCCGCTGCTGCAGTACTTGAAATAGATCAACTGACTTTTGCCGTGCTGCGGCAGCGCGACCAGCAAAAACATAATATGCTGCAGGCATCTAAGAGCACTGCTACTTGCCAGCGTAACAGTAGAGTTGAGGTTTTATGCCATACAATGCACAATCCGACAGAGCGCCGCCGCCAGCGTAGCGCACGCGGCAACGCCACTCACTTGCAGAGCTGCGGAGCTTGGCCTGGAACAGCAGCCCCGTGAGCAGCCACGCGACGGGCCCGAGGCCAATCTCGAAGAACGACACGAACGCCATGATGGCGACGACCGACACGGCATTCCACGCGGCGGGCGCGGCGGCGCCGAAGACGAGCGCGAGCGTGACGACGACGCTGCTGACGAGCATGCCGCCGACGCTCCACAGCAGCAGCGACTTGTGGCCAAACGCGTCCATGAGGTAGATGGCGGCGACGGTCGCGAGGACGTTGACGGCGCCGACGAGGATCGTGCCCATGCGCGGGTCCTCGAGGCCTATCGCGTCGAAGAACGACGTCGAGTAGTAGAAGACGGCGTTGATGCCGCTGAGCTGCTGCGCGAGGTGGAGGCCGCAGCCGACCAGCAGCCCGTAGAGGACGCGCGGGTTGTCGAGGTTGGAGAGGACGCCGCCCGCGCGCGAGGGCGCCTCGAAGCGCGACGCGTCGATGATGGCGTTGATCTCGTCGTCCACGTCGTCCACCGCGCGCAGTTGCTGCGCGCGCGGTGGGCGCACAATGAGGGGGGGTTGAGGATGTCATGAAGCCGCCATGGAGTTGCACACGACGTGGTGGTGGGGGTGGGGGGGGCAACTCTGACAGCATTCGTTTTGATAGTAATTGATTCAGCTTGATCACAACAACAAAGTGTTACATATGGACGCGTCTACGATGGCGTTGAGCGAGTTGCCAATGTCATTCACAGCATGGGACTGCATTTGCTGCTGGAGCATATGCTATGCATTTATGATTATGACAGCCATGATGACAATGGCCTTGATGCATACATGGCCATATGCAACTGCTGTGAGGACAAAGCAAGACACGGCGCATGGCGTGACTGCGGGCACGATCTCTTTACCCAGGACCATGAATGTAGACAGCTACTGCAGTATAAGCTTTTGCAATATACTTCTGCTTACTTTTTCAGCATGCCAATGATGTGTCAGCTGCCTGAGTCGGCAGCGCAGTGTGCATAGAGACTTGCAAGGACCAGCGGCGCTTCAGCACGTGCAAGTGCGATGGCAGACATACCGTTGTGAAGGTTAAGTTATAACATCACAACCTCATGCAGATGGCAAAGGTCTGGGCACCCAGGTCACCCACTGCCACCTCAACCCTAACTCTCACCCTCAATGACAGCATTGGCTAACGTGTGGCTAAGACTGGCAGGGGGCCGTCAAGGGACCAGAAACTGCTATTCAATGCTGACATACGCGTGCATTGAGCACATCACTTATGCAACATGCTCAAATCATCTGCTTTACACCTCACAGCCTCGCCAGTACTGCCTGCAGAGACTTCACTGACTTACTACGTTGATTAGCACTCCTCGACATTCACGAATGCAATAACTTCACAGGTGCACATCATCAAATGGTGGAGGCACCGACCGTGAGCGCTGCCGCAGCCTCTGCACGCTGCCCGCGCATGAGCAGCAGCCTGGGCGACTCCAGCAGCCACGGCGACAGCGCCAGCTGTATGATGGCGGGGACGCACGTGAACGCAAACAGGTACCGCCAACCGTCCTCAGTCGCCAGGGATAGGGACATGACGTTGGCCACCAAGCTGCGGCCATGCGGTGAGGGGCGGTGATGAGTGACTTGTGAGTGACTTGTGATTCCAGTGCGCTGGTGAGCGCTCGTGCATGGAAGTGGTAGAATGAGCCCTTGGGGTTCGCATACGCAGTTGACGAGCACGACATTGAAGCTTACAAAAGTGAAGTTGAAGGGCCTGCTTTTAGCTGCAGTGCACAGCAAAAGAAACCGCTGCTGCCAAGCATGAGCGACCTGAGCCGGCTCAACATTCAGCGGACGGGGGCACGCAGCATATTACCGCTGATGCACTTCACGCTGACAGCGGGGTTCGCACACTTGGCGCAGGCGCTCGTGCAATGGCTGCCGCAGCAGTCACTTGGCACGGCTGCATTTGTTAGGTGCACGGTTCCATCATTACAAAGGCATGTATGTGTATGTGACTACGCGCATACATGCCTTGTGTGTACTTGCACTCACATGCAAAAGTGCCAGGTTCACTGGCTCAGCGCGCGCAGCATCGTCAAAGTCAACATAAGCACCTATGTATGTACGTTACGTGTCTACATACCGTACGTGTGCAACATACATACCGCAAGTATGCATAAATACTCACATGCCGAAGACGAGGTGGAACTGGCTGAGCGCGCCCAGTATGCCGCGCAGCATGGGCGGCGCGATCTCGCCCACGTAGATGGGCACAAACACCGTGCTTGCGCCCGCGGCGGTGCCCACGAGCAGGCGCGCAAAGATGAGCCATGCGACGCTCGGCGCAAAGAACATGATCACGCCCGACGCCAAGAACACGTAGCTCGCGAGCATCAGCGCTCCACGGCGCCCCAGGGCATTGCTCAGGTGGCCGCCCGCGAAGGCGCCCATGAGGCCCCCGACGCAGAAGATGGACACTACGACGCTCCACTCCAGCGGCGTGTGGCCGGGGAAGACGACGGCCTCGCAGCCGTTGATGACGCCCGAGTTGAAGCCAAACTGCAGCGTGGACTGCATGGCGAGCAGCGAGGCGACCGCGAGGCTCGGCGTGAGCTTGCCCGTGGCGATCTCGTGCTCCAGCTCCTCGGGCTCCACCTCCTCAATGAGCACCTGCGCATAGCAGGAGTGTTTCAAAGAATGTGTGATGCAATGAGTACCTGCAATCGGCAGTTGTTGCCATGAGCGCCTGCACAGAGCAGGTGTTTGAAGGAATGAGTGCACCACGTGTGCGCTGAGTACCTGCAGTCAGCAGTTGTATTGAGGAACGTGTGACGCGTGTGCATGATGTGTGTGTGTGTGTCACACTTCCTGAGGGTGTTGGAGGGCAGGTGAGGTGAGCACCCGCAGCAGCGCTCAGCACATCATCCATCACAGCAATATGTTGAACAACACGTGCACAAAATGTTGAAGTTTCTCTCAAGCTCAACTACCTGCGCTCTTGCGCACACAATGAGGTTCACTGAAATCCACCGCCTCAAGCACGCCTGCGCGCCGCTTTCACCAGCAACCTGTCCCCTTAAGCATGCCTGAACTGCCTGTGTGCCGCTTTCACCAGAAGTTGTCCCCTCGAGCATGCCTGCGCGCCGCTTAGTCCTGAACCTGCTTTTGTCCCCAACCCCGACTGCGCACCGCCTAACCCTAACCGTTACTTCTAACCCTAACCCTAGATATGCAGCCATGCGCCTGGACATGCGCATTTTCATCGCCACTGCTTGTCGCTGTCGAAAGTGCTTCAAGCCCTCCCGTCCTCACACTCAGCAGCTATACTACACGTCTACAGCTCAAAACGTAAGCGACCACCATGCGTAATCAAGCGACATGAGTGCACTTGAAAATGATTCAGAATTGGTTCAGGAGGTGCCATGCCGTTGCTGGCTGTTCAGCACACATGAGCTCGCGGGTGCACACTTTGGATGCCAAAGCTAAGCAGCACTAGTGGCTGTGCCACAAGAACGCAGTCCTTGCAAACGTGTGCTGCCAGCGAGGCGTGCAAAGCGATGCTACGGTCGCAATTAGCTTGCGCACCACCAGAGCATCATGCACGAGAGCAGTGTAAACACATTGATACCAGTGAATGGCACGCAGCCAATGTGTGCGCTGTTGCGAGTTTTGCAGTGACGTGCTGGCCGGAATCATGTGCGCCGCCGACATTTGGAAATGAAAGGGCAACAGTCACTTACAGTGGCACTCATGCTAGGCAGACTACAACCCCCCTGAGCATCCTCCGAGTTTGTGGATGATTGTTCTTCATGATTACCTCAACAACTGCATGCTACCAGCAACACAAATACAATACCCGGTGGCATTTGCACTAGCCACTAGCAAGATCATTGTACTCACCGATTCCTCAGGCAGCTCCAGCTTAGGTGCCGATGGCAGGAGGATGCTCATGCGTGAGCGCCTCCTGTAGACAGACTCCCGCGGCATGCCCATTGTGGCCGTGAAGGGAAGCTCAAAGTACAGGCGCTGCACCTCCTTGCTCCTTATATCCGTGGTGGATTTGTATTTAAGGGCCTGCGTGCAGGAACGATTCAGATTATAGTGCAGAGTGTGGATTTCTGAAAAGAGTGGAATTTCATTGTAGCAGCGCCGAATGCAGACCTCTTATAGGTGAGTGCCTGATGTGATAACCAGCAACGAATTTGGTGAAAGCTACTTAATTCGCAAAGTATTTGCAGGTGCTGACGAGTGCCAGCATGCAGCTGTGCTGTGTGTTCTATCAAGACTGGACATGCCCTTGTATGCTCGTGCGGCACGCGGAGATGCGTGCAGCTCTGTGAATTCATGCCAGTGCGTGATGCAGCAATAGAATATTGAGATTATCATACCACACCACGCACGCCAACAGGGGTCCAAATACTTCAATTTGGGAGTTCCTGCTTGTCCTATGTGAATGCTGCATTCGAATGCTGCATGCGACATGCTCGCATCTTGTATAGCTGCCGGTTTTTTGATAGAACATGTGAGGAATTGCACGCAGCGCTATGTAAGCATGCAATACGGAAAAGGAGTGCCCGCCTAAATAGATACGTCCCTGGAGATGCTTGCCCCGCTCTAATTCCTGCCACGCTCACACACACGGAGCAACCGTGGATAGGCGCAGGAGCATTCCATAAGATCATGAGTCGCGAATGACATGCTGTGTGGTGCGCTTCTGCTTACCGGCATGGCCGTCGGAGGGTGATCCGACGGCAGATCTGAAGTCGATGCATACTTGTGCAGTGGCGCCTTCTTGAACAGCTTCTCGGTTGACATGCCTCCTGTGACAGCGCCAGCCCCACGCCCTCGCTCTCCCGCCTTCCGGCCCTGCACTTCCTGAGTCCTGCCTTCCGCACTTCACTTCTTCACCTGCGCTGACTGAGCGCTGCCATCATGCCGAATGCGGCGTTCCCAGTTGCCCCTGGTCACCACACCAAGCACTGCCAGGCAGGATCCATTCAGTGACACGAGAACCCTTTGGTGGCGCGGCGCACGCAGCCACGTTTTCTGCTAGGGCCATGCATGCGAAGCATGTCTAGCAGGCGCAGTCTCACCATCGGCAGCCCACTGGACCAAGCGGCAGCTTACTATAGTATAAATTGTCAGACTCGCCTCTCCAGGGCCTCAGCGCTGCCTCACCTGCGCTATACAGGCAACTTGAAGGTAGACGTACATGTGAACGACCTGCCACTCATACGCTGCACTCAAGAAAACGAGCACTGCAAAGCGGATAGGGTAGGACAAATGTGCTGCACGAGCAATGGCTTCTGCCACACTGAGTGAAATACTGTTAGCAGTACTGGCAGAGCTGTTCCAACGTGAATGTGCCGCCTGTCCAGGGTGCGCGCCTCTGATGCAGCTCTTGCGACACCCTGTAGATGTGGATGATCAGTTTGCCTGGTCGTATGACGACGCGGTGTGCGGCGTTCACAAGATGGCGTTCAAACTGGCGACGACACCAGTCTTGTTTGGTTGCAACTCCTGGTGCGTATGCGGTCTCCAGCAAGGGTATTAAGATCGTTATTGTGATTTTAAATGAGTTGCGCTACTAGTGTAACCAAATGTTGTTTAAACTTGAAGTTCGAGTTGGGGCCAATCGGGATTCGGGTCGACGCCCGACCCAGTTCGGCCCCCGACCTGACAAACCTCAAACAGTCTCAAACCTCCAAAACCTTGAAATAACAGCTCCTTGCCGTACAGCTACGCTGTCATGGTGTAGAGTCCGTGGAGACGCTAGCAGCTGCTGCTCATCATGAAGTCTCCTGTGCAAATGCTGATTTACGACAGCTGCACGGCTGGGTCCACAGGGCCGTAGCTGTGGGCTGATGAGCTGCTGGTGCAGGCAACTATGCCTAGAGTCTTTGATCATCAGCAAAGCTGCGTCAGGCACTGTTCCCTAGCGCAAGCTCGAGGCGGGGGGGGGGGGGGGAGGGAGCAAGGTGAAGGTGGCACGAATTTGTGAATTGTGCCGCCGACTCTCAGAGATTGGGAGCTGACTACGCTGCAGGGGGTATGGTGCTGAAGCACAGCAGCGCTACCGTAGTGACTGTCGCCATCGCCCACTGTCGTTCCGGCGTTGTTTGGTAACCCCGGGAATGCGTTCAAGGAAAGTTCCCAGATATTCCAGTCCTAACTCTACTTACCCTCACCCTAACCCTAAACCCTCACCCAAAGTAGCCCTAGCCCTAGATCGCGCCTGGGTTGGCGACTGAGGACCCTACCTTGTTCACGGTACTTGCTCTGAGCCATGCATTCCTGGAGGTAATCACAGGCAGCATGAAGTTAGTGTCACCGGACATCACCGAATGTAGTCGATTTTGGCCGGTGTCTGTTTGACAAAACGGTTTGGTTTGTGTCGACCGACCGACCCACTTTAGAAGTTTATTTCGACCCGAATCCCGATTGCTCACACCTCACCCCTTGGCACTGTAATACAGTACACACTGTGTGACAGATTTCACCGCTCCTAGTGGCGTGCATGCCATGCGCAGTGCGCAGCAGCTAGCCAGGTCGCTGTAGGACCGTTTGGGCATTGCTGCTCCACAAGGGCACATGGGGATGCCAAACTGCAGCTTATGAAAATCAACGTGAAAATGTCTCTCAGGCAGGGTAATGTCACAGGCGATGCACGACTGCACGTGCCACAGTGTTCCAGCCACCGTGACTGCGGCAGCCTTGCAAGCCCACGATTGAAGTGTAAACTTGACACATGGCTTAAAACTGTCAGCACAATGCTTATGGCACGGCCGCCGCCAAGGCAGCATAGGCAGGCCAGTGGTTTCGACAGGCCTGGGCCGTGTAGCAATTGAACTTGAAGTGCACTGCAAGTAAGCTCTTAACTTCGCTGTGTAGTGTACATTTGTATCAGTTCTCAGATCTTAGGGCCCGAACTTCGGGGCCCGCCGTAGAACTCGCCCTTCATGGCCCGCCAACTTGAAAGTATGTCGCGCTCCGGGCCTCGCAGCATGTCCGCGATTGCCTGCCGCGGGTCCCCCTCCTGTGGGGTCAACAGCGCCGCAAGGCCGCGCTTGTCCTGCTCGCGCAGCGCGGCAATGCGCGCCACGCTGTCGAGCACCGTGTGACAGTGCGCATCTCCTCCAGGTTGAACCGCAGCACGTTGGACAGGCGGTACTGCTGCGTGTTGAATGGCGCCAGGCCGCGCTCCAGCAGCGTGATGGCGACGCACTCAAACAGGTCCGGCAGCTTTCGCCCTTTTTCGCGCGCCTGCGCCGCTGCCTGCCAGTATAGCATCTTCACGTCTTGGACGTGGCGGCGCGCGCGCACTATGTAGCTGCCGGTGTCCTCCTTGGTCTGCTGCTGGAACTCGACGAGCTCCTGCAGTGCGGCGTCGAAGCTGGTTGCGGGTGTGGGTGGTGTGCAATCTTCATCACCGCCTCACCAACGTCCCCTGGCCATGCATCGTCGCGCCGCCAAGTGGTGATGGCGCTCGAAGCTTCGCCCTCCGCGACCCGCTCCATGAACTTGAAGTGGAGGAAGTCGCTGTGCTCCGTGACCTTGTTGCTAACAAGGAACTGGTGAAGCTCCGCCACCCACTCAGCAATATCTTGGCGCTCAGCTGCCGGCTGGCGCCAACGCCCTTGGCACCCCATAGCTTGGCTGCTTGCGCCAGCTGCTTGGTGTCCAGCATATGTATATTATGCCGTGGACGGTAGCCGTAGAGGGGCCACTGGCAACGATGCCCCAGTCTTGGTAGAGGCGTAACAGGAACTGCGGTGTCGGCGATGGCTCGCGACAGCTGCGCTGACTGCCTGAGCTGTGGCGGTCTTAGCCGTGCCGCTCCTCGCGGTCCTGGGCGAGTGGCTGTTTGAGCTGCCGCCGTCTCTGGAGCTGTCGTCACCGCCGCCGCCGCCACAGCGGCGCCGCCGTCACGACGATCCCCGCAGCCGCTGCCGCCATCCCCGCGGCCGCCGCCGCCGCCACCGCCGCTGCCGTTGCCTCCGCCGTTGCTGCAGCGGCCGCTGCTGCCGTCGCGGCTGTCGCAGCCGCCACCGCCGCTAGCGTCGCGGCGGCCGCTGCCGCCGCCGCGCTCATCAATCAGGCTGTCGTGGTGGCTGCTATGTATGCTGGCTGCGGCGCGTGCGGTGGCTACTGCCGCGGCCGGTGCTGCTGCTACTACTGCTACTACTGCTGCCGTCGTCTCCGCCACTACCATTGCCACCGCTGCGCCCGCCAAATACCTGGGCAAGGCGCTGAGCCAGGCGCTCTTCGCGCTCCAGCTGTTCTGCTGTGATGCGCTGGTCACGCTCTGAGTCTCGCTGGCTGGCTGCCAAGCGCTGTTCGCGCTCTCGTTGTTTAGCAGCCAAGCGCTGTTTGCGCTCTTGCTGTTTTGCTGCAAAGCGCATCGACATGCGCTCTTCGCGCTCCGACTGCTGAGCCGCCGACTTCAAGTTGTCGAGCCGTTCTTGCTGCCGAAGCTCCCTTTGCTGCGCCAGAAGGGCGAACATCTGCTGGAGCAAGTCCGCATGAGGAGATTTTAGGTTGGCTCCCTCCTCAGCCAGGAGCGCCAATGGCTCCAGCACGTCGGCCATAGGCCACGTATTTGCCTCCACTGCTGCCGCTGCTGCTTGCGGCATTGCCCGCCTACTTGAGGTTTGGCTTTGCAGCTGGGGGCGAATGCTGCACAGGTATGTCATGCTAATGTGCCGTGGCTGGCTAGGGATGAAGTAACGCCGTGGACACCTGCTGTTTTGCCTGTCCCCCCCCCGGTCGCTGGCCAGAACTACTGGGATCCCAGAACTTATCTCTCCGACCGTTTCTCCGATCGCCAATTTGCCGATGATAGAGTGGCGAGGGTCCGTACGCCTCAAACTCCTCAAATGTTGAAACAAGGCCTCTCTGGGCCAGCAGAACTGCGCTGTGCAAGCAGCAGTACACCACACACCAGTGCAAGGTGAGTCTTGAACAAGTGACAACCCTAACCCTAGGGTAACAGGCAATGCTAGGAACGTGCGCAGTTATGAATTTTCATATACGCTGGTTGGCATCCCTACATTCCTGCCACGCTCACACACACGGAGCAACCGTGGATAGGCGCAGGAGCATTCCATAAGATCATGAGTCGCGTATGACATGCTCTGTGGTGCGCTTCTGCTTACCGGCATGGCCGTCGGAGGGTGGTCCGACGGCAGATCTGAAGTCGAGGCATACTTGTGCAGTGGCGCCTTCTTGAACAGCTTCTCGGTTGACATGCCTCCTGTGACAGCGCCAGCCCCACGCCCCTGCTCTCCCGCCTTCCGGCCCTGCACTTCCTGAGTCCTGCCTTCGCACTTCAGCTGAACCTGCGCTGACTGAGCGCTGCCATCATGCCGAATGCGGCAAGTCCCAGTTGCCCCTGGTCACCACACCACGCACTGCCAGGCAGGATCCATTCACGAGAACCCTTTGGTGGCGCTGCGCACGCAGCCACGTTTTCTGCTAGGGCCATGCATGCGAAGCATGCTGCAGCGGCCCAGGTTCGGTGTCTAGCAGGCGCAGTCTTACCATCGGCAGCCCTGGACCAAACGGCAGCGGCTTGTAAATCTGTCAGACTCGCCTCTCCAGGGCCTCGAGCGCTGCCTCAACTAGGCAGCTGCGCTATACCTACAGGCAAACTTGAAGGCAGACGTGCATGTGAATGACCTGCCACTCATACGCTGCACTCAAGAAAACGAGCACTGCAAAGCGGATAGGGCAGGACAAATTGAATATGCCTGCACCGTGCACGAGCAATGTCTTCTGCCAGACTGCCAGTGGGCTAGTTGCTGAACGGTGGAACGTGCCAGACATGTCACAAAAGCTTTGCTAGTCCAGAGTCCATTGAGGTGCAGCGCACAGCAGCATGGCGGCGCTTCTTCTGGTTCATGATGATCAAACCGTGCGATTTTCAGCCAGCTGCAAGTGGCACGTCCTGCATTCCCCCATCTGCCCGGAGAAGTACGGGGTATGTACGTACTAGGTATTGCATGAGCTCACGTGCTCACGTGACCGCGGCCGAGAGTTGATTTTGGTGAACACAGCCAGTCACTTGCAGCCGCCAGCCCCCAGCATGGAGGCATTAGTGAAGGAGAACGGGTCGGTGGCCTCCCTTTGTCGCCAGGAGCAGGGCAGCGACTTCAGGCTTCGGTGTGCAGCAGGCGCTGTGACGCTGCCCATTCACTCGCCTGTCCTGAAATCGCACAGCCGCTTCTTCGAGATAGCGCTGGATCCCGCCAGCCCTTTCGTCGAAGCACAGACGGGGGTTTTGGTCAAGGATCACTGGGGCGAGGCAGAGACACGAGCTCTTCTGCAGCTTTGCTACACCGGAAAGGCAGATGTGCTCGTGTTCGACCTACCAGCACTGGTGCGCTGCGCCATGGAGAGCGAGTGCCCTAAAGTGGAAACAGCCGCACGGCGTGCCTGCGCACAGGCTATGTCAACCAGTACGCTTTCAGCCCTTACCGAGCTGCCTGAACCCTCTGATGAAGCAGAGTCGTCCCGGACGCAGCTTTTCACGATGCATTGCGATCCTGGAGCAGCATGGCACCAGAGGATATGAGAACGCTGTTCTTGCAGAATGAACCTCAGGGCTATGGTACTCCAACAGCAAGCATTGAGCGCATACCAGCAGCAGGCAAAGGGGATAGTATCAGGTCAACAACCGTGCCTCTGACGAGTTTCCAGAGCTTTTTGCAAGCCTGAAAGTGGAGGCTCAGGGCCCAGGCGCAGCAGCCTATGAGGCAGGGCTACGAATAGGCAGCCTCCGCCTGAACGAGATCTTCCCTCAGGCTGCTGGTTCCAGGCACATGCCTGTTTACAAGGAGGTGCAGTTTGCGTTCACTGGCCCTGGCATGGCTGCCGCCTCGGCGCTGCTGCAGCGCACCACCACACTCGGCAATCCCCCAGACGAGGGCCATGCACGCACGTCATACGCTTGCAAGAGCAGCATCAGCAGCAGCGGCATCAAGCTGGACGTTCGTCTCGTGACGCCAATCTTCCGCGGCGCTGTTGTCAGGGACCTGGCAGAAAAGCTAGGCTGCGAAGCCTGGTTCCACAAGAGCACCTCCCTGGGATTCATGCCGGGAGGCTCCAACGACGCGGTGCCGACAGTCAGCGGCTGTGCAGACAAGTTGCTGGAGCTGCTGTCCGCACTACCACCCAGCGGGCCTGCAGGCTTTGCACAGGACATGAGGACGTCACTGCGTGTCACAAACTTGAGTCCGAGCATGGCATTATGCTCTGCCGGTTGCTGAATCTTGTGCCAGCAGCAGTGGCAGCGGGGCAAGGTGAGCAGCTGTCAGTGGCCGGTGCCGTTTGTCTGTCCTGTTTTTGACAACGCACCACCGTGGTACAGCAGCAATGATCTCTGATATAATTTGGTATGTAGTCAGAAGCATTTGCAAGTCGCACTTATGCGACCATGGACCGATGAGTCGCCGTATGCTTGCGTCTAGAGTAGCACATCTCCGCCTGAAGCGATTGCATAACAGCGGGTGACAGATACAGCACTTGCGACTACTTCAGGAGTGTAATGTACTCATGGACATTTGTTTGTTTTAAGGGCCCCGACTGCACAACTCCTGAGTATGCAAGCGGTCAAACTTCCTTGCTCCACAGGCGCACAAGTGGACTCGTAATTGTCGTCATTACATATATGCAGAAGATAGATGGCAGCATGCACAGCTAGCTACTTGACGGAGTTGTTGACTCTTGTTGAAGCAGACGAACTTTGGTTGAGATATGCAACCCCCCCCCCCCCTCCCCCCTTTTGCGTGCATTGCAGGGAGTCTGGGCCGAGAGCTGCACCGTGGGGAGGGCGAGGTCCTCTGCAACACGGGGTATGCCAACCAGCCCGCCCACTTCTATGCGCTGCTGCCGTTGTGCATGATGAAGGCACTGCTCAGTGACCTGACTGCTGGCGTTCCACGCATTGCCGATGGGGACTGCGGTACAGCCTCTCAGACGCAAGCTCAGCGCACGGTGCGCATTGTCAACCCGCCGCACACCCCGCACACATGAAGCACAAACAGCCGGTCTGCGTACCTTTGCATAAAGATGAGACATGCCCTCGTGCAAATACTGCAGTACATACTACTGGCATACATGCCACTTGCATCTTATATACATGCATGCCAACAATGAGATCGGTGAGTAAGGGGAAATCACATCCCAAACACATGCCAACCACATGCATTGTGTTCATTATGTAGTCTGCAGCAGGTATGGTACTTGGAAGCACTGCAGCACAGCATGCACAGCTTGTCCTTATGCATTTGCGTCAGTGCATGCGCATAGCAAGCCGAACCGTGTATGACGAGTTGAACCAGACTCGGACTCTATCGCAGGAGTCCACAAGTGCCCAATGTGGGCAGCGGTCACACAGTTGGCCTTGCACATGTAAATGTACATCGGCTGCCTCACCAGCTGCATTTTTCCTGCTGCTCGCAATCAGTGTATACAGCTGTGTACGCTCACCGTGCTTCGTGCCGCAGCTGCATTTTTACTTTAGCTATAGTGTCATTGTGTGCACAGATGACTGCATTGCCACTGTCTGCGCACCGTTTGCTATGTCACATGACAGTGCAGTGATGAATGCGGCACGAAGCCTGGTTGTGGTATGGCAAGCTAGTGTACTGTGTGCATACGTGGTGACATCTGTACATCACGTCAGTCTGCAATAGTTCTTTGCCGCCATGGTACATCATCGAGTGATGTGTATACGTTGACAATACGTCAAGAAATGTTGTATAGTCACGGACAAACCTGAAGCCGTCCTCAAATATTGGAGATGACTGCCAGTGGCCAGTCATCCATACATGACGACATGGCAACCTCGCGTCACTACGGCCTTTACCATTATTGACAGTCTATGGCAAAAGATTTCACGCTGTTTCAATGTGCGCGTCGCCGATTGATGATGCCAAAACATGCAAGAAGAAAAGGAGTACTCCTGCAGCAAACATAGGTGACTGCCGTCCAGCAACACATCACAATCGACAGCGTGACAATCTTTTGTGCCTGTGCTTATCACAAGCACTCAAACTGGACCAAGCATTGACGGCACACACAAACATCAGCAACAGGCCGAGAGACCAGATACATCACAAGCGGGTGATGCATGCAGCAGAGACATGATTAAATCTCTTGTAATATTGAGCTCGCATAACGTGTACTTGTATGGCAGTGCGGCACCATTTTTGCACTTTGAGCACATGGAACTGCCCACAGCAAACAACCACCGCAGGCACTGTACCTCAAATATACAATACAAACAACCATGATGGTAGGCCCTGGGCAGCTCTACTTGCATCTACTGGCGCACACGAGAGTGGCATAGACAGCAGTGCGCAGGCCTGCCGCTGTCTGTCAAGCCCGTCCGCAAAACCGCTAGTCGGCCCCCTGGCTCACCCAACGACCATCAAATGAGCGCTGCAGTGGCGCTTCCCCCCTGCCCTCCCCCCGCATCCCCATCCCCATCCCCCGAGAATGACCGCTCGCGCTCCGCGCCGCCGTCGCCATCGCCCAGCGGCGCGAACCCGCGCACCGTGGCGCCGCCCGCTGAGCCGTGGCCATTGCCAGTTACGTCGGTTACGGCGTAACTGTAGCGCGCGTCGCCATCGCGCTCAAACAGCGCCTCCACCTCCTCCAGCGACAGGCCGGCGGTCTCGGGCATGGCGGCGCGCGCCCACGCCCACCCCGCCACCGCCACCGCCGCGTACAGCCAGAAGGCGCCGTGCTGCGAGAGCGCCGTCGGCGCGGCGATGCTCAGGAAGGTGGCCGACACGACCACGTTGCCCGCCCAGTTGACGCACGTGGAGACGGACGTGCCGAGCGAGCGCGCGCGCTGCGGGTAGATCTCCGCGTTGACGGTCCACGGCACGCTCGACAGGCCGATGCCGAAGCACGCGAGGTAGGCGACCATGCTCAGTGCGGCGAGCCAGCCCAGCGCGCCGTTGCTGCACGCCGCGTCCTGTGTGGGGGGGGGAGGGGGGGGGGGGGGGGGGGGCTTCATTTGGTTTGATGTCATATATCGGGGCATCTGAAACGGGTTTGAAATGCAGGCATGGAGGGTATTGTGAGCTGCTGCTGTCATGAAGCATGATGTGTTGTTGACGGTAAATGGGGAGGGCTGAGCAGTGCGTGTTGGCCATCCTGAGCACTGACGTTCACTGTAGCAGGCAGCGACGTCCAAGGATGTGCAAGTGGATGCACCACCAGCCTGCATATCGCTGCGCCGGCAACCCTAACCCTAACCCTAACCCAACCCTAATCCCTTACTCTAACCCTAAAGACTAGCATAGTATGCAGGTACAGACGCGCGCTACCGCAGCAGCGACTGACCACGCACTGACCACGCTCACCTTCCACTGACTGGCATCGCACCGCCCCAGCACATCGGTGCCCCCGCCCCCCCCCGCCGCCGCCGCCAGGCACTCCCCCGTCGCCGCGCAAAACCCGCACCCATCTATCTGCAGGCAGCGGTAGCACGAATCCACGGGCTGCGGCCCGAAGATAACGTTCCGCACCGCGGAACACGCCGCGTCCGCAGGTTCTGTTCCCGGAACGGCGCCGGCGCTGAGCACGAGCTGCAGGTAGAAGCTCAGGCCAAGGCTCACGAGGGCGCCCGCTACGAGCGCCAGCGACGTGAGCAGCAGGCGGCGGCGGCCCTGGCGCTCTATGAGGGTCATGCCGATGGCGACGCCGCCGCTCTGTGCGAGCGCCGTGAAGCCTGCGAGCCAGATGGAGGCGGACTCGCTGAAGCCCGCCATGTTGTAGATGGTCGCCGAGTAGTACCTGCGCGGCGCGGCGCGAGGCGATGCGGCGAAGTGGACGGTGACATGAGGGAATGATGGCACTTTTGTCCAATGCCATGAATGGCAGTGCACTGCAGCATCGCTGTTTCGGTGCCGTCACTGCTCTGCGCGCTTGCGCTGCGAAGCCTGACAGCCAACTCACTGTGCACATGCCATGGACGGTGGGAGCGGTGTCAAGCGCTCAAGCCAGATGCATACCCAGCCATGCCGCAACCAGGTGGTGCTGGCAGCCTCAGTTCGTCATGACCATGCCGCGAGGTACTGTCACTGACGGCTGCGGAAAGGTGGCGCTGACGCGTGCGCCCGCAGTGCACGACTATCTGTATAGGCGGGCGATGCGGCGCACTACTGAATGCGCATCACACACACATCGAGGCATCAGTGCTCAGCTCTCCTCCGCGCGCTGCCGCCGCACTCACATGACCGTGTTGATGCCCACGAACTGCTGCAGCGCCTGCAGGCCGCACCCCAGCAGCAGCGCGCGCCGCACCGGCGGGTCGCGCAGCATGTCGCGCCACCCGTATCCCCCCCCCACCCCCGCGTCGCCGTGCTCCTCCATGCCGCGCGCCACCTCCGCGATCTCCGCGCTTACGTCCTTGACGCCGCGCACGCGCCTGAGCACTGCCGCGGCGTCGTCCGCGCGGCCGCGCGCGAGCAGCCAGCGCGGCGACTCCGGCAGGACGAGGAACGCGGCGCCCATGAGCAGCGCGGGCGCCGCGGACAGGCCCAGCATCCAGCGCCAGCCGCCGGGGACAGCGCTCAGCGCGCCGTCGACCATGCCCGCGGCGAACTGCCCCGCGGTGATGAGCAGCGTGTTGAGGGTGAGGAGGCGGCCGCGCAGGCGCGTCGGCGCCGCCTCCGCAATGTACACGGGCGCGGTGAGCGAGGCGAGGCCGATGCCCGCGCCCACGACGGCGCGCCCCGCCAGAAGCGCGCCGAACCCCGGCGCCGCGCCCAGCAGCGCAGCACCGGCCGTGAAGGTGGCCGCCGCGAAGAGCAGCACGGGGCGGCGCCCGTAGGCCTGGCTCGCGGCGCCGCCGAGCGCGGACGCGACGACGGCGGCGGCGATGGTCGCGCTGACGACGGCCTCCTGCTGGACGTCGCTGAGGCCGAGCTCCGCGCGGATCTTGAGCATCGCGCCGGAGACGACGCCGCTGCAGGCGCGGGAGGCGGGGGACGGAGGGCGTAGGGGATGCGCGATGAGGCTCTGAGATGTGTGGTTTGATCGTGGGCGGCAGTTGAGCTGCACGCGGTGCGTGTTGTGTTGACAGGGTTCGCATGCGTGCACAAACCCCCTCCCGAAGCAGAAGATGTTCAGTGAGTACAGATCAAGCATGCACCAGAAGAGTCACAGTTCGAACAGTGAGCCCGATCCGGTGGACATTGGGTGGGAACTGCGTGACAACAGGAACGTCTTCAGAACATATCGGTGCTGCATTTTGCTGATGCACAAGCACAAGGCCTCCTCTCCACCTGAGAGCGCCAATGTTGCCAAGCCACGAAGAGAGATGTATAGCGCCCAGGAAGACACAGTCGGTGCACCTCTGCCACAAGCACCACGCATGGTTCTGCCACCGATAACTCACGTGTCATAGCCAAACAGGAATCCCCCGCATGCCGCCGCCAGCGTGAGCACAATGACATATGGTGTTGTTTCATCTGGCGGCCGTTTGATCGGCGAGTGACCGCCAGTCTGGTAGTGGCCAGATGTGCTGAAAACGTTGTCTTCGCTGCCGTCCGTAAATGGCAGTGGCCTGCGTGTACGCACAATCACAGGAGCAGACATTCACAAGGAGAGTTTCTGCTAATTGTCGGCAACACTTGATGTACAGTGCAAAAAAAGCAGAGTGTGGCAGCAAGCTAGGAAAAGTGATCATGGCAACTGCCTTGCGCGCGCCTCTGAGGTGGGGAATAGCAATAGGGAATCAATGTCGCTCCATACATACACGATGTAGAAGTAAATCTGTCAAATGCGATTTCTCAGACATTTCTGATCCGTGCATGTCGGCAGGCGAACTGCTGAAGGTGGATAGTACTACATTTCAGCTAGCAGGTATAGCCAGCGATCAGTCTGACTGCAGCATATCAGTGAGCCACCTGTTTCAATTCGTTTGCATCATCATGCGCACCTGCTCTGCGAGTGAGCAGCGAACAGCGAAACTACCTGTTCACTGCTCAGGTGCAACAAATACCTGGCCGGAGCTTCATGTCCTCGTGGCAGGTTATGCCGCACTGCTGTTGCTGAGCATGATCGTAGATGAGCAAGCAGCAGGGCAAGACCTCTGCAGCAGCGCGATTTTGCAGTTACGGCAACTCAGAAGTGGGCATTTGTGACTAAAGCACGCACCTGCTGCTTGTCTGGTGCATGAGAGGCGTAGCTCTGCCGTCTCCGGGCTGGTGCATCAGCACTCCTCGCACCTTAGCGCTGCAGCGCCCATTCAGCGAGCATATGGTTCAGACAACTTCAGCTGTGAAGTTTGGTTTTGAAGTTGCCGTGAATCACTACTTGTGAGCAACCGGGGTAGATACACGCAAATGCAGTGCTGACGGCAGGCTAAGCTGCATACGACGAACTTACAACTTTTGGATCGCTACTTCGTTGATGTTCACAGCCCTTACGAGGCTCTCTGTGTTCGAGCTACTAGTCATGACAGCAGCAGCGCCAGTGCCTCGACGATCTTTGAGACTTCAAGCGGTGCGCACGCCGTCCCCTATTGCAGCTGCATACGCCGGCGCCACCTTCGTTCAACCACCGAATAACACAAAGGCGCCGGGCCTGAAGCCGGGCGCCAGAAGAAAGGCCGCCGTGGTAGTCGAGCCTCAGGATGCAGTGACAGCAGCGGCTGAAATAGCTTGTCTTCCTTCCGCAAGAGAAAAGCACTACAGAACGCAGGTGAGGAAAAGTAATGACAGTAAAGTGACAGTTCGGGGTGCTAACACTCGAGGTTTCTGCCAGCCATTCTGCTGCTGCTGCTGTATCCTCTGCTTGCTGTCACTTCAGCTTTTTCTCTCTATCTCTCTCTGCGGTCGGCATTCCCCATTGTGTTCGGTTGCATTTGTGTGCACGAAAGTAGACAACATGGTCTTGTTCCACTTGGTCAATTGCTTACGCAAACGCTTTGCCACCGCTTGCCCTGGGTGCATGACGCTGCCCTGCTTCTGCCTCTGTGCTGATGCACACACACACACACACACCCCACGCTGCGCTGTCCATTCACCTAGCAGGGAATCGACTGGGTGATAGGCGTGGACGAGGCAGGCCGCGGACCATTAGCCGGCCCTGTCTGCGCAGCTGCATATGCGCTGCCAGCGACTGGCCTTAGAATAGCAGGCGTCGTCGACAGCAAGCTCATAGCCGAGCCAGAGCGGGAGCGGCTGTATGAGGAGCTGACGGCGGTGCGCGGAGCACTGTGGTCAGCAACCGTCACCAGCGCTCAGCGCATTGACGAGATCAACATACTGCAGGCCACCATGGAGAGCATGCAGGTGACTGGCGGCGCCCTCTTGTCTGCATGCGCACTGGACTATGGTGCATAGGTTAAGGTGGTGCTGCTGTTACATCATGTTGTAGCAAAACTGTGGCAAAAGCAGTAGCCTACATGCTATATGTAACACATGGGTTAAGAGGCAACAAACCATGCACATGGCATGCCATCATGCCATCAAGGCGGCATTCATCAATGATGTCCTTGAAATGTGTCATAAACTAGCGACACCCGATGTATTTCATGTACAAATTGTTTTTCTGCGTGTATCTGAGAGCAGTATACAGTCCTTGGGGGTGCATGCACCTCGCCAAGCTTGGCACCTCGGGTATGTGTGTTCGCAGTAAGACAGAGCTGGATAGTGTCATGCAGCGGCTGGTGAAACGTGTTTCTGAACAACAGCTTTGGAGCTGACACATGGCATGTGCAGAGTCGTGTGCTTGAAGGCACACAAGTGCCTGCTGGTATGCGCCCTAATGTAGGTGCTGATCGGTCGCATGCTCCTGACAGGGCTGCCACTACTTCCAGCGTCTCCACGCTCAGAGTGTGTTGTCTTTGTTCTCGTGCACCGCAGATTTCGGCACATGACGTCATGCGCCAGTGCCCGCCGGCAGCGAAAGCCGCCGTCTTGATAGACGGCAACAGAGTCCCTGATAACATGGAGCTCCCTGCAGAGTGCATCATCAAGGGCGATGGCAAAGAGTACAGCATCGCCGCCGCCAGCATCATTGCCAAGGTGACGCGTGATAGGCTGATGCGGCAGTACCACGAGCAGTACCCTGCGTACGGGTTCGAGAGGCACAAGGGGTACGGCACGGCTGCACACATGGCGGCGATCGCGCAGCACGGGGCGTGCCCCATACACAGGATGACGTTCAAGCCGCTGCGCGTGGACTAGATGTGGACTCAGCGTGGACTGCTTAGATGTGGACGCAGCGTTCATGTTGTGCTACTGAGTTTCAGTGGCGACTGTGGTGCCGAGTTGGTGTTTTACGAGTGAGTGCAGACTGGCACAGGGTGGCCGAGGGCTGCAGTGCATGCAGCAAAGAGACGTCGGTGGCATGCAGATGCGCATGCCTGCAGCTGTGGTGATAATGATCACGAGATTGTTTTTGTTGACACGGACTGTCCTTGTCGCCTCATTGTGGCAAGGCAGATTGCTGAGATCAGTTGCAGTTGCCCTGCTTGCTCACACATCTGGCGGATTGCGGCAATGTAGATTCTGATGCACACATTGGCAAGGTATGTGAGCATGCAGTGATGAGCACTTTGATGCATGCATACTTGGATGTATTGTGTCCCAGAACCCTCGCACACACTCAGGCTTTGCCACATGTTACACCTGGGGTTCCGCAGGCTTTCTGGCTTCACGAGCAACAGTGTCACACTGGCAGCAGCCTGTGTGACAAGCACATGACGGCAAGCCCCAAAAGCTGTGCTACAGCCGTTCAACACGCCTTTGTAAGTTGTCGCTTAGGGCGCGAAATGTGCGTGCACTTGATGTGCCAGCGAGCGTGAAGCATGGAGAACTGATGCGTGTAAACTACAGCTCCTTGTACTTCAGGAGTCTGAACAAGTGCCAATTGATGCGCTGGGCGTCCCCGGACTTCAGATTACATGGCATCCTGATGGGCCCCTACAGAGGCTCTGTTTATGTTCACAAAGTTGTTGCCACTGCACTTGGGCATGCACACTGACAAACACAAAACACACGATCAGATTGATGTTGGGCATGATGCTGTGCCATTGCGCATGCATGTGTGGAGGGGGGGGGAGGGGGGGCGCAGCGAATTCGGGAACAGTCCTGATGAGACCCACAGCCTTGCTGCCCCCTCCCAGAAGGGGGGTGGATGCAACATTGCTCAAGCTTACGACCTGCTTTGCCTGTTGTGTTGGCCATAAGCCTTCACGTCCCATCCGCTTTCTCATATGTTGAAGTGCGACAAGGTCTGCTGAGCACTGTGGCTCACCGCGCCTGTGGCGGTCACCTGACGACAAGCACCGTGCGGTGGGCCTGCGATTGGGTGGCTTTACCACAGTCGCCATCAGGGATGTGTGGTGCTGCCGCAGTCTGGTCGCTGAGTAGTGCTTTCATCATGCAGAGCGGTAGCAGCACGTAGAAATGGGCGGGCTGGTCGGCATTCCCTGTGTGGCAGAGGACCTTTCCCTGAGGCTCGTCACCGCGTGTCTGTGGGCCCAGACTCCCTGAAATACACGCAGACAGGAAGGGGGGGGGGGGGGCTTGCATAAATCAGCCACACTTCGTCTGCTTCAACAAAAATTAACAACTCCGTCAGGTAGCTAGCTGTGCATGCTGCCATCTATCTTCTGCACATATGTGACGACGATAGATACGAGTGCACTTGTGCGCCTGTGGGATAAGGCAGTTTGATCACTTGCATACTCAGGAGGTGTGGAGTTGGGGCGCTTAAAACAACCAAGTCCATGAGTACAGTACACTCCTGAAGTAGTCGCAAGTGCTGTATCTGTCACCCGCCGTTATGCAATCGCTTCAGACGGAGATGTGCTACTCCAAAAGCAAGCACGAGGCGACTTATCGGTCCGTGGTCGCATAAGTGCGCCATGCAGATGCTTTTCATACCAATAAAGGATCATTGCTGCTGTACTACGGTGGTGCGCTATCAAAAACAGCACAGGCCACCGGCAGCTGCTCACCTTGCCCCGCTGCCACTGCTCCCGGCACAAGATTGAGCAACCGGCAGAGCATGCTCGGGCTCATGTTTGTGACACGCAGTGACATCCTCATGTCCTGTGAAAAGCCTGCAGGCCCGCTGGATAGCAGCGCGGATAGCAGTTCCAGCAGCTTGTCTGCAGAGCCGCTGACTGTGGGCACCGCGTCGTTGGAGCCTCCCAGCAGGAATCCTCGGGATTTGCCCTGGTGGAACCAGGCCTCGCAGCCCAGTCGGTCTGCCAGGTGTTTGACAACAGTTCCTCTAGAGAAGGGCGCAGCGAGGCGCACATCTAGCTTGATGCTGCTGCTGCTGATGCTGCTGTTGATAGCGTATGACATGCGTGCATGGCCCGAGTCTGGGGGATCGCCGAGTGTGGTGGTGCGCTGGAGCAACGCCGAGGCGGCAGCCATGGCGGGGCCAGTGAACGCAACCTGCACGTTCTTTTGAACAGGTATGCGCCTGCAACAACGTGGCAGCTTCTCCTTGTCGCTTAGCTCTGCTTCCATTCCGTCTGGCTCTGCTTCCAGGCTGCCGCTCCCTTCACGTTCAGCCTCCAATCGCACATGTACGCGGAGCTCTGAAGTGCCTTCAGAAGCACGGGTGTCGACCTGATACTGGCAACGGTAGACCTGGGTATTGCACACTGGGTCTGTTGATGGACTGTCCTCAATTCGCAGGTCGCAAGGCTTCATCTCCAAAAACAGTGTCCTCACATCCTCCGGCGCAGTCCAGGATCGCAAGGCGCAGTGAAATTTTGCGTCTGGGGAGGAGGCTGCTTCATGAGCGGATTCAGGCAGCTCGGTGAGGGCCGAAAGCGTATCCGTCGACACAGCCTGTGCGCAGGCTAGCCGTGCGGCTGCTTCCACTTGAGGGCACTCGGTCTCCATGGCGCAGCGCACCAGTGCTGGTAGGTCGTTGACGAGCACATCTGCCTTGCCGCTGTAGCAGAGCTGCAGTAGAGCTCTAGTCTCCGCCTCTCTCCAATGGTCCTTGACCAGAAGTCCTGTATGTGCTTCGATGAATGGGCTGGCGGGATCCAGCGCTCTCTCGAAGAAGCGGCTGTGCGATTTCAGGACAGGCGAGTGAATGGGCAGCGTAACAGTGCCTGCCGAAGCCTGAAGTCGCTGCCCTGCTCCTGGCAGCAGAGAGAGGCCACCGGACCGTGCTCCTCCACTAATGCCTCCATACCGCTGTGCTGTGTGTTCAGGATGCGTGGTCTTTGAGTCACGTGAGCATGTGAGTGCCCGCAATACCTACAGTACCCTGGCTGAGTTCAGAGCCTGCCGCTGGCTGGACCAGGTGGCTGGCTGGCTGGCTGCTGGTTAGAATCTAGGGGCACGTGAGCAAGTGAGGACACGAGGTACCGATGTATGCTGTGTGTGCGAAAAGTGTGAAGAAAAAAAGAGCGGCGGCGGCGGCGGAGGCAGCCGCAAGCTGCCTGCCTCGATGCACGGCGGCAATAACAGTGGCGTATCATGGTGGCGGCGGATCAAGCTGCAGAGCCGTGCAAGCTAGTACCCCCATGGCTCGTAGGTGGAAAAAGGGATAACTTTTTGCCTTTGCCTCCAATAAAATAATAAAAAAATTAATGAGTCGGAGGCAAACATGTCGAATGCAGCAAGCAAAAGCATTACATCTGTACATTGATGCACACGTGAGGCACTGAAAGAGAAGACACTGAAACGCTGCGCCGGGCGCACTCGCAGCTGTCGCACCACCGGGTGTTCGTGGCAGTTCGTCACGACGGCTGACTTCAAGTTGACTTGAGGTGTAGCAGTGCCTCGACCGCTGTCGCCTGCGCCGCCAGTGCTGCCTTGCGCTCCTCCTCCCGGGAGGAATCGGAGACCAGAACACGGGCAATTGTCTCCCGCATCAACGCCGCGCGACAGGCCTGGGCCCTGCGCCACTCTTGTCCCCGGGCATGCGGGATCGAGTAGGACAGGAAGTCAGGGGAGGCGCCTCGCGGCGCTGCGGCGACCGCCGCAGCCGCGAATGCCGCAAACACCCCGCAGCTGCACGTGTCAGGATGCCGTGGGGCCTCTGGAGCACTTGCAAGTTCCCACCAGTGTGGGAGCTGGGCACTATCGTCCCCTGCAGTCCAAAAGGACAGGTCTTCAAGGAACATCAGCACGTGATAGGAGCGGGAGAGACTCGCCCCGTTTTCATCCTCCATGCCCGCCCCATCCTCGCCCCCCCCCCCCTCCGCCTCCCCTGCCCCCAGTGAGTCGTACTCGGTGACAGTGTGAGTGTTGAAGTCCGCGGCCACCAGCACCCAGTGGTTCCCACTCATGTGCACCGGGACCACGAACTTCGACACCGTCGGGTCCCGCCACAGCCTTGCCAGGCCGCTCTTTTCTCCACTGCGCCCCTCGCACCACTTCACCACATGTTTGAAACAGTAGCACACCCCCGCCCGGATACTCGGATAGCCCGCCATCAGGTTTGCGTAGAACTGCGTGTTGGCAAACACCGTCCGCGGGAAGCGGAGCCTCAAGGTCGCCAGCCAGCAGTTGATGACCTCGTCGTTGAGCCAGCCCCCGGGGCGGAGTCCGGCGAAGAACCTGTCGGCGGAGACCGAATTGCCGTCTATGGAGACGACTGGCTGAGTGTCCGGCCGTGCGAACGCTGCGTGCAGGGCCCCCCTCTCCTCCGGCGTGAGGGCGCGGGGCACGAGGTCCGGGGGGAGCGAGCTGACGGCGTCGAGATCCCGTGGCTGCGGGGGGCGGTAGCCTTCGCCGTTGCTGCCGCTCGGCGTCACGGCGCTGCTGTTGTGCGCGCTGCACGCGGTTTCTGCGTAGACATGCTCTGATCTTCCCAATGCCATAATCTCACCTGCGTGCAGAGAGTGAGGAAATGGAAAACAGTATCAGTGTAGGCGACTGCGGGACGGGGGGGCTGTGCACATTTATGCTCAGTCTGTAAAAACAAAATCTGCTGTGCTAACAGCACTGACTCAGGGCACCAGTGGAGGAAGAAGGGTTCAGGGGCTCCGCTTAGGGCGAGCGCGCCGAAACCTCATAGGGTTTCGCCTCAGGTTCCGCAACCTTTAAGGCCGACGCTGAAGACGTCGGTATGGATGCCTGAGCTGTTGGAACTCAACAACACGTAAATCACTCATTGTCTGGGGCTTTGAGCACTACAGTAACTCTCGCAGCCCTGTAACATATCGGATATATCGTCTGAGCATATCGCCAGAGGTACCACTGCTTCTTGAGTCTTTTGCGTCACATGCGTGACCTGACAGGCTGGTGCGCATCGGTTTAGTATCAGGCTTATGTGGCTACACCGTCATACCAGTGCACAGTGAGTCATGGACGTGTGCCCTCCTTGATCCTCAGCATACTATCAAGATTGCGCACTCTTGCTGGGGAGAGCTGCTGAGCACCACCAAGGGCCGAACTCCCCAGCCAAGTTCAAAATATCTGCAGTCTGTGATCATCGACGTCATGACAAATCCTGCACAGCACTGCAGCTGCTGAACCACCGCAGCGTGCTCCAGATGCCATACAGCCATCCACCAACAAAACTCAAGCTCAACGTCGCCCCCACCAGGCCGAATTTCATATAGTCATGGTGCAGTAGACACTGACCAGCGGTATCGTGGCGCCAGCGTAGCCACTGCTGCCACCACTGCCGCCACCACCATCCCCCGCCAGTGACCCTAATTCTAACCCTAACCCTAACCAGTGCACCACGACCATGACCGACCATGACCATCACTTGTCCCCCTACACTTCATCTTTGCCCTTGTTCTGTCCAGTCGCCAATCCGGCCGCCGCAACCAAGGCTGTCGTACCTGTGCCCATGCCTCCCAGTACCTCGCAATTGGCGATTGGCCCATCTGCCAGAGCCACCGCTTGAGCTTGACAAAACGTCATGCAGAGCTTCGACCTCTGCGGTTCTTCATGCTGTATCGTAATCGCCTGACCAGGCCCCTGACTCAGGTCGAATCGGCGACTTAGCCCGCAGCCTGACAAAACAGTACGCGACAGCTAAACATTAACGGGGGCTGGCGAGCTGGTGCGTTCAATTAATCAACTTCTTGCACCTCGCTGTCACAGGTAATTATCACGGGGGAAGTGCAATTACCTGCGACGCCACGCCCTTGTGCGCTCCCCCAGAAATGCGCCTAACTACTGCTGCCTTGAACAGCACGAACCAGGCTCTGCTAAACTTCCATCCCGCACCCCCTGCTCCCTTCACGTGGTACGCCTGGTGCGAAGATCAGGCGCTTTGCTGGTCGGGACAGCAGCACGCCTAGGTGTTGGGATGTCCTGTATTTGTCTCCACTGCAGCGCATCAGGCAACTGTACAAGGGTCAGTGCTCAGCGTACTGTGTACTGGTGACCCCCCCCCTCACGACCTGGGTGACGGCACAAAAGCTGCGCTGCGCCGCTTGCGCTGGCGTCAAAGCAAACACACATGACTGTGCAGCAGGCGGCGCGCGCGCGTGCTGCCGCCCATTGAAGCCGTCCGACTCGGCGGCGCTGTGCTTGGCTATTCACGGAGCCGGTGGTAGACGAATCAATATGCTATTTTTTTTAAGCAGCCAGCGAGAGTGCACGTATGCTTCACTGCTGATCATGATGCAGCCTTGCTGCCGCCCATGGACGCAGGTGGCAATTGCATGCCATTCTTTGCGGGTCATGATGGCCGTGAAGCCACAGACATGGCAACAGCCGTGAAGCCACAGAGCATAAAGCTTGCCGCCGCCGTTCCTTAGTGCGCAGAACTGTGTGCACGTAAACCAAGGTAGTGAGGCATGATCCTTCACGTGTACCAAACCCAGATCGGAGTCAATGTACATGCAGCATGGCAACAGCTACAAGGCAGCGCACGCAACACGGGCAACGAAGCGCGTGCGCGAGTCACGGCATGCATACATCTGACAAGCCTCTCATAGCACACAAGGTGTCATTGAAACGACGCTGGAAAACGGTGGACGGGGACACAGCGGGAGCTACAGCAAATGGGACAGGGGTGCGGAGGGGGGGGGAAGTACTGGCAGGGACGTATGCTGGAAACTCGAAGAGAGGGGAGAGAGTCAGGCGGGCGGGGAGGGGGGCGAGGGGCACAAAGGGCACAAGGGAAGACAGGGGATGCGGAATTGGAGCTGGAGGTTGGGAGGCGTGGTAAACACCACACCGGCGTCGCCTGAGGACAGCGGGGGGAGAGGGCACGCATAGTGTGCGCGATACAGGGGGATTGGCCTGGGGGGGGGGGGGTTGAAGGAGGGTTTTGGCTAACTTCAACTTTGTGACGCCCCAGAGGCCGTCGGTTGATCTTCGGAGCGGTGGGACTTCTCGAAGGCGTGGAAGGCACTGACATGCGCGCTGGCGCTCTCAGTCGCAGCACGCGGGATGGGAAAGGCGGGGAGGGGGATGCAGGGGGGGAGGGGGAGCTACAATACCGGGAGGAAGGGGTATAGAGCCACGACTGTGCCAACGGCTGCGCTGCACGCGCAAGCGGGGGACAGTGGGGGAGGGGCGTGAATTCTCGCGCACTCTTGGGGGATCTACTCACAGTCTGACAGGGGGAGCGGCAGCGCAGGAGCCCCTGCCCGCCAACAGTGGTGCGCAAGCGCTGCGCAGCGGGGAGGGGAAGAACCTATCGGGAGGCGGGGGGGGGGGGAGGGGGCGAAGCAACGAGCCTCTCCTCAACGACTCGACTGCTTGTAACAACACGCCATCAACACCGCGGCAGCGCACAGCGGCGCGCGCGGCAAACCCGCAGCAGCGGCCGTGGCTTCTCTCGTTGCACAGCAGCAGCACCAGCGCCGGCTCGAACAACAGCAGCGGCGGCAGCGACAGCAGCGCACGCGCATCGCCCTGCGCGACTGCAGCAACGCTCAGCTCTCACTCCTTGCCGAAGCCCGTGCGCAGCTCGAGCTCAATGACCTCGGCGAGCTTCGCGCGCAGCGTCTCGCGGTCGCCGTACGGCGGCAGGTCGAGGCGGTTGAAGCACGTGTGCGCGACGGGGTACGCGCCCTCGCCATATGCGGGCGCGGGGAGCGCGGCGAGCGTGAACAGGCGCACCTCGCCGTCGACGCCCTGCAGCTCGCGGAAGCCGCCGAGGGGGACGCGCGACGTGCCCGTGACGAACTGCAGGAGGCGCGCGCGCGTGGGCTGGTCAAACTCGCGCACCACGTCCCAGAACCAGCGCACGAGGCGGTGCGTGGGGCGCAGCGTGCCAAGGAGCGCCGTGTGCGCGGCCCTGCGAGGGGGGGGGGGGACAGGGGGGGGGGGGCGATGGTTAGGTGTTGAATCAGGGGTCAGGCGAATGCAACACGCCGCCGCGCCGGCGGAGGATGTGATGGCAGCAGCGTGGGCGCACCGATCGCACAAAGCTGCTGCAGAGTGCGCAGTGAGTGGGCATTTACGCACACGACAGGGAGGCCTCATGCCAACGCTAGGTTTTGGCGCTGCCGCGCAGCAGTCATCGACGTCGTCAGCAACGGCATCGAGCTCGCGCAGCGGAGCGCTGCAACAGATTGAGCGCGCTGCAACGCTCCGAGCACTGCAACATTCTGAACGCAGTCACGCACCAGTCGTCGACGTCGATGGCGTCGACGTCGATGGCGTCGACGTCGATGGCGTCGAGCCCGCACAGCGGAGCACTGCAACAGAGTGAGCGCTGCAACACGTCAAACAACAGTGGAGCGCTGCCACGCACCAGTCGTCGACGTCGATGGCGTCGAGCCCGCACAGCAGCAGCTCCAGCTCCTGCGGGTCGAAGACGACCAGCAGACCCGGGGGTATCACCTCGTAGAACCCGGAGAGCATCGCGGCGAGCTGCGGGGAGATGCGGTCCAGCAACTTGAACTTGGTCGAGATCTGCGCGCACAAAGACAGGGTGAGGGTACAGGTCAGAAGGGCAAGAGGAGCGCATCATGCGGACGGTACTTCTGTAACTGTGACTGGCTCCATGGCGTGGCATGAAAGTGGATGAGCAAGAGTCTGCTAGCTGGTTTACTGTCGCTGTTCGCAACCTGTCGCAGCGCAAATCCTAACCCTAACCCTAATTCGACGCCCATCTTCACACATGGCGCGTCTCTCTCTCTCCTCTGGGTGCTCTCTTCCGCTTCAAAGCTAACTCAAGTCATACATGCAGCCTGACCCTAAGCCTGACTCAACTCCCATCATTACGCACTTTGCAGGTCTCTCTCCTCTGAGTGCTCTCTTCCGCTGCAAAGCTAACCCCAAGTCATGCTCGCAGTTAGTTACCCCTACTCCCACGCCTACCCCTAGCCCCCCCTAACCCTAACCCTGGTTAACGCTGCGCACCTCGCAGAACTCGTGCTTGTTGGCGTCTGTCACCAGTATGTCGCGGCCGCCGGGCTTGAGCTCCACCACTTGGTAGCGCTCGCGGCCCTTGGCAGCGTGTCCGCTCTCCTCCACCGTCGTGAAGTCCAGGCTCAGCACCTAGTCAGAACAAGGGATAGGGGGGGGGCGGGGGGTGTTTAAATCAGAAATGCGGTTTGGGTTAAAGGTCGGGAAGGGGGAGCAGGGGGGGTCAGTTGTACCCGTGCCCCCCTTGACCACAGATTCTGTGCAGCCCCGACACCCTTGATAATGATAAGCCTGACAAGCTGGCCCGAGGCTGCGTGCGTCCTTCTGAGCCTGTCAGGATCACAGTGAAAACCGTAATCTGCACAGCTCCGTGTCAATGGCGGTGCCCTGTGGCCAATCGCCTCTGCCGTCATGGACTCCTGACAGAGGGCGAGCACACCAAAGAGCAGCGCTGGATGTTAAGCGTGTTGCTGTGCGGCCTAACCCTAGCCATAGTGTCGTCTTTTGCGGCCTTACCCCGACCCTAACTCTGACATCGTGTGGCAGCTGGCGCCACGCCGCCGCTGCTTACGCAAACGGGCAAGGCGTCACCGATTGCCTTAGCGCGAGGATCGCTGTTAGGGTTGCAGTCAGGATGAGCGCTCGAAACGAGGCATCAGGGGCCAAACTTTTGGCAGTTGCCATGAAGCAATCGTGTGCTGCACGCTGCCGGCCGCGGCTGGTGACAGCGGCGCGGCGGCAAGCCATAACCCTCACTCTAACCCTAAGCGTGCCGCACAAAGCAACGCAAGGCTTCAACTTCAACATGAGGAGATACAGCATGATGAGCCGCGCAGCGCGCCGCGCACCTCGACGTTTTGATGCCCCCGCAGCCACTGAAGGTTCTCTGCCAGCTTGCGGTCGACAAACTTCAAGTCACGGTGCGTCACCGGCACGCCGAGGAGGTGCTTGTACAGCGGTCGGCTCAGGTGCACTGGCAGTGACTTCTCCTCCTGCGAGCGCGCGTTATGGGGGAAGGGGGGCACAGCAGCAGCAGCAGTAGAGCGCAACATGAGCAAACACACAGGTACCAGGTGGGCAAGTCCAGGAGTTTGGTTAAGGTCAGCAGCAGCAGCAGCAGCAGCAGCAGCAGCAGCAGTAGGGTATAGCATGAGCAAAAGCACAGCTGCCAGGTAGGCACTTGATGTTGCAGTGAGGGGGACGCAGAGCGCTGCTGGAGGGCCGCCTGCAGATCACAGTGATAATCAAGCAAGTCTGAGTCGTGCGCGCGATTCGCAAATCAAGTCTGAGTCATGCCCGCGACTGCAGGGGGAATGCACAAAGGCTGTCCCATCAACAATAAGTGCACGTGGCCGCTGTTTGAGAGCACAGCCCCAACCCTACCCCTACCTCTAACCCCAACCCTACCAATGGGCATTTCGCCAGCGCGCACCAGCATGGCCTTGCGGAGGACGCGCCCGGCGAAACGGTACATGTTATGCAGTGCCCCCCCCCCCCCCCCCCTCCCGCGCTTTCAAAGCCAGGAAAGCACCATGCGTGCCACCCTAGCCCTAACCCTACCCCTACTTGTGAGCATGTCGCCGGCGCTCACCAGCATGGACTTGCCGAGGAAGCGCCCGGCGCAGCGGTATGCGTTATGCAGTGCGCCCCCCCGTCTCGCGCTTTCAGAAGCCAGAGAACCTCCCTGCACCACATCCTAGCCCTAACCCTACATATGGGCAGTGCGGCAGCGCTCACCAGCATGGCCTGGCCGAGGCCACCCGGCAAAGCGACACGCGTTATGCAGTGCGCCCCCCCCCCCCCCCCCCCTGCCGCGCTTGGGAACCACCACGTGCCATCCTAACCCTAGCCCCAACCCTAACCCTACATATGGGCAGTGCGACAGTGCTCACCAGCATGGCCTTGCCGAGGAAGCGCCCTGCGAAGCGGTACGCGCCCTGCAGCGTGCCGAACGCGCGTGCGGCCGCCGCAAACGGCGCGAGCCCCGCCGCCGTCGCCGGGTTGATGGTGTACGTCATGTGGTCTGTCTGCGCGTGCGCAAAGAGGCCGAGGGCGGGCTCGAAGAGCGCGTTGGCCACCAGCTCGAACCACTCGCGCCCGACGCCGCCAGCATCGATGGCGCTCTCGCCGATAAACCTGCGCAGCAAGACAACAAAAAACAGCGAGCGGGGGGGGGGGGGAGGGGTGAGGGGTGAGCACGTTGCCATGCCTGTGGATGAATGTCAGGGCAGAATACATGTGCACGCATACTCCTGAACAGCGCTCAGAGCCTGAACAGCGCTTACAGCGAGAAGAGAACAAGCAGTGCGCGCGGCGAGCCTCGGCAGACTAACCCTAACCCTGGGGTTGCGGCGGCACAGCGCCAAAGGCAAAGCGCTCTCTCTCTCTCCATGCTAAAGGCCAAAAGCGGCAGTAAGGGAGTGGGGAAGGGGGGGGCGTCACCTGATGCGCAGTGGGCGCCGCAGCTGCGCCGTGTCCATGGCCGCAAACGCGCGCGCGCTAGACTCCAGCAGCGCCGCCCGTGACACCTCCATCACGCGCGCGCTGGGCCAGCCGCCATCCGCGCCGCCGCCGCCGCCGCCGCCGCCGCCGCCGCGCGCCGCGCCGGGGACCAGGCGCCAGAACTGTCCCGTGGCCGCGCCGGCGCTCTGCCGCGGCGCGTGCGGCTGGTGCCACGACTGCTGCCACGCCTGGCGTTGCTGAAGCTGCGCCTCCTCGTCGAAGCGGTCGCTGCAGTTGCTGCCGGTCGTCGCGGGCGTTGCGACGCCTGCGCGGGAACGGGGGGGAGAAGGGGGGGGGGGGGGGTTAGGTTTAGGGTTAGGGTTAGGGTAGGGCTGCGTCAGGCGTCGCACGCTCTTTAGGGTTGGGCAGCCGAACCGACTCCACTGCTGCATACCGGAGAGGCCGCTCTGCACCGCGGCAGCAGACAGAGTGTTTGCTGCAGCAGCGTACACAGCCGCTGCTGCCGCTGCTGCATTCGGCAGCACCGTCTGAGACCAGCAGAAGTGCGCCCCAGGAGTGCGGCTGTTCACGCCCGTGGCGCGCAGCAGGCACTCACGCTTAGGGTCAGGCGTAGAAACCAGCGATGCTTTTGCCGCTGCTCACGTGCTGCGCAGCGTAAGTCGCCCCTACCCCGTCGGAAGCAGCACTGTTCCTCACGTGCACCAATTCAGCAGCTTTGTCGCACACGCAGCGCACATGCCCCCTAGACCTGAACCAGATGCAGCCCTCACCTGGTGGCAGACGCGCGGGGAGAGGCGGCACCGCATCCACCTCCGCATGCGCTGCCGCCGCGCCGCCGCCGCCGCCGCCACCGCCGTCCGCCGCGCTCAGCGCGCGCAGCTGGCGCCGCAGCCACGCTCGCTTCGCCTCAAACGGCAGGCTCGCCACAACGCCGAGAGCGTCCGCGGTAATAGCACCGGAGGCTGCGCCGCTGCCGCCGCCGCCGCCGCCGCCGCTGCCTCCGCCGCTGCCTCCGCCGCCCTTGAGCGTCTCCACGAGCCGCTGCATGTCGGCGAGGTCCTCCTTTAGGTCGGAGCCGCGCACCCACTCGAGCTCGCCGCCGGGCAGCAGGCGCCGCAGCCACGCTCCGCTTGCGGACTGCGTCGTCGGCGGCGGCGGCAGCGGCGGCGGCGCAGGGGCGTGCAAGAGGGGTTAGGGGGTTAGGGTTAGCTTTGTGTGTGAGGTTTGGGTTGGGACTGGAAGCGCCCTGCTGGCCGCGTTTTGCGCGTATAGGTGTGCGCGTGCCCAACGTGAACTTCGCGTGTTCTGTATGTGGACTTCTTGTATACTCACTGCGGACAACCGCTCACGGCATCACCGACTCCGTCGTCCAGCGCTGCAAATCACGAGCCACGTGCACGCTGCCAACAAAAGTCGCAGAACTCGCCTCGCCTAATTTAACCCTGATGCTAACCCCAAGCGCCGCTTCATGACATTGCTCGGGGACTTGCTCCACCTTGGCTGGGAGTCGGCGAGGGCCGCAGGTGCGACCGATAGTCAGAGCTAGAACTCGTGCGCGCAAACTTCAAACCACTCAAGTGCTGAGTGAAACCCGCAAGCTCACCTGCACGATTCGCGCCGCGGCTGCGGATGGCAGCTGCGACGACGCAGCAGCGCCGCCATCCCTCTCGGGCCCCGCGTAACTGTAAAACTGCAACCGCCGCTGCTGCTCGCTGCCGCTATCGCCGCCGCCGTGCGCATCCGCGCCGTCCTCCAACGCTGCCGCCGCCGCCACCGGCAACGGCTCGCCTGGCTCAACGCGTGCTGCCGGCGCTGCCGCGGCCATGACCTCCTCCGCCGGCCGCCACACCACCTCCCCCGAGCGGTTGATGCTGCGCACCAGGCGCCCGCCGCCGCCGCCGCCGCCGCCCTGCAGCGCCCCCAGCTCCACGTCCACGGCGCTCGGCAGCGCCGCAGAGCACTGCCACATGGCGTGCGCGTGCGGAATGGTGAGGAGCGGTTGCGCCGCCGCCGCCGCCGCGGCAGCGGCCGCCGCGTCGCCGCCGCCGAGCGCCGCGGCGGCGGCGGCAGTGGCGCTGTTGCTCTCCCAGGAGACGGCGGTGACGGCGGAGGCCGCGCTGGGGTCGTCTACGGTGCAGTGCGCGTAGCGCGCGCGCAGGTACGCGTGGACGCAGCCCTGCAGCTCGCCACGCCAGGCGAGCCACGAGTGGCGGCGCAGGTCGCGCGCGAGCCACGCCGCCATGAGCACGCGCGCAAAGCCGAGGACGTACATCTGCGTATGTACATGCGTGCGGGGGGGGGAAGGGGGGGTGGGGGTGTGAGGGGGTGGAGTGGGGTGGGGGGGTGGGGCGGGGAGGCGGGGCGCGTGCACAGAAATGGGCCATGTTGCAATATGGCACGACGGAACTTGTGACTATCATACGCGCGCACCTGCATAATTTTCTAAAAGGCTAAGCAGCAGCGCTCACCGGAAGCGTGGCCAGCCTTGCGATGCGTGACCGACGCCGCGCGCACGCGTGCTTCCTACACACGCGGCCGGTCCAGCGATGGACGGCCGCAGGCGTGCACGCTTACCTGTGTACTTATATGGCTTACATACTTGCATACCCTCAGTAGTGGCTGCAGCGCGCGACGCACCTGCGTGGCGACGACAGACTCGCTCACGTACGCGAGCGCAATGTGCTGCAGCAGCACTCAACACACGCGCAGCCTGGGCGCGCACTGTCACATATGTACATTCCATCCGCAGCTACAGCACGCAACGCAACGTACCTGCGCGGCGATGGCGGGCTCGCTCACATGCGCGAGCGCCACGTGCTGCAGCAGCACTCAACACACGCGCGGCCAGTCTAGCAACGGAGGGCTACGCACGCAACGCAACGCACCTGCGCGGCGATGGCGGGCTCACTGACGTGCGCTAGCGCAATGTGCTGCGCGCCTGTTGCGAGCGCGGCGAGGAACGCCGCCAGCAGCGACCACTCGGCCAGGTACAGCGGGCCGAGGCGCAGGGGCGTCCACAGGCGCAGCACCACCACCGCCGCAAACATGAGCACGCAGACCCCCAGCGTCAGCACCAGGGACACCTGCGGGGGGGGGGGGGGGGGGGTGACGACGGGGGGTTGGGGTCGGGATCTGAGTTAGGGTTGAAGTTGAAGTTTGGGTAAGATCAGGTCACAGGGCAGCGGGAATACGAGTCTGAGGAAGGAAAGGCGTCAGCACCAGGGATGCCTGCAGTGTCAGGGCTCAGAGGTCAGGGTCTGAGTCAGGATCTGAATCAGGGCCAAAGTTGAAGTGTGGGGAAGATCAGGTCGCAGCAGAACATGTGTCTGAGGAAGGAATAACACGGTAAGATCAGCATGCGGCGGTCCTTATCCTAACCCTAACCTAACCCTAAGAGTGCAGGAATGAGGGCATGCGATCATGCGGCAGCGGAAACACACGCTTGGGACCCCCCCTGTTATTCGCGGCTCTTGCGCCCGTGCTGAGCATCGCAAGGTGCGGTACGTGGTGACAACGCTCGGCGCACTAGCAGCGTAGCGCCGCCGCGCGCAGTGCGCGAGGCTCCCGTGCTACACGGCCGCTCCACTATGCAACACACACCAGAGCACACAGGAAAGCGTCACCACTGTTCCCTTCAGACAAGATCACAGCTAATGCACACACCAACACTAAAAAAAACGCAACTCTGCACGCCCGCGCTGATAACCTGATTCATTCCCGCCTTCATGGCGCATCCGAGTTGGAAGCTCGACTGCGTCCGCGCAGCTCGCCATACGTACATGGCTGCTGAGACCGCGTCTATCACCATCGTGTCTCAGACGCCGCTGGGGACGACGTTGGTGCAGTCCGATGTGCTCGTCGAAAGTGCGGTGACGCATGCCTTGCAGGCTTTGAGTCAAACAGCTGTGGACGCATCGGTGAGTAATCACTAAGCACTCTAAAGGCTAAACGAGGGCCAGGACTCGGCCAATGCTTAAGCACTCTAAAGGCTAAACGAGGGCCAGATCTCGGCCAATGCTTATGACCCCTCGACTGCGCAGTGATTACTCTAAAGGCTAACCGAGGGCCAGGACTTGGCCAATGCTTAAGCACTCCAAAGGCTAAACGAGGGCCAGGACTCGGCCAATGCTTAAAACCCCTCGACTGCGCAGTGATTACTCACCGATGCGTCCACAGCTGTCAAAGCGTGCAAGGCATGCGTCACCGCACTTTCGACGAGCACATCGGACTTCACCAACATAGTCCCCAGCGGCGTCTGAGACACGATGGTGATAGACGCGGTCTCAGCAGCCAAGTACGTATGGCGAGCTGCGCGGACGCAGTCGAGCTTCCAACTCGGATGCGCCATGAAGGCGCACCCCCCTGCGTTGCATTGCAGCACGTCTGATTTGGGGCCGAACAAGGGGTTGTACGTGCCTGGCAGAGACAAGTGCTAAGCGACATGCCCCGAAGCAAAATTTATTGCTGTGTCTCACCGCTGGTCTGCGCCAGCGCCCCGGTGTCCAGGCCGTGCCAGATGAGAGAAAGGAGGAACAACTGCAGCATACCCCCAAGCCGCTTTGTGGCCGCCGTCGCCGTCGCCATCATCTGGACCGCCCCGCCAGCAGTTGTTTGGCTATTTATTCTCGCGAATAAACTTAACTTTTGAATTTGAACAACACCAGTTGGCAAGGGTTTTTTACACTTATGACAACGCTCAGCTCAAAACGCTCAGCGCACCTGCAGCGCGACGCCGGTGCGCGCGGCGCACAAGTCCTCCGTGGTGCACACTACCCACAGCAGCATGTCCCACGTCATGAGGATGGCAAAGGCGGCGCACAGGCGCCACGCGGGCCGCCCCACCTGAGCGTTGCGCAGCAGCAACAGCGGCAGCAGCAGCAGTCAGCAGCAGCAGCAGCAGCCAGCAGCAGAGGCAGGACATCCTATAGCATGCCAAAGTCATCTGCGGAGTGGCAGCAGTGAGGGCTTGGATGCGGGGGGAGCGAGAAGTGTTTAAACTTAACCATGAAGCACAGCTGCGGGAACGCGCGCCCCACTTGATGCTTCAACTTGTACTTTAACCGCCACTCGTACAACCTAAGCGACAGGGCATCAGTGGAGTGGAATCCGTCGGCGCATGACCACTCCAACTTCACCAGCAGAACGCAACCGATGTGAACTTCAACTGTGGACTCACCGCCTTGCAGGCGGCAGGCGGCTCCGGCGAGTTGAGGTAGTCCGCGCGCGCGCCTAGGCCCACCCACAGTGAGCTGCTGATGAGCCACGTGCCGCACGCGTACATGGCCGCGCAGAACGACGCCGTCGTCACCAGCCAGAAGAACGCGTTGCGCGCCAGCTGCAGCACGTGAGAGGGGGCGCGCGGGTGTGAGGGGGGGGGAACACGACGGTACACATGTAATTGGGAAGGGATAGAGTACGCACGCAGGTGTGCGAAGAAGAAAGCGTTGGGCGCCAGCTGCTGACATAAATGGGGGGGAGCGGCCATGAGGGGGGGGGGGAGGGGTCGGGGCGGAACGGCACCATCGTCACACACTTGGAGAATGCACTGTAAAAGCGCCGGTTGCAAGGGCACGCAGCCCTACTGCGTGCAGGCAAGCAGGCACCATTTGTGCACTCACCACAGAGTACAGCATGTACGCCGACAGCTCCTTCCCGGCGGCGCCCTCGTCCTCCGTGAGCTGGTGCGGCGTCCACAGGCGGAACGACGCCGCGGCGCCCGCAAACATCATGTTGATGAACACGGCGCGGCGCACGGCGGCGAGGCCGAGTAGCGATTCCGCAAGGAAGGACGCAAAGTACAGGAGGGCGGCACACAGGCCGACCACGAGGTCGATGAAGAGGACCTCCTGGAAGAACTCTATCTGGGGGTTGGGGAGGCGCTCGAAGAAGTGGACGCCGAGGATGACGATCGTCGGGAGGGTGAGGACGCAGAAGTTGAAGATGAACGGGCTGCACGCGGGGGCGGGGGGGGGGGGGGGGGGGGGGGGGAGGGAGCGCCATGAATGATTAGTCAAATAAAGCGGATGGGTAGGGGGGTGGGGGTGGGGGATGGAGGGAGCGCCACGGTCATTCAGTGATCTTAAGTCAAGGCGCAAGGGGGTTAGGGTTAGGATGAGGGGTTAGGGTTAGGGTTGACAGGGCACAACAAGCGCCCAAGGATAGCAGTACAGTGACTGCGCCGTCAAGTCGCCGCCCTGACAAGCACTTCTGCACACACACCACACATGGAGAGCCGAGGTGGCGTACGAACGATTTTGTACATGCCCCCCACGCCCCTCTCTGAATGCATTGCATACCTGCCCACCCCCCAACGCATACCACGCTGCTGTGCGCGCACTTTTGTGAGAAGGGTCATACTGAAATGGGAATTCTGGGAGTACATCCACTACATACCCCCCTCCCCCCAGAAATACACACCTGCTCGCCCCACAACGCAAACATACCCCCCTGCTCTGTGCGCACTCACGAGGGGAAGGTCGCACTGGGATGGGAGATCTGGGCGTACATCCACTACATACATACCGCCCTTCTGTCCGCGCACTCACGTGAGGATGGTCGTACTGGGATGGGAGATCTGAGAGTACATCCACTCCGGCACGGGGGCCTGGCCATCCGCGCTGCGGTAGATGCCCATGGTCGTGACGAGGATGAGGACATCGTCCAGGATGTGGCGGTTGTACGTCAGGTACAGCACCGTGATGGCCAGCATGTAGAAGTTGAGCATCACCGAGGCGTACAGCTGCGCGCACGCGCGGACAATGAGGGGGGAGGGGGGCGGGGGGGGAGTGAGCGTTGCTGTAATCTGGAACCCTAACGGGAAGCGTGGTGGAGAGGGCGGTGTCGGTAGCTAAAATCAAGCTAGCACTCATGGGGCGTGGCAAGCGCACACACAAAAGAGAGTGCGGTGCACACACATGCAGTCGTATACCCCGATGTGGTGTGATGGAGCGGAGGCACCAAAGTCCTCCACGGAGCTGCGCATGGGTGGCATGTCTAAGCTGAGACAAACGTTCCAACAGCCTGAACATTTGAGGCAACGCCGACCCCCCCGTCAGTTGTCGCTTGTAATGTGGCACTAGCTGCAGGAAAGCACAGCAGCAGCGTATCTCAGATTCATCGCCAGCACCACCACCAGCAGCAGCAGCAGCAGCAGCAGCAGCAGCAGCACCACCACCATCACATCAGCAGCATGGGCGATAGCTGCAGCGGCAGCAGCAGGAGGAGCAGCAGCGACAGCAGCGGCGACAGCTGCAGCAGCAGCGGCAGCGCCACCGTCATCATCAACAACATCAGCGGCAGCAGCAGCAGCAGCGGCAGCAGCAGCAGCAGCAGCAGCGCCAGCCCTCACCGTAATCCACGTGAAGCTCTCCGGCATGTCAAAGTCGGCGTAGTACGCGTGGTCGTTGCTGGTGGTGAGCAGGTAGATCTCGCACGCCTTGAGCGCGAGGTCCGCGCAGCACAGCACGCCAAACAGCGCGCAGTGGCGCTGCAGCTGCACCGGCGGCGGCGCCAGCTCCTCCAGCCCCGACAGGCAGCTGCGGTGGAACCTGCGGGCGGTGGCGGCGGCGGCGGCGCGCGTCAGCGTGGAGAAAGGGGGCGTCGCCGTGAGCTGCGGCGCGAGCAGCGGCGCGTGTGCAGCACGCAGCAACATTGTGGCGGCGATGCGTGTGACACGTGGGCGGCCCACGCGCAACGCACAGCTGCGAGACCGTCACGGAGAGAGTTAAGATTAGGGAAGTGCTTCATCTGACTCCGACCGTGATTCGCAAAGCCATGCGCGCGACTCTGGGCCAGCGCAGTGCCTGAAGTGCTGTCGCCCGCTAAGCTGATACGTATTACTTGTGAACTCACGACTCGCCCTCTCAGTGCTCAGCAGAGGGAGGGGGCGCAGAAAGAGAGCGCACATCCCCGCAGCTGCCGCAAGTGCCCCCCAAAGCAAGGGCGGACTTGAGGCTCCACAGCAGCGCTCAACAGCCTCGAGCACATCATGCGCTGAGACAAGAGCGGCGCTCTCTTTCGACGAACTCGCGCGCGCGCACCTCCCCTTACGTGACCGTGAGCAAGGCGTGCAACCCCAACCCTACAAGAGAGCACACACACGTAACCCCAACTGAGCCCCCTGACCCCCCTGCACATGTAAAACCAACTCAGCGCGCACACAAGTTCACCTGTAGCCCGCCGCCGTCACCAGCGCAAAGAGGACCACCTCTGCCAGCAGACCCGCCTGCAGGCCCGTGTTGCGCGCGTCAAAGGCGTGGCCCGCGATGAGCACTGCCGCCTGTGCGAGGCACAGCGGCAGGCGGAAGCGCGCCCACAGCGAGTACAGCTGCGCGAGCACCTTCATGCCGCGCCAGCGCGCGTCCAGGTCCTCGTTGGCCTCCACGCGCCGCACGACCCTGCGACCGCAGGTGAGTCATGAGTCACTGATGAGTCAAGTCACATTTTGAGGGGGAGTCAAGGGCAGGGCAGGAATGGATGAAAACGCGCGTGTCATGTGTTGCATGCGGTGAATTGCCTCGTTGGCCTCCACGCGCCGCACGACCCTGCGGCGGCGGGTGAGTCATGAGTCGATGATGAGTTATGAGTCGAGTCACTTTTGGAAGGGAGTCCAAAGGGAGGCATTGAAAATGCGCGTGTCATGTGTTGCATGCGGTGCATTGCTGTCGCCGTCAATGCAGTGGCCGCAGCGGAGCGTGCCGGTGATCAACAAGGTCATGAATCGTACTCATTGATGTCTGAATCGTGTAAAGTAGCGCTCAACAGCGGCGCGGGCGCGCGCGCACCCGTCAGCGTGCGCGGCTGCCACGCCCGTGCAGCACAGGACAGAATGCAGAAAGCGCCAAAGACAGGTGCAGACACAAGGAAACGAGCCTCACACCAGCGCTGCCGCCCCTCACCTGCCCATGAGCGCAGCTGCCACGTCGCTGGCACATCGATGGCGGCGACCAGCAGGCACAGTCCGGGCTGAACCATACGTGCTCACTCATCAAACAGCACTGCTCAACAGCTGCGACAGCGCACGCGCACCGACCGCGCCACGCGCACACACACACATCACACAAACACGCACTCTCTAGCCCTAGCCCTAGCCTTGCCTCTCACCTGCCCGTGAGCGTGCGCAGCTGCCACGCGGGCAGCACAATGGCGACGGCGAGCAGCGCGGACGTGGGCGCGTACGACGCCGCGGGGCGGCCGCTCACAGGCGTCAGAAACAGCGCCAGACCCCCCACCAGAAGCGACGCCCACTGCAGCGCCGTTACGCAGAGGTCAAGTGTGTCGACGCGCGCGCCGAGAGCGCGCACGGGGATCGCGTCGGCGCCGCTCGCCGCCGCCGCGACGCCCGCCGCGCGCAGGCACTTGGGGCTGAGCAGCAGCCACAGGAGCGGGTTGGCGCCGTGGAGCCAGCCGTGCAGCAGCGGCGGCACGGACCACAGCAGCAGCACCTTCCACTCCACCGTGTCGACGTACTGGTAGAGGCCTGCGCGTTGCGCGCGCAGGGGGGGGGGGGGGGGGGGGGGGGGGTTGGCGCGCGTCACGGGCAGGGGGGGGGGTTGGTGATTGGGGGGTGAGAGAAGGGGGAGGGGGGTGCGGGAGACACACGCCGTTTGCGCCGCAACCTGGCTCTGCTTACGTGTCTCGTCTTGGTTGAGCATTGTGGGAAATAAGGTTTCGAGCGTGGGGAATCATCTTGCAGAGCAACACGCTTCGTGGCAATGAATGCTGTTCGTGACAGCAAGTATGGAAGGATCGCCAGATGGCAGTCACTTGAACTGGAAAGAATGAACAATGTGAAAGTAACACGGCCTCGAAGCGCGCACACATCAGTCAAGGTGCGTAAGAACTGTGGCAGCATGCAACGGGCAGCTGCACTTCATTCACTTCTGCTCAAGGGGCAATGAGTTCCCTCTACCAACGATCGGTGGTGCCTACATAGGGGCATATATGGTGCAGATGGTGTATGCGGCGCACACGCTCTGTGCTGGAGTAACTGCAGTGCAAAGTGCAAGTCCAGCTGCCATTCTTTGTCGGTATGTCTAAGACACTGACGCGGTTGAACGAAGTGATGACCATCTGATGTAGCGACTGTCCTCTGCTTCCAGCATAGAGGGATGCACAGAAGTGGAGCAGAGTGCTGCTATCCAGTGTCACACATCGCGCATCGCCGTGTCATCACAGTGTCAATGCGGTTGTGGATAGCTAGGTTCGATGCTTTGCAGATAAGTGCAAGCCTCGATAAGTCTCAGTCACCTTAGTGCAAACACGAGATATTTATAAAACAAAACAAGGGTGAGCATATTCTTGCAGCGCCGGAGTAGCGGCACGGACGGCGCTGACATAGAGAATGGCGAGGGCGCTCGTCGCCTGTAAAATCGTCGTGATGCTAACTGAGGCAGCCCGCCATACGTTACTCATCGACACCCATCAGTTGCGGGTTTTTAAAAGTGAAACAGCGGAGTGAGTGACCTAGCGAAGACCGTACTGTGCGACATGCTTGGAAGTTCTGGGATTGCACGGCTTTCACTACATGAGCAAAGACGACAGTCTGCACTGTTGCGTCTACAGACGTAAACGGCACAACGAAGTGAGTGCCAGGTATTTGCAGGGTGGCGGAAACTTGTACTGACGACACAGACGAGCTTCGTCGGCACACGACACTGCGCAGAGGATGATGAATGAGGGCAGCGCACAGGCAGCTGAAACTTGTGCAGGTGCTGGTGAAGGCGCTAATGCGCGCTCGCGTGCCAGTTTACTTCTACGTAGTTCGGTCACAACAACAAAAAAAGAACCCTCACCTGCCAGCAGCGCCACATGCACCAGCCCATGCCCCGTGAGAGTAAAGTATAGCCCAAATGGAGGCTCTCCCCACCTCGAGGGCTCGCCTGAGTCGAGCTCTGCTGCTCCGGTGCCGCAGCAGCAGCCCTTCAACTTTGCAGCAGCCTTGGCTGCCATTTTGGCCCCACTACCTGCCCGCCATTCCCCCTTCCAGCGCCACAGTCACCATGTGAACGCCTGACTTGAGTGCACCTCTCTGTTCCTCGGCCACCACGGAGCACACGTCGGCTGTGCCGTATTGCTGGATTGAAATTGGGCACTGTCGTCTTTTTTAATCGCAGAGCATGCATCGAGCAGAGGAGAGTGAGAGTGAGTGAGTGCGGCCGTTTGTCCATTGCATTGCGGTTGGCCGTGTCTGCAAGTAACTTTGTGACAGCCGCAGAGCGCCTATCGCGTGGCCAGACGACTCCCTGTGTGCCGCTCGTCAGCATGGGTGAGGATGGCGAGCGTCCTGAAGTATCCAGGTTTCGGGAATTCCTGCGGATACGCAGCATCAGCGGCGAGGGTCCCAAGGGAGTCTACCAGACTGCAGTGGACTGGCTGACACGCTACGTCGATGACCTGCTGCACCTGTCATGGGAGACAGTCAGCCCGTGCAAGGGCAAGCCAATCCTCATAGTGAAGTGGCCTGGATCAGAGCCAAGCCTCCCCAGCGTCGTATTGAACAGCCACTACGACGTGGTGCCAGCAATGCAGGTCTGAAAGCGCTCCGTTCTCGACGACGCGGGGGCTGGTCAACATATGTATGTTGCTGTGCAAAGCAAAAGCAGCTTTAAAATTTTTGGCAGCTCACCATTTGGCAGCCAGCTCTTGACCTGCTGCTGCTGTCGCTCATCCACGTCGCGCAGGAGCACTGGACTGTGGACGCTTTTGCTGCAGAGAAAACCGAGGAAGGGCGTATCTATGGCCGCGGCGCACAGGACATGAAGGTGTGTACAGCTTTCGTCAGCATGCAGTGCTGGGGCACTGTCGCAAGCTGTTCTTGGTTGCAGGTGCAGATCATGCCTGCCTGCTTTGCTGTGATCAGCTCAGCTGGTTTGCTTGCTTTGTCTTCCTAGAGTGATTGATGGCCTAACCCGGTTCCAGATCCCGTTCACTTCAAACCGAAATGACTTTCCTTTGCAGGCTCCCACGCCACGGCTATCAAACATGAGCTGCACGCTCGCTTCTGTACCACTCAGCACACGTTACCGCAGCACGCCCCGCCTGCCAACTGACGCACTTAATCCCCCCCCCCCCCCCCTCCCAGTGCGTGTGCATCCAGTACCTGGAAGCCATCCGGCGCCTGATCGAGCGCCGGTGGCAGCCGCGCCGCACCGTGTACCTCACCTTTGTCCCCGACGAGGAGCTGGGGGGGACGGAGGGGATGGGCGTGTTCCTGGAGACGCCGCAGTTCGCGGCGCTGCAGCCGATAGGCATCGCGCTGGATGAGGGCCTGGCGAACCCTAGCAACGCGTACACGGTGTTTTACGGGGAGCGCACGCCGTGGTGGCTGCTGGTCAAGGCGGAGGGGCCCACGGGGCACGGCAGCCGGTTCATCGAGGGCACCGCCATGGCGAAGCTCGTCGACGTGTGCAACAAGTGAGTCCGGGGTCGGAGTCGGAGTCGCGCAGCAAATGGTTCCACACGTGCGTCGATGGCTGTCTTTGTGGCGACATGTTCGTGCTGCGCTTACGCAGCCGCGCGGATGGCTGCCGCATTGGCGCGCGTGGGGGGGGGGGGGGGGGGCGGGGGGGGGCGGGGCACGGCGCATAGTCACAGAGGAAAGGTGTGCACCGGCCCCTGTCTGCAGCATATCGCATGCAGTGGCCCTGCGGCGCACTCTCAGCAGACGAGAGATGTGGCAGCGCTGGCGTGAGCGTGCGCGCCCGGTCCGCGCCCAGCAGCACGCGCTGTGTGCGCATGCATGTATTGTGCGGCGCGCAGTCATCGCCTTGCAAGGCGCTAGCGCCGCGCAGCCTCCCTCACAACGCACGACACATGCACGCCGGCGCGCGCCAGCGGATGCTGATCCGCCACCACGCCTGCTGATCGCTGCTGCCGCTGGCCGCTCCCACTGCGCTGCAGGGCGCTCGAGTTCCGGCGCGCGCAGCGCGCGGAGCTCGGGCACAGCGGCGGCTGCAGCCACGCCGCCGCCAAGACGCTGGGCGACGTGACGACGCTCAACCTGACGATGCTGCGCGGCGGCGTGACGCTGGATGGCGGCGCGACGTACTCGCTCAACGTCATCCCCACGGAGGCGCAGGCGGGGTTCGACGTGCGCATCTGCGCGCGCACGCCGCCGTCTGAGTTCCGCGCGCTCATCGACGACTGGTGCCGCGCGGAGGGCGTCTCGTGGAGCTTCGCGCCGTGGACGACGCCGCTGCACGACCACTACCTCACCTCGATAGACCGCGACGTAAATCCATGGTGGGGGATGTTTTTGGACGCGATGGCGCACGGCGGCGTGCCCGTGGAGCCGGAAATCTTCCCCGCGGCCACCGACTCGCGGTTTTTGAGGCGCATAGGCGTGGCAGCGCTCGGCTTCTCGCCGATGCGCCGCACGCCCGTGCTGCTGCACGAGCACGACGAGTGGCTGCACGAGGACGTCTTCCTGGAGGGCATTGACGTGTACGAGAGGCTCGTGGAGGCGCTTGCGGGCGCGCCGCGCCTGCGCACGGAGGCAGCCGAGGGGGGGCCGGCAGAGGGGGCGGCGGGGGCGGCGGAGGCACCGGCGGAGGGGGGGGAGGCAGGGGCAGGGGCGGAGCTATAGCTGGCACACCCGCCGGGCCGCCGCCCTGTACATATACACCGACTTCAGACTTCAAGTACTTGTTGAAGTATATGCTCTGGCAGCAGCGGAGGCGCCGGCAGAGGGGGCAGCGGAGGCACCGGCGAAGGGGGTAACGGAGGCACCAGCGGAGGTGGCGGGGGCAGGGGCGGGTGCGGGGGCGGGCGGAGCGATAGGTGGCGCGCCGCTGCTGTACAAACTTGCGTTCTTCAGGAAGCACTTGAAGTGTAGGCTTTGGAGGTCACACAAGGAAGGGGTGCGCGCATCCTCACAGTGTTGATAGTTGTTTGTATGCACATGCGCATCATGGTATGGTGCTGCATAGGAGTAACCCTGGGAATGCCCGGCCTACCTTGCGGCCTTCATATGTAGATAGTGCAAGTCACAAGTACACGGATGAGGCCATTGCGTTTTGAGCTTTGCTCGATGGTACATAACCTCAGATGCTGCCAGCCCCTTGGAGATGTGTCTCGCATGGCATTGCCCAGTTGAAGGTCTGCCTGGGCACGTCACTAGGCCTAACCCTAACCCTACTTTTGACCTGCGCATCACATGTCAATGACGACCACATGGGCTGCACATGCAACTGCCAGCAGGGGAAGGCACTTGAGCAGCTGTGCTTCACACACACGCAAATCATGTGACACGCTCAGTCAGTACAACCACGGCTCACGACACCGCACGGCAACTCGCTTGCCCGACTCTGACTCTCCCATCACACACACACACAAGTCTTATTCAGTTAGCAGCGCAGCATGGCTCAGCAACTGCCACTTGCACGGGCCACCGCGTCAGCACACGAGCACGTTGTTGCCGCGCCACGTCGTTGCGCGCGGCGGCGCCCCCTCCGCCGCCTCCTCCCCTTCCGGCAGCGCGGCCGCCACGTACGCGCCGCTCTGCACGATGCCGCTGGCAAACGTGAAGGTGCCGTCGCCGATGGGCTTTCCGCCGATGAAGGCGCCCGCGTACACCGTGCCGTCCTTGAAGATCTGAGCCGTGTCGAGGGGGGGTGAAGCAGCGGAACGGGGGCGTGAGTTGTTGTACGACCGCAGTCAGCACTGCTCGCCACAGCGGGGAAGATGTGTGATAGTGTTAGAGCACATGCGGTGGCTCAGCTGACGACCGCACTCGTGAACACACGCATAGACTGCTGCTGTGATGCTGTGGTCCTTGCAGTGGCTACCAACTTGCATGAAAAGCTCTCATATACAAGCAGGTGCTGATGTGAAGCGTTGTCTGACTCGCGAGGCTACGATCCAGCAGCAATGTTCAACTGGGCGAATTCCTTGATGTGAGTACAGTGGAGACACAAGAGCTGCAATCAACTCTAAATTAGTCGGCAAACTTACCAAAACGCATAGGCGCTGCGTAGAAGCAAGTGCACAGCAAACACCGTGCGGGTGAGACACTGATGACCTTGGCCACAACCACCATTGTAGCCGCAGACATGAATAGTTCAAGTGGCGACTCTCACCCATTTTCCCTCCGTGATGCTGCCGTTTACCCATGTGCCCTGCATCATGGACGAGTCTGCGCCAAACTGATACGTCCCCTGGCCGCTCTTCTGCCCCGCCTCCCACGTCCCCGAGTAGATATCGCTGCTCGCCTTGTATGTGTATGTACCTAACGAGACAGGGCCAGCGGCCGCCGCGTGCGTTGAGCATCACCAAGCGACGTGGCCTCCGCGGAGCACTTAGCGACAAATCATATCTAGAACAATTCAGGGGGAGCATTCGAACCGATCAGTTCGCGGCCCGCACGCACTAGAACCGGTGTGGGGCCAGGAGTGGGGACAGTGATCCAGCATGATGCAGAGTGCAATTTGACAAGAGAAAGGGCCAAGTGCACTGGCATACGCAGATCAATCACCTTCTCCATGATGGAGATTATCCTTCCATTCGCCCCAGTATGTGTCGCCGTTTGGATAAGTCATTTTTCCTGTCCCACATTTGGCACCATCCACATAGCTGCCCTCATAGGTCGCCAGCACAACGGGACCCTCGTCCTCCTCGCCTGGGGGCTTCATCCAGGTGTACTTGCCGTGCCCATGCTTCTTGCGATCGTCGTTGAAACTGCCCTCAAAAGTGCTGCCATCGGTGTACGTCACCTGAGATCATAGCACAGTATGATTGCATGAGTGATTGCTGCCTGATTGCTGCGGTCGGTGGCATGAGCAACTCTGTCGACTGCTGAGATGCGGATAGCGCCGCAGAGACAACACACAATGAATGCGCCACTAACGACAGTGATGCTCATATCGTGATTCACCACCTGTTGCCGGGGCATGCTAGCATTGTGGCTACTATGCAGGTCATCTTGATCTAGGATCGGCAAATTGTAAACTCACCAGAGCTTTCCCTGCGCGTGGTAGCCAGTTGTGGACTTGCGGCTCAGCGTCCTCAGCGACATCTGTGTACTCGCACTTATATTCTGCCTCTTGTTCTGCCATGTCGCCAATCGCGGTTAGTCCAGGCTGCGGTTAGTCCAGGCTGCGAATGAAGTATGATTTATCCTGCCGTTACGCCAAAGTAACAGTTGAAGTTTGAGGAAAACGTTCAACTGTAACTTGACTGAGAAGAGAGAGAGAGAGATGTTGCGATGACGCAGCTGGGGCTGCCGGCGCTGGTGCAGCCTGGCGAAAGCAGACATGCAGAGGCAGGACATGGTGCAAGCGCTAGATACTATGACAATGCGAAGACGTTCGCCCGAGCAGAAGCACTTCGAGCGACCTTCACAGAAGGAGATGCCGCCACCTTCGCTGCTGCTGGAAGGGAGCAACGCTTTCTGATTCTGCAAGTATGTCAATTCCGGACTCTATATTACTCTGTAGAGTGCGGGTCGCTTGCAATCTTCATGTGCAATGATTGATGTTGATGACAAATTAATCATGTTCTACGTACTGTGCAGCTGAGAGCCAAGTATCGCAAGGACGGAGCGGGGCATGGCCGCAGGATACCCTGTGATAGGAAACTTAAGCTGCTGGATACCGATATGCCATTTGGGGATATCAGGTGAGCTGTTTCATGAGACCGGCACGCAATCTCGGCAGCCACTTGAAATTGACAATCTTTGCTGCTGACCGCCATCAAATGAAGGGCGCCTGGTTCACCAACGCTTGTGCTCACGACACCAATTACCAGCAGCATGTGACATTGCAGTTGTGTTGGAACTGTCGCAGAGGTAAAGGCGCCGACCCCCGGTCCCCGCAACAGCGCCCTCTGTCTGCGGAGCCGCTGTCCGCTCTGTACGTCTCCAAGTCGCCGGTGAGCACTGTGATCACCGCATACTATTTGCTATGCGCTGCATAGCAAATGAAGCACAGCCCAGCAACTGACTCAATGATGTGCATTGGTTGCGGTGCTGAACGCTGCTGCACACATGGACACGCGTGACAGTTCCGAGAGTAAAACGAGCGCGCTTTGAGAGTTGCAGAGTCCGCGCCAGGTATTATTCTGCTTGCATGCTGCAGTTCCAGATGCTGCAGTTCGAGATTGCATCCGCTGCAGCACATCTGACAGTGTCAAAGCGCCCGTCTAACGTGCTGTGTCGGACAAGATGTGCTTTTGTGCGTTTTGGGTCTCCTGCGGCAAAGCGTCAAGAATGCCAGACAGAAGCTTGTGCTTGTTATTAGCAGCCATTGGGAGCGCTTCGGTCCGCTCAGCGCGGCTCTGCTCCCAACCGTTGCCAGTTGCTTGCGCTCAGTGCTGATGGTGCGTGCATGTACTTTTGGAGTGCAAGCCTGCTCTCATTCATTAGTCCTTGACACTCCACACCACCGCTGCTCTGAGCCCTGCAGCACCACGGCGGCGGCGGTGGCGGCGGCGGCGGCAGCAGCACCCACCCGGGCAGCGGCGGCAGGGACAGCCCAACACACAGGTACCACCACCACCACCGCCACCACCACCAGCAGCAGCAGCAGCAGCAGCACCAGCAGCAGCGCGGCAGCGGGCAGGCGCGGTTGGCGGCGGCGCTAGCGCTGTACCAGAGGAGCCTGCGGCTGGACGGCGCGGCTGGAACGGTCAGCAGGACCTCGCCCGGGCGTGCCAGGCCGCGCAGAGTGGCGGGCGGGGGGACAGGGGGTGTGGGGGGCAGCACAAGTGTTGAGCGCTGCCGCGAGGGTGCTGCACGGTGCTGCGAGGTGCGCCAGGGTCAGGGGTAGTTGAGGGTCGGCAAGGGGGGGATCTTAGGCTTGGGGGGGGGGGGCGACAGCTGTCGGTCCGCACATCCTGCACTCGGGGTGATGGTCGGAAAAGTCATGCAGTGATGATCAGCTGGGCGGCCTTACCAGCTGCATGACCTAACCCTAACCCTAACCCTGACCCTGTGTACGCGATGGCCCTTTGCAACATTGCCAGCATACAGGAGGCCATGCGAGTGGCAGGGCTGCCGGGGTTGGGCACCTGAGCACTGCTGGAAAGTGCGGGGGGGGAGGGGGGGGGGGTCAAATCGGGAGGGGGGCGGTGCACGTGCCGTTCGCGGACTGCAAGAGTTCTCACCCTTACCCCTGGCCCTGACCCCAACCCCCAGATGGCTGTCGAGCGCTTGCTGGCTGGGACTGGCCTGCAAATTGTGAACGCTCTTGCCGCATTGTCTGCTGACCATCACACCATTGTGTGCGCACTGTTCAGATGGGAGGCCACGCCAGCCATTACGACGAGCCGGACATCCTGTCGTGATTCACATATCAGCATCGCAGATAGCTGTACATCCTGTCCCATGATGCATACGTCATCATCGCACATTCGCCCGTGTGCGCTGTTCAGGTGGAGGCCGCGCCAGCCTTTGCGGCATCATCACCGCACACAGCCGTACATCCTTTCATGATGTATCATCGTGCTCTATATATATGGAAACGATTCAAAAGATCGTCGAGCATATATATTGTATAGCATCATCGCACATAGCCGTATCTAGCATCATCGCACATTGCCGTACGTCCTCCCATGATGCATACATCATCATTGCACATTTGCCCGTGTGCGCTGTTCAGGTGGAGGCTGCGCCAGCCTTTGCGGTGAGCCAGCACAGCCATCATGCCGTCGTGCTGGACAGCGGCATTCTCTCTGTCGCCGCGCCGCCACCCCCCAGAGCCGAGCCGCAGCACCGGCAGGTATGCATGTACCTAACCCTAATTCTAACCCTACTTAAAAGTCTCCACCCATTGCTGGTTCTCGACTGTGACGTCTATGCTGCTGTGCCTATCACTGCTCCCCCAGAGCCGAGCCACAGCACCGGCAGGTAGGTCTTGTACCTAACCCTAACCCTAACCCTACTTAAGCCGCAGCACCGGCAGGCACTAACTGTAACTTGTTGAAAGGCTGTGGCTGTGCATCTTCGCGCTGGCCTGTTTCACTGTGCAATTGAGGAAGTTTGCGCCGGGCGTACGGCTCATGCGAGGGTGGTTGCATAGTGTGACGAGCGTGTGATGTGCTGAAATTCATCCATGACGCAGTTGACGATACCCTAGCATTGACGTACCATCTCTAACCGTCCGTAAGTTTTACTACCAGTGTGTCCCCGCCCGTTGCTGGGCTTCTTGACGGTGCAGTTTAGGAAGTGGATCCAGGGCATACGGTTCTACTCAAGGGTGCTGCATAGTGTAACATGCATGCGAAGTGCTGAAATCCACCCATGAGGGAATTGGCAACAACCCTAACGCCAACTTAACCTAGTGTTAACCCTTGCCCTAATCCTTGCAGCTATTCGCGTGTGTGTTGCAGGCCTTAATGGGCAGGAGTGCACTCCTGAATGCACCAAGAAGCACTTTAGAGGTAGACATTGCTATGTACTCGTACAGATGTAACCACAAGTCTCTGACTTCCGTAACCCTGAGTCAACCCTAATCTTAACCCCGAGGGCCTGTCGATGGCACACATTTGATAAGAGCACAGAGCAACATATGTTATTGTCCACTTATGGACAGCATTAAGGCAAGGGCTGGGGTGGCGATTAGGGTTAAGGTTACTGTTAGGGTTAGGGTTAGAGTTAGGGTTGGGGCTGGTGTACTTCACCCCACTGGGACGCTGGCATGCTGCTCAAGCGACCTTGCAATTTTGTCACAAACCCTAAGCCTGGCCCTGACCCCTCACCTAACTCGGACCTTCTAAGTCGTGACCCTAAACAGGAGCGTGATGCTGAGACATTCCCCAGACGCATCATGACGGTTCGTGAGGCGTGACGTCCGTGACCACAGGCACTGTTCCTACCTGTGGGAGGGTTGGGGGTTAGGGTTAGGGTTAGGTAGTGACCATGCACCGAAACCGTAATATGCTGAGGGTGAAGTCATGGCCGCGGTCGTGCAAGGCACAACCGCTTAAAGTCAGCGGGGTTAGTTCACACCTCAAGTGAACGTGCTGCGTCCAGTGCTTCTGACTGCTCTAACACCGATGGAAATGAAGCCAAATATCGTAGAGCTCTAGGTGACAACTGATGTATTTGCTAACGCCAATCCTGACTTCAACCTGCACTAAATCCCCAGGGCGTGCGCCGCGCTGCAGACCCTAACCGAGACGCTGCGAACTTCAACGTGCATGCATGACCAAGCGGCACGCGCATGGAGGATGGCAGGATGTTGCAGCTGGTCCTTAGGTTTAGGGCTAACCCTAACCCTGACTTCCTAACCTGAACTCACCAGATCTAAAAGCCAAACATGGGCCAGTGACTCTGATGTCAAGCCCGCCGCAAACCCTAACCCTAATGACCAGGCGGTGCCCGCCATGAAGGAGGGCTGACTATAACCATGACTTGAACCTGACCCTCAACCTGCCGCATACACTAGTCAAGTGGACTGTTGTCGGGGTGGGGGTTGTCTTGTTTGACACTGATTCCAGTTCCGGCCTGGGGCGTGCTGCGCTGAGCTGCCGTGCCGACTGTAACGCCGCAAATGCTACGTGGTGATGATCAGGCGGCGCTGATGTCAAGCCCGTTGCAAACCCTAGCCCTAATCACCAGGTGGCACGCGCCATGGAGGGCTGACCCTAAACCTGACACTCAGCCTTAGGGTTAGGGTTAGGGTTAGGGTTAGGAACGCTCCTCACAAGCCGGTCATTGCTTGCCCGGTTTGATGCTGACTCCATTTCCGTCCCTCAAGCAAGACCATAGGGCGAGCTGCGCTGCGCTGCAACGCTGATCTTAACGCCTCAAATGCTAATGGTGATGATCAGGCGGCACGCGCCATGGAGGAGGGCTGGACGTCACAGCTGGTGGACTTTGTCAAGGCGCACGGGCTGGAGCGCGCACTCGTTCCGGTGCACGCGCGCCTGGCTAAGGTGCGCGGTTTGCGTCAGTGTGCAACTTTGAAGTTTGAACGCAACTGCCACTTGAGATGAGGGTTGATTGCGTGAGTGTTGGGAGTAGGGTTTGATATGGTGCTCGCGCAATGTTAGGGTTTGACGGTGCGTGCGCACTGTTATAGGGTGTAATATCGCGCGCAGAGCGTGGCTCATTCTAGCGCACCCGTGTGCTGCTCTATGGTGAAACCATCAGGTGCGCAGGCGCGTGTGCTCAAGGTCACTTTTACTGTGTGTGCTCGGTGCACACGCGCCACTTTGCCCATGCAGCAGCGCTACCGCAGACTGCCATCAACCCAAACCCTAACCCTGACCATCGCAAGCAGCACTCGTAGAGGAGCATGATCAGTAGGGTATGATCACGGTGGTGCTTCTTTGAGCTGAGGCGTGAACGTAGTGTTCGTTGCAGGGTTGGGGTCAGGGTGAGGGTTACCACGTCTCGCCATGTGAGTGGTGTGCAGCCGAAGTCTGTGCACCACACTTGTGCTCTGATACCTTGCGAAATGACCCGTTTGCACCACTTCACACGCGTGAGGTTAGGGTTAGGGTGAGTACTTCGGAAGTATATCGCGTGCTGTGCTCAATCTGAATTTCTGCGCGCGCTTTGCGACCTGCCCCGTGCGCTGCAGATGTGCATGAACTTCACACTCCAGCGACAGCGCTCAGCAAGGTGCGTACGCCATCACACGTCCATCAAAATCGCAGCTTTGCATGCCGTCGCCGCTATGCCGCGTTCGTTGTCCGTGAGCAGTCTTCGGTCTCCATGTAGAGGCTAGTGCTGGCGCCTGTGCGCTGCGGCGCAGCTTGGGTGCACTTCTGCTGACCAGTAGGAGCGTCGCGCTTTGCAGTGCTGGATGGTGACACTTCGGCCCCAGCAGTTAAGCGTGCGACATTGCTGTGCGTAAGGAGCGAGTTATTTACGTTTTTCTGCTATAATGCACAGCTGATGGTATCCAGCTCAGGTCAAGGTTAAGGTGCACTTGTCGCAGCTGTGGATGACTGCAGGCAACTCCGGCACCTCTGAGTAGAAGCGCAAGTTACGCTTGCGGTTCTTTTTGTATACACACCAAAGGCATGCGCATTGGCGCTAATGTCGTATTGAGCATAGCACAGGCAAGGTGCGCGGTCTCTAACTCCCTCCAGCGCACGAGCATTCTGCGGCCCAGCATTGGTGCCAGTGGATGAAAAGGCAATGGCCGTCATTAGGGAAAGTGTCTGAGGAAGTGTCAGGATTGATAAAAAAAGTGTCTGGGTGAGTGTCAGGGCTGAGTAGGGTAACGGTGTCGTCGGGTGATGGTCAGGACAAATGGGGGCGTAGGGCCAGGGTTAGGGTGAGGGTTTGGCTGACCCTAACCCCAACCCTAAGGATCAGAGCTGATGTGGATTTCTTCATATTGACTCACTTCAAGCTGACCCTGTTGTGGCACCGAGCATCGATGAGTGCCGCCTCAGCCATATGGCACATGCTCAGCGTCATACACAGGGTAAGGTTATAAGGGTCAAAGTGTTTGGGTTTAGGGTTAGAGTTAGGTTGAACCACCCTGGACGCCGTGTCTGTGCTGCAGGGAACGTGCGTGGTGGCTGTGGCGGGATCTGACGTTTGCACGCAGCAAACTTCAACATGAGGATGGGCAAGACGGGCCCACGGCCATTGCGACCTACGCCAAGGAACAAAGGTGGGGTGTCCACATTACTGTAACACATTGTTCCTCTTGAAGTTGGACCTCACACACTCATGCAACACCCAGGAACGACTGCAAAGTTGTTGACTCGGCCCCCTATCTCAATGTCTGCATTAGCAGCCGTTGTGATACGCTCCTTGTGAATTATTCATTGCATCGCCCAGCAGCGCTCACATGTGGCTTCAGCCAATTCACACTTCACAAGGTGACACTCCCGCTGCGCAGTAACTTGCGTTTTATATTCAAAGCGCCCACTCATGAGCCTTCGCTGCTGCATGCGCACGGAGAATTCCTCTTGCACTCCTGCGCTACATAACCTTTACCCTATCCCTAACCCCAACCCTAACTTAACCCTAACCCTGACCTTTTTCCTAACCTTGCAGTCGCTGCAAGCACGCATCTCGCATGGCTCTGTATGCAGTCACTGCACAGCAGCACAGCTCGCAGGCGTTCTCAGCCGTGCTACACCGTCTGACGCGTCCTGATGTGGTATCAGCAGCCATTCCGCTATGCTCCTTGCTTGCCCAGCACGTGACCCCACCAAGTCACGTGTCAGCGCTCACCAAACTGCACGCAGTGACGCTCCCGCAGTGCAGATGCTTGTATTTATTTAAGAGAGCCTGCCCGTGGTGCCACTGACAGTGCTGCTGCGCACCTGTTGAGGCGATCCTAACCCTAACCCTAACCCCAACCTCAACGCATCCCCTCGCAACATTCACTTGCAGTCACTGCAACGCGGCACAGCGTGCAGGCATTTCCTCATGACCCTGTGTCCTGCATCCCGTACTGTGCAGCGTGACTTTGCTCGCGGAAGTGTGCGCGAGGCACGAGAGCGCGGTCGTGCATGCGCGCCTGCGCCGCTGGCGGACGCTGTGCGTGCAAGAAAAGGTCAGCACGGCTCAGCAACAGCCTGCGTGCGTGCGCACGTGCATGCTGTGTAGTGTGCATCAGTGGATGTATCAGTGGCATCGCCCCGCAACACCACGCGTCTGCTGCTGTTTCAGCGACGCTGGCTGTTGACAGGGTGCTGTATAGCAGCGGACTGCGCTGCTTTCGTGACCAATGCCGCATGCTCACATATCAGGATAAGGCTGCAGGAATCATAACTGGTGTGTAGCAAGAATACACGGTCCTAACGCTAATCCTAACCCTAACTTTGACCTAACATAACCTCACACGGCGCTGTGAGCTGCTGGTGCACCGCTCCAACGGTGCAGCGGTGGCCACCTCGCGTGGGTAATTTTCTTCAGGGTTACATAAGGGTTAGAGTTAGGATTGGGGATAGGTTAGGGTAAGGGTTAGCTAAACCTTTCCTTCACAACATGCACAGGACAGCAGCAATGCAGTCCAGCCACCTGAGCGCGCTGCCAATGCCCATCCTTACATCTTCTCACCCCGGCACGTCCACTTCAACTTCACCTGCAGACACAGCGGTCAACGGCGGCGCGCCGCGCAGCCGCGCACGTGATCATGTCAGTCATGCCACTTCATTGCTCAGCTCCCGGAGCGCTGCCAATACTTCAACTTCAAACCTCGGCATGTCAACTTGAACTCCGCCTGCAGACACAGCGGTCGGCGGCGGCGCGCCGCGCAGCCGCGCACGTTATCGTGTCGGCGCTCGTGCGCTGGCGCTGCGAGCGCGCGCGCGCGTTGCGGGCGGCGCGCGCGGCGCTGCTCGCGCAGCGGCGCAGCAGCGCGGAGCGCGCCAAACAGCAGGTATGTATCAGGTCAGGGCTTGGGTATGGGTTCAGGTTTAGGGTTGAGGTAGCGGCAAGCCGCTGAGACTGCGCCAGCGGTGGCACCCGAGTGCAGCTTTCGCGCTACGATACGCGCAGCAGCGCGGAGCGCACCAAGCAGCGGGTGCGTATTGAGCTAGGAATCCAATGGGTATGGGTTCAGGTTCAGGGTTGAGGTACCGACGAGCCGCTGAGACTGCGCCAGCGATGGCATCGGAGCGCAGCTTCCACGACGCGTCTGCCCTTCCTGGTTACCGGCGCGTTTGCGCGGAAAACTGTTTATGGCAGGGAAGACTTGCGAATGTTCTTCGCCTGCATCGAGCTGGTGAGCTGCCCAGGCAAGCGCGTCTCGAACTGACTTTGCTGACACAGCACCTCCGTACTGTTGCGGTTTCCATCGACACGTGGCGCTCCCTCCTGCTGACACATGGCGCTCTCTCAGCGCACACCTGTTCCTCGGTGCTCAGTCGCCGCGAGTGCTGCACCGCGGCTGCACTCCGAGGCCTCGTACACATGTGATCTGTGACTGTGCAAGCGGTGCTAACGCGTGATTTGGACACTGACTCTAACCCTAACCCTAATTGTGACGTCGCGCAGGCCATGGCAGCGGTGCTCCAGATGGAGGAGCAGCGGCAGGAGGACATCAAAGAGGTGAAGCTTAACTCTAACCCTTGCCCTGCCTAAACCCACCCCTAAACCCTGAGCTGCTGGCATGCCGTGTGCCAATCAACACGCGTGTCAGGCTGCGATGCCGAAGATGCCTGTGAGCTCAAGGCTAGGCTAATAATTATATTGGGCTAGGGCTTGGTTAAGGGCTGACTGCGCTGCGATACTCCGCTTTTCATACTATCCATATACTGAAATATCACCAATTATATCAGTCATGATTTTTTGTCAGCACCGATGCCGCAAGCGCCTGCCAGGCGATGTGCGCGGTCTCTGTGTTTGATGCTGCAGTGCTCAGTATTCAGTGCTCTGTACGAGTGATGCAGAACAGGTGACGGCGATGGCTGCTTGTCGCAGATTTGTCACGTTGTACGACAGCTATGGAGCTGTGAAGTCACCTACTCACATGACCTCACCCACGTGAGACAGCAAGAAATCTTGTCAGGTGCTAGGCAATCACTGAGCAGCTCAGGGCACTGTGTGTATATATGTATAGCTCTCGACCATGCATGCCTGTGCGCCTCGCACTGTACCAGCGGTGACCGTTGATGAGCGCTGCTGCCAGCGTCGCAGATTATGGCAGGGCGCACCCTTAGGGTTAGAAAACCTAACCCTTTTCCTAACCCTAAGATGTCTTACGTACATGCCTACACATGGCATCCGTCTGCAGGTAGATATGCATTCCAGGACTCATCAGTCGACTCATCAACATACTCATCCACTCATTCATGCATTCGCCCGCGTATCGTCGCACCGCGTCGCACTTGTGTCCTGACACGGCAATTGACTCACTCACATACTCGTTTACTCGGTCATGTTGCTGCTGCCAGGCGGCCCGCATCCTGCGCAGCCGGCGCAAGTACCAGCACCGGTGAGATGATTTCAGCTTGAACCCTGACGCCATCCGCAACGCTTATGCTAGCTCAAATCCTGAGCACCTGCGCTCGTCTCATTGTGAATCTTTAAGTGGGTAAGCCTAATCTCAACCTCAACAGCCGTCTCTGCGGTGATTGCAAAGCCTAGGTCAGTCGTCACATGACCCTCACTCCAACTCCAATCTAAGCCCTGCAGTGCTGACTCTAGGATTATCGCGTGGGGCTTTCAGACCAGAAATCAAGTCTATGAGCACAGCATCGCACTGGTGGAATGACTATAGTTGTAACCCTGACGCTATCCCTAGCCCTATTGCTAACCCTAATCGTAAGCACATGTACTCGTCTCAATTGTCAACCTTCAAGTGAATGGTCCTGATCTCGGCCTCAAGCGCCGTGTCTGCGGCTATCACTTTACTTTCACCTCAACCCAACCCTGTACCCTGTAGTCGTATACTTCGAAGTATTAGGGTTAGGGCGAGGGTTAGCCTTGTCGGTTTTGGCAAGGTGATTGGGGTTTGAGTTAGGATGTGAAAAGGTGCGTATCGATGTCGCTGCCTGTCTATCCGCAGTCTGTTTTTGTCTCGCATACTCCGAGTGTGATGCTCGCATTCCCACCATTTGCCGCAGTGCGCGCACCTTACCCTAACCCTCGCCTTAACTTCAACCCTAAAGACAGACACACTTAACGTGCGCTTGATGTGCAACACCGCAAATTGGAGCACCTACACACCAAGTGGCAGACTGACTTGTAGAGTGTGGCACAGTCAGGATTAACCTCCAGCGACCCTCAACAAGACCCTCACACCACTGCTGAGCACTGCTTGGGCTCGTTGCCATCATTGTATATGGCTGAGGCGTGGGCTCACACTGCTGTTCTGGCCTCATAGACTTGTTTTATTCTCTACACACAGCGAAAGTGGACTGCACCGTGCAGCAGGCGTGCTGCACCCCACACGTGTGCCGTCAGGCGCAGTGACGAGTCACTCACTTACTCAATTACTCGCTCGGGTCATCACTCACCTGCATACATACGTGCTGCCCCCCTTCAAATTTGTGCTGTCGTCGCTGCTCAAACCACCATCCCCCTTTCACGCCGTGTCCCAGAACGGCTCAGCAACGTCCCTCACCCTCCCAGTCACTCGCTCCCTCACGCACTCACTTGCATACATGATGATGCGCGCCCCCAAGAGAGTGCGCTGTTGTTATCGCTCACGTTGCCGTCCACTTTCCTGCGCCGTGTCACAGAACGGACTGCGCGCAGCTGCTGCAGGCCCAGTGGCGGCGACACCAGGTGCGTGCATCGCACGGCGGGCTGGCGACTTGTACAACTTCCGTGTTTGTGTGAAGTAGGGAGTTCAACTTCAAGTTTCCAGGTCTCCAGGACTCAGCTGTGTCGCAGAATCACACGGGTGGTCAAATGTTGCGCACAGCAGTATTGCACAAGAAGTGTACATGCCTAACCGCGGCGTACCCTTGCTGTTCTGCATACGCAGCAGAAGCAATGCAAATCTAGTACATGATGGGTGCAGTGTGGGTACACAAAACCATCGAGTGGTTTGAAATGGTCTGCGTACCCACACTTTACGACACCCTGTTGAACTGACTGATTGCGGATTGCTTGGGGCTAGGGTGATGGTCAGGTTTCAAGACTAGGGTCATTAATGCACCCATGTGATGACAAACTGAGGGGAAATTCAAGTTTGGAGGCACCATTCAGAAGTCTTGGTGCCTGCTGAAGCACGTGCACATGAGCACACAAATAGTAGAGCTTCACCTTCACAAACTCGATTCAATCAGCCTGCCTGGGCATCATTATCACACGCATGAGCCTCTAGACGCACGAACCCACGAACCGGCATGGTCGACCAACGGAAATGCAAGTTCAGGGGTGCAAGTACAAAGCTTCAAGTAGTCCATAGCAAGCCAATGTGTTCATGCTGCTCACGCACACACGTCAGCACAAGAACCAACAATGTCTCTTCCAAAGTCATGTTGAGATACCCCGCATACCCCCCTCGCTGCTGCCGCCGCCGCTGCCACCGCCGCAGACGCGCGCACGCTTGCTGCGCCGAGCCGAGACGGAGGCCGCGGCGCGCGCGCTGCGGCGGCGCACGCGCAATGAGGAGCTCTGGCACGACGTCCTCCGCGCGCCCATGCAGCTGCGGCTGCAGCGCTGGCTCAATGTCGCGGCGGTGGCGGCGGCGGCCAAGCACCGCGCCGCAGCGGCGCTCGACCGGCGGCGCTACCGGCAGGAGATCGCTGCGGTGCTCGCTGCGCAGGTCAGCGCTCAGCTCTGCGGTGTTTGACGTGCTCACGTGCATCAGTGCTTTGACCATTGCTGGGTGCTGTCCCCCCCCCCCTCAAAGAAAAGGGGGGTTGCGACAAGAGCTGGCTGTGCGTTGACACCCAAAGTCGGCAGAAGCGGGGCAGGCTGGCCATGCATGTGAGCGTTCCTGAGAGAGCAACATCACCTCCTTGCATGCCACACAGCTCAGCGAGGACAGAACGCCCGCTGCAACAACACGTGCGGTGCGCCTCAGCAACTTGAGCCAGCTGCCGCCGCTACTGTGACAGTGTGCAGCAGTGCTCAGCGCAGCAACCTCCCATCTGTACACCCCCCACCCCCCTTGCGCCGCCGCTGCTGATCGCTGCAGACCGTCGCAGCGATCGAGCTGCAGCGGCGCTGGCGCGGCTTCTACGGGCGCTGGCAGTACCTGGAGACGCTGTGGCGCGTGCGCCGCCTGCAGGGGTGGGCGCGCGCGGCATTGTCGCGCTGGCAGCTGCAGAGCGAGATTGACGCCAGGTACGTGCGTTCTGACCTTCGGACCGTTGCTGAGCATTGACTTTAGCAGCTTCAGGTTGGCGTTAAGGGAAAGGTTTGGTTAGGGGTAGGCTACAGCATTAAGCTTAGCATAACCCCCGGCCTGCAGGGCTGGGCGCGCTTGGCGCTGTACATGAGCGAGAGCGCGCAGTGCCACGACAACGTGCATCTTGCACGTCGTTGACGCAGGGTGCTGCAGCGGCAGCGGCACGACCGCGCGGCCGCAGAGGACGGCAGCGCTCATTTTCACACAGTACATAACTACAGACACGCACGTGAGTCGTATCATTACAATCCGCAGCACTCGACGCCATCACAAGCGCATGCACATCTCTATTCCTCTGTGCACTGCTGCCGCAGGGTGACCGAGCGGCGGCGGCGCGAACGCGCGGCCGCGGAAGAGCGTGCCCGGCAGCGGTGCGCGCTGCTCGATGCGCACGCCAGGCGCCTGCAGCGCTGGGGGCGCCGCTGCCTGCTGCGCGGCTGCCTGCGCCGCAGGTTCGGCCTGCGCGCGGAGCGCATGCGCGCTGCGCGGTTCGCCAGGTGGGTTTTCCACTGCTAAGCAGGCGCAACGCGTGTGTATGTGTACTTGTACATACGCTGCATGTGTGCATCGAAAAAACTATCGATACACACACACTGCTTGCTGTCGAAATTGTCTTTGTTCAAGTTGGTAGAAGTTATTGGGTAGTAGTAGGTATAGCTGTTGTCGCCAGCAGCGTCAACACGCGCTTGTTGATGAAGAAGTCACGATTCGCAGGCCACCGCGCAGCACACTGCAGGCTTATCGCACCCAACATCTCACAAGATGACTCATGCTGCAAGGAATACCAACCTACCCCTGCTGTTATGGCGCGTCATTTCAATGTCTCCAACATCAACATCTCCGTTCCTTCAACGCCTGCTGTCGCGCCGTTGCCGTGCTGCCGTGCTAGAACGCGGCTGCTGACCGCCATCCTCATTCAGCAGCACACAGCATGGCGCTTGAGGGAGTTCCTCCTCCCAGGTATGCCGCTTCATATCTCCTCAAGTAGGGTTAGGGCTATATTTGGGACCATCATCATGGGTCAACATCCGCTGGAGCATGTGCGGCCATCTCATGATCTTCCCCCTGTCGGTGCGCATATGACCAGCGTGATGCTACTTGTATGCTGCATGGCCCGCTTTGCAGTTCCTCCTCCCAAGTACGCCCATGGTCTCAGCTCCTCAAGTAGGGCTAGAAATGAATACGTACGTTTGGGTCCGTCATCATGGCTCAGCATCCGCTGGAGGATGTGCGGCCATCTCTCATTGCTTTTGTTGCCGTAGGTGCAAATATGACCAGCGTTGCAGCGTGATGTCAACTCGTGTGCTGCATGGCCTGCTTTGCCGCCATTTGTTGCGTGCGCAGTGCTGCCTTCCGCTCGCCTCATGCTTGCCCCATGGCGCGCTTTACGCTTAGAGTGCCGTGCGCGCATGCGGCAGCACAAACGATACGCAACACCAGTGCACTGCGCAGGCGCGGTTGTTGGCAGAATTCCCCCCCGCCGTCTCCGCTCACGCTGCTGGCATGCATGCTAACACGCATTTGATATTCACTCTCACGCTAGCCCTCTGCGCGCACAAGAAACTACTAACCCTAACCCTGCTTGCGGCTGTGTCCGCAGCGGAGCGCTGCCACCTCACGCACGCACTGCGGCCGCACGACGTCGCGGCGCGCGCCAGGGCCCAGTGCCGAGCGCTGCGCACCGACGTCAGCGATCAGCAGCCCGCGGCTTTTGGCAGAGCGCTCGCGCGGCAGGACGAGGAGCGCGTGGACGCCGGTGAGCACTGCTGCTGCTGCCGCTGCTGCTGCTGCTGCTGCTGCTGCTGCTGCTGCTGCTGCCGCCGCTGTGTATGAGCATCGCTGCTGCTGCTGCTGCGAATGAGCACCGCTGCTGCTAGTGCTGCTGCTGCTGCTGCTGTGCGGCCGCTGCTGCTGCCAAGGCCGCTGCCGCTGCTGCCGCCGCCGCTGCTGCTGCTGCTGCTGCTGCTGCTGCAGGTGAGCAGCGCTGCTGTGATTTAGAGGCGGTCGCGAGCCCTGAGTCTGTGTTGGGGGGATTTGGCAATGATTGAGCGCTGTCCTGGCGATGACTGACCCTAGCCCCAACCCTAGGCGATGGCATCGTGCTCAGCGCCTGACTGCAGAGCGGTGCAACCGAAAAGTGCAGCAGGACCAAGCGGAGCACTGACACTGACCGGCATACGGTCACACCTTAGCCCTATGGCAGTGCAGCTGCACAGCATTCGCACAGCCCTGGCAAGAAAAAACTGCAGTGCTCAGCACGGCGGCGCTGGCGCTGCGGCACACGGAACATCTCACACATGCTTTTGAAACTTTTGAGCATCCCGCCAGCAAGGAGGACGGCGCACAACATTTCCGCATGCTGCGAGGCTGCAGCGCCTGAACGCGGGTGCGATGTTTCTCAAAGCACGGTGCGCCTTGTTTCCACGTTTGACCGTGCGTTTCAATGCACACACACACAGGCACCCCACCCCCTGTCTCCGCCCCACAATGCTGCAGCCGCCTGCTCGTGCATGTGCTGTGAGCGGCGAGCAGCGATGCACATGCATAGGAATAGGTGTATGATGTCACTGACGGCACCCCGTCCTGAGGAACCACTACTCGGATCTGAAAGCGCCTGGCATAGCAACCTGTTGTTCTGCAACAGCCAAACTACTGACGGGCCCTCTTTGCCTGCTGCCGCGCCTGCGCCAAAACATATGCGTGCAAGCGCCTTGGCACAGTGACTCGGGCCTTGCAACAGCCAGACTCCTCAGTTCCTCACCAGATTCCATTCTGCGCCACCGCTGCCGCCCGCGGTGCTGACGCTGCAGCGGCTAGTGCGCGTGTGCTTAACACCAAAACGCGTACTTGAAACTGCCTCGACATAGCAGAACTCGGGCTGTGCAACAGCTAGACTCCTCAGTTCCTCACCAGATCCCATTCTCTGCCACCGCTGCCCCCCGCAGCGCTGACGCTGCAGCGGCTCGCGCGCGTGCGGCGCGAGCGGCGAGCGCTGACGCGCGCTCTGGCGGCGCGCGCGCGGCTGCGGCTGCAGCAGCGCGACGCCGTTCTGCGCGCGCGCCGCGACGCCGCCAGCGCCACCATTGCGCAGGCGTGGCGCGCACGTCATCTGCGCTGCGAGGTGCGCAGCACGCTGAGCACTGTTTGCTGAGCGCTGTGACTTCCCTTGATTGAAGTGTCGATCCCCGTTGGTTGAAGTTCAGTGCGCGCCACCTGCGCTGCAAGGTGCGCGGCGCGCTTGCGTTGAGCACTGTCACGCTGAGCGCTGTGACTCCTGTTGATTGAAGTGTCAGTCCCCGTTGGTTGAAGTTCAGTGCATGTGCTCGGGTGGCGCGCCCCGCGCGGCGGCCGCGGTAGGTACCACGTGCATGTGCACTCTCAATGTTGTGGAGTGCCGCGGACGTATGTGCTGTGCAGTAGCACTCATCGCCAGCGCCGCACAGCATCACGAGATGCATGTCACATGCTGAGTGATCAGTTCAGTGGCGCTGAACGCGATGCCACCTGTGTGGACCAGAAAGCGCCTACCAAGTACATGTGCGTCAGCGGGCAGCAGCATTTACCCTGCACCGCCCTGCTGCACATGCGCTGCAGCTGTTGGCGCGAGTGACGCACATGTGCATGACATGACGCATGTATGCATGTGCGTATGCATCCTTGCAACGGGCAGCAGCGCTCACCCTACACCACCCCTGCCGCACATGCGCTGCAGCTGTCGGCGCGCGTTACGCACACGCGACTACGACGCGAGGACGCGGCAGCGCGTTGCCTGCAGCGCCTGTGCCGCCACATCGTGGGCGCGCGGCGCCTCAGGGACAGGTTTGCCGTGCGGCGGCTCATCATGGACCAGGTGCGTTTGTGGACAGCGCTCAGTTAGGATAAGGGGGTTAGCATTATGGTTGGCATTAGGGTCAGGGTTGAATGACATGTAGGTTTGCCGTACGACGGCTCATCATGGACCAGGTGAACTGCGCAGTTAGGGTTAGGGTTGGCATTAGGTTTAGCATTACAGTTAGCATTAGGGTTAGGGTTAGGTGACATCCAGGTTTGCCATGCGGCGGCTCATTATGGACCAGGTGCATTCATGGACAATGTTTAGTTACCTTTTGGCTTAAATTAGGGGTAGGCAACCCCCCCTCCTCTCTTGCGGACAGCACATGTGCTTGCAGCAGCCCCTCACAGTGTAGATTTAACGCCAGGGTGGCAGGCTTGTGCCGCCAGGCGCTCGTGGTGGTGTGCTGACCAGACAGTGCAGTGGTCCAGTAGGGTGCCTGTTTAAGACGAACATGAGGTCAGGAGGAGAACCTCAGTGTTGCAGATCAGCGCGCCGGGCCGCAACGTGGACGCCTGATGTACTGTGGATGTACTGCGAAGCCTCGGAGCAGAGCAGCGTGAGAGGATGCTTTCACGAGCACACAGGCTTGACCTTTAACACTCATGCTAAGGCACAGGCATATATATCGCCCCCCTTCCCCCCTCAGGCGTGCTCGACTTTCCACAGTCAGCTTAGGGTCCTGCGGCAGACAGCTCATGTGCTTGCAGCAGTAGCTGATAGTGCAGATGCAAGTATTTATGTGCATGCACGTCAGTCAATGACGATCAGCAGCACATCGCACGCCCACGCCCTTTTGATCTGAATGCGCGCAACTAACATGCCACATCATTATTAACAGCACAAAGTTTCCACAATCTGTTGCACTTAAAATATGCCAACATCGCGCTGACACACTTGTCCACCAGGCGATAGCGCTGGCAGAGATGAGCGGCGCATCGGGCCTGATTGCGCGGTGGTACCGCAGGCAACACGGACAGTACCACAGCATTCTGCGCACCGCTGCGCGCAACAACATCGCACGGAGGGAGAGGGAGCGCGCCGCTGCTGCGCATGTCAACGCTCAGCATGCCGCGGTGAGTCACTTAACGCTAATTCCAACCTCAACCCTAACCCTAACCCTGATTCTGACTGCAAGGGATGCGCTCGTAACCCTCGTTGCGCGCACGATACACATGGGTGGCCTTGCCGACTGCATGCACCAGGAGATGTGGTCATCATCGTGGCCGTCATGTACTGTTTGAATGCGCTCGGCGTGTGATATTAGAATGGACGGCTCTGCCACTGCCTGATGCAAGTACTCTGGTGCTTGTGAGACTGAGGAGCACCTGAGCGATGATGGTCAACAATCATCCCACCGCTACCCCTAACCTTTGCCCTAGCTGCTTGCCTCAGCACTCCACATTCTACATGCTGCAGTATGTGTGCTGCACGCTGGCTAACATCAGACGTGATCGACTGTGCAGCCACGGCACGCCGCGATTACACGCATCAAGAGCATCTACCCTGTGCAGCCACGATATAACCCTGATGTATGCACACGCCCCCCTGCCCCCAACCCCACCCCCCCACCCCCCCGTGCGCAGGCCCTGAAGCTGCAGCGGTGGTGGCGGCAGAGCGCGGCGCTGTGGCGGCTTGCGCGCCGCGTGCGTCGCGGCCAGGCGCGCCGCGACAGAGAGGCGCTGTGGCGGCGGCGCGAGGGCGCGGCGGCGGCGCTGCAGCGGTGGGCGCGCCGCCGCGCCGCCACCGCGGCGCTGGCAGCGCGGTTCAAGGCCCAGGCCAAGAAGGTACTTTGAAGTGCAGCAGAGGGGTTTGGGCTGAGGGGTTTGGGTTCGGTGATAGAGGGTATGTGATGGAGGAGCCGTGGCGACGATGGTGGGACACGCTCGCGGGATAGGTAGGCGGCGCGCTGCCTTACACCATGCAGGTGGTGACGGGTTACCATTCATGCTGTACAGTTGAACACTTTGTGCTGAGTAGTGTTAGGTCGTATGAGAAGCGCTGAAATTGATACTGGAATGCTACTTCTGACTGCACATGACGCGCCTTGCACCAGATCCCACAGGAAAAACACCAGCATGTAAACGCCGTGATAGTTGGGGCTACAGCATCCTTTCCAGAGCAACCATTTTAGAGCCCCCTGCCGGTGCCAAGCTGTTGGCTCCAGCATCCAAGGCCGAGTGGGCCTGACACCAAGACGTCTTTCATTGCGGTGACTTCACTCGCCTGGTCCCCCTCCCCCCCCCCCCCCCCCCCCCCCTTGTCGGCTTTTGTACAGCTGCGGAAGAAGCGCAAGGCAGACGCGCGTACAGCACAGGAGCACGCTGCAGCAACAGTACTGCAGCGCTTCGCAAGACGCGCATGGGCCAGACGCGTCATGGCACTCAGGTAACCTTAATCCTAGCCCTAACCCTAGCCCTGACCCTCAGGCACTACAGCGTCAACTGTGAAGAAAGAGTGTGACAGTGGCACATGAGCACTGCTTTTCCGAGCGCTGCCACTGCTTTGTCGCTGCTTCGCTCTTGACACCTTCTGACTGCTGATTGTGGCATAACCCTCACCCCAAACCTGACCCTAACCCTAACCCTAACCCTAACCTAACCCTAAGGCGCCACAGCGCGCTCGGTTCCGCATGGCGCTGCAGTTGCAATCACAGTTGCAGTTGCAGTTGCAAGATGAGGCCCCTTCGTCTCCCGGCCGTTGGACGCATGTACCTTGCACTTTGCCTGGCAGTCCTGATTGCAGTGTCCTGAGCACAGGTGCGCGATGCACCCCCACGACAGCTGGTCAGCACATGCCAGTCCCATACGCATCCGGTGCACAACATCTTTCACCTGAACTCCCTGTGAACTTCATGTGTACACCAGATGCACCCCTGGAGGCCCTCAGTCCGTATCTACGCGCGTGCGCCGCAGCCGCCAGGGCTGAGCGCTGTGCACTCACTCACTTCGTGTCGTGCTGTCTGGCAGGTGTGCGGCGCGTGCGCATGCGCTTCAGCAAGGGCGCGCGCTCGCAGCGGCGCACGAGGCGGAGGCCAGGAGGCTACGCGACAGCGCGGCGCTCGACCGCCAGCGCCACTCTGAAGAGAAGGCACGCCTTGAGGTATGTATGCATCCCTTGAGGTATATACCCCCATACCTACATGCCTGGTCCGCACCATACCTGGCGAACAGCATAGCATAGGTACCTACATACCTAGCTGGTGACCAGCATACTTACCTTCCTGCATTGAACTGCATGCCTGCCTACCGGGTGTCCTGCATACCTACCTACCTGGTGACCAGCATACCTACCCTACCTGATGAACAGCATATATACCTATCTGGTGCCCAGCATACCTACTAGTAGTACATACCGACTTGCAGCCAGTGGTCGATGCTGCACAGTGGCAGGCTGGCGCGCGCATCGCAATGGCATGAGCGCAGGATGCAGCTGCTGATGCGTTGCTTGCCCACTGATGACCATGTGTTGGACGTGACACTGCTGTGGCTTGCAGTGTTTGTGCTGTCATAGTCACCTCAACGTCCTACTCTGTGGCTTTTCCGCTGTCTGCATTAGCCCCCATCCCACCCATACTGAACAGTGAACCCCTTTTTACTGTGGCCATTGTGTCGGGTGCTTGCAGGCCCATCTCATGTTGGAGACAAGCGCACTGAAGCGGACGGAGGAGGAGAAACGAGCGCAGGTGCGTGTGCATACATACGTGCTTACGTGCATGAATGCTTGTCGCTGAATTATACTTCTATACTACTAGGGCTACCTGGGGCTGGCATGTGCTTTCCGCAATGGCGAGAGTTGATCGTTGGCGTTCAGTACTTGGCACCGAGAAAAGCGGTTCGACATCTTGTGAACGTTGATGTCGAGTTTGCCAGCACCGCACAGCTCTGCATCATCGCATGTCCCTCCTGCCGGTGTGACAGTCGTTCATGCCGGGTCAGGAGTCAGGTCTAATTCACACCAGCATGAAGTCATGCCTGCTTAGGGTCAGAGGTAAGATCAGGATTGGTGTTTCGCAACCCTACCCCAGCCCCAAACTCTAGTTGAGACCAGGGCATGCACTGACTTGCTCGCATGCAAGACAGGGTTAGGGTTAGGGTTAGGTGTAGACTCTCAAGAGCACTCCTGAGTGTCAATTTGCTAGGGTTAGTAATTAGATTCACATCGTTGCCTGCATGTACGTAGGTATACTAGCGAGACACCACGCGAGGCAGGAAACAACGACACGTGCAGCACCATGCAAGGCAACCAGTGCAAGCAGCTGCTGACTGTGACTCTTTTGGGTACCTTGATAGGGTTTGGGTCAGGGTCAGGGTCAGAGTTAGGATTAGGCACCCTGACCCTGACCCTGACCTGCATGTGTACACGCCCTCATCCACAAGAAAAAGAAGTCAGGCACCTTTCAGACTTGCAGCCTGATTCTCACCTCCAAGCCTGCAAACGCAGCCCCGTGTCGAAACAGAAGAAAGGCGTCAATCAGCAGGCTTGCAAGCGTCGTCTGTCCACCGCTAGTGCCGTTTGGGTCACACCCTCAGCCATTGTCTAGTCATGCAACGCCACAACGCTCCCTGCTGGCGCACCTTGCACAGATGCTGGCGGCGTGGAAAGTGAGCTTTGACAAAGCCACCAAGTCCAATGTGTACAAGAACTACATCACTGGCGAAACGGCCACTGCCGGGCCCCCCGGCTGGCAGGTCAACCCTGCTGATCGCTGGGTGGTACAGGTGCGTCATCTTGATTCTTTGACACTCCAGGGCCCTGAGCATTTGAATGTCATGTTAACACTGTGGCCGTGATGCCGGTTCTCGTTGTGTCAACTCTGACCTCCAGGTGGGCCGCATCATTTCATTGATGGCGTGATGTGGATCATGCAGTGGCAATGATGGCTTGCCGTAATCAGTAATGCCACAGCACTCTGTGCCGTCAGTGACTGCACGTGCTGAGTGGTCATCCTTCTGTTATGCAGTAAGGACAAACACGAAGTGTGTTACCGTTAGGCGCTCGTGGCTGTCTCGCAGCGTGCACGGCACGACAACGCCCCTCGAGTGCACACGCACCACAGATCATGGCTCAACACAAAACCTCAAATGCAGAAGGCGGTTTCTGGCCCTGGCACTCAGACACCTACTGAGCACTGTCACTGTCGCTGAGCACTGCTACTGCATGGAATTCAACTTCAGTTCACTTGCTGCACACAATCCGCTCTCATGTGATGTTGTCACCGCATTCCGCTCGCCCTCGCAGGAGGACGAGCAAGGCTTCAAACGCCACCTTGACAATGTCACGGGCGACCTGTGCTGGTTCCCGCCGTGCACGCAATGCCGCTCGCGGGAGTCATCAAAGGCAAGCTAACCCTAGTCTAACTCTAACCGTACCTCAAACTTAATCCTAACCCTAAGCCAGTCCGCCTTACAGCGAGTACTGGCTCCATTTCTCTGTGTGAGGGCCGCATGCACCACTCGCGAGAGTCGTCAAAGGCAAGCTAACCCTACTCTAACCCTAACTATACCCCTAACCTAACTATACCCCTAACCTAACCCTAACCCAGGCCAGTCACAGTCAAGTTAGTGCTGGCTCCATCTCTCTGTGTGCGGGCGGCACGCCCTGACACTTACTCTGACCCCTAACCCTCACCTCAACCCTACATCTTACTGCGCCCTACCCTGAGCCAGCCCAGCATACAGCATGTTCAAACCCCAACTCTCCGCGTGTGCGCCATACGCCGAGCACTACAAGGTATTATTTAACATGTGCTGATTCTCATCGTGCGCGCTGTGCGTGCTGCGGAACTCGTTGAAAGCAAGGCCAGTGCGTCACATCGATGCGGTACACGCGCAGATGCTCAGCAGGAGTGCCGGTCCTGCCTGTAGTCCTTTCAGCCACGTTGTTCGCCTGCGCACACATGCTTGTAATATACTAGCAGTAATAACTTCAGTTTATATACTAAGTAACTTCAATTGCAGGAGCGTCACCTGCCCGCAGTCCTTCCAGCCGGTAGTGCGCCTGCGCACGCATGCCTGTAGTCCAGCACCTGCCTGCATGCCCCGCCGCAGCTGTCAATGTGGGAAGTGCTCGCATCGCCGCATTCCATTGGTGCACATGGCGACCGTCAGCTGCGGAGTGCATGCCACGAATTACGACGTCTGCATCGCAACAATGCTCGGCAAGCACACAAAAATAATTGTGTTGAGCATCATCCAGGTGATGCTCGTGCGCCCACAGTTTTTTTTGCGGTGACAACTGGTGCTGGTTCAGCACATGCTGCTGCGGCATTGCGTGCTCACGGGAACCACAACGTCAAAGCCAGCGATAAGCACCTAACTGCTGTGCGCGTCACGCCGTAATTCGCGCTGCCGCGCTGCTCTGCGGGCACCCATACCCGTAAACAAACAGAGACTATCTGCCACGTAGACGCATGCTGCTGCCTGCGGCTCGCTGCCCATCTTTTTTCTGCAAGTGTCCGCTAGTGCAGCAAGCCCGACAGGACGCTGCGCGCGCCGCTGTCCAGAGGATTGCGACAACCCTAACCCACCCTAACCCTAACCCAGACCCTGACCTAACCCTAACCCTAGCGGCTCGCTGCTCACTCTTTCTTCTCCCGCTGCGACTGTCCGCCAGGCGTGCAGCGAGCCAGGCTGCAAGACGCTGCGCGCGCCGCTGTGCGACGCGTGCTTCGCGCGCGCGCACCCGCCGCCGACGCTGCGCCACCACGCCTTTGCGGCGCCGCCCACAGCAAAGGAGCCGGTGCCGCGCGGCGAGGCGGCGTGCGTGGCGTGCCTCTACCGCGTCGCGACGGTGTTCTGCAGGGTGTGCGGCGGCGACGCGCTGTGCGCGCGCTGCAGCGGCGCGCTGCACCGCACGGGGCGGCGCCGCGCGCACGCGCTCGTGGCGTGCGCGGAGCAGCGCAGGGGCTGGCAGGTGAGCGCGTGCCGCGGGAGCGTGCAGTGCGTTGTTGCGCATACATGAGCAAGAAAGACAGCGCAAAGGCTGGCAGGTGCGCACGCGCTCGTGGCGTGCGCCGAGCAGCGCAGGGGCTGGGAGGTGGGCGCGCCGCGGGATGCGTGCGGTACGTACGTGCTATGGCAGGTCAAACGCGCCAGGCGCCGGACCCGTGTTGCGCATACATGATAATTCCTTCCGCAGTGGCCATAGCTACCGCACACCTGGCGGGCCGACGGCACTCTGAGCTGGCCAACTGCAATTTAACCTGCCAGCAGCATGTATACGCATTTGCCACACACGTACATATACCATCAGACTCACTGCTGGCCTGCTGATCACTGCTGAACAGAGGACGTCACTCCCGACCCTGCTTTCTCGCCTGCCCTGCGCAGATGGTGGAGGCGCGCACGGACTTGGAGAAGACCGACTACTTCAAGAAACCTTGCTCTTAATCCTAATTCTCCCCCGAACCGAACTTCAACCCCAAAACCCTGCTGATCGCTGCTGCGCAGATGGTGGAGGCGCGCACGGACTCGGACAAGACCCACTACTTCAGAAAACATAGCTCTAAATACCCCTCTACCCGTACTTCAACCCCTAAGCCTGTTCATCGCTGCTGCGCAGATGGTGGAGGCGCGCACGGACTCCGAGAAGACGTACTACTTCAATGCAACCACCGGTGAAAGCGCCTCTGAAAAACCCGAGTCGCTCATGCTTGGCGGCGAGCTCGATGAGAGGCGCAAGTGCCTCGAGGCCAGGGAGGCAGCCAGCAAGCACCTGACGAGGTACATCATGGCTCATACATGGCTCTTCAAATGTGTACATGATGTGTAGAGGTGTACATAGGTTGCACTATGAAGTTTGTATGTATACTGGAATCCTGCTGCTTGGTTCTTGGCTAGTGACTACACGATAATGTTGAAGTTGCCTTCCATGTGGTATTTTGCACGTCGCGCGGCAACATGCGGGTGGTGATGACGGGATTTTATTTCTACATGCCCTCAACCCTAATCCTTACCCGAACCTCCCAAGAGGATTTGAACAGCAAGGATGGCAGTGAGCATGTGCCCTTCAATTGGTGCCCCGCCTGTCAGGTTTGTATCATGCTGACGATAGTACTTGCCAACAGGGCGTTGCAGAGCAAGGCGCAACATTGATGGTGCTTCTGCACGCACTACTTAGACCGACACTGTGCTGAAAGCTTAGGGTTGACGTAGGGTTGGGGTCAGGGCTACTAGTAGGGTCAAAGGGCTTCACAATGCGTGACGATGATTCAATCCAATTGGGGCGAGGGCTACTAGTAGGGTGAAGGGGCTTCACAGGGCGGGATGGCGATTCAATCCAAACGACCAGCTGCTGGTGCAGGTCGTCAAAAGCATGAACTGAGGCGTGCTGCTTGCTCACCGCTGCCCGAAATGAGTTGAGCACTGAGCACTGTGCATTCCGCGTGATCCACAGGGCCGAGCGGCTGCAGCAGCTGCTGGAGCAGGTCGTCCTAGAGCGCGACAACATGCAGATTGAGCTGCAGCAGCTCAAGAAAGACTTGGAAACCGCCACGGCAGATCTAGAGGCGGCGCGCGCCAACGCCATGCTTGGAACCGTTGAAACCGACAAGGTGACGAATGAATGCATGACATTGCTTGTCATATACTAAGTGTATGGACAATGGAGAAGTACAGTAGAGTACACATCTTTGAAGTTGGAGTGCATCGGGAGGTTTCTGAATGTACTGTACTGCCCTGCTTGGCAGTGGCATGACCCAAAGTTTTGAGGAATACACATGCTGTAGAGGATATGCGTTTGCAAGCGGGCATCTGGTCCCTGTTGTACTCTCAATGAATCCTGTATGCAGTCCTTGCATGCTACCTTGTCACTTGTGTCCATCGATACCAATGCACATATCAGAACGTATGTACATGTGCATGCCATCATACTTGCGCGCACGCTTCATCCATACTTCTCGGCTGGAGCTTCTTGGTGGACGTTTGCGCCTCTTGTGTATGCCCCCTCTGGCAAACGCTGACCGCTCACAGTACACTGAGCCATGCAGGCAGAAGCGCCACGTGGCAATGCTGAGCCACCTACATGCGATTGTAACTAACTCAGCAGCCAACTGCGTACGCCCTGCAGAGTCTCTACTGACACATGCTGCCGCAGGCAGATCATGTTGATTCCAGAAAGGCTCCAGCACATGTTCTAAGAGGCGCGATGTGTGTTCCTCTGCTGCGCTCACTTGTCTGTGTGATCTGCAGCTGACGTACCGCAAAGAACTGCTGCTGAGCCGCACTCAGCGGAGAGACCTCGGCCAGTCCGTCAAGCTCAAGACGCACGGCGGCGGTCCCGGAAAATAACCCCTGTCCCTGCCTCGTTCATCCATGAGTACTTCTGACACAAGACTGCGGCCTTGAACGCCATGAGTACATGAATGATCACAGGGCATTTTTCAAGGAGGCTCACAGGCTGCGCCATGTTGTATCTACCAATGTAGCTTGTTAACCGACGTCCCAGCTCGGCATGACCAGTATGGTTGCAGGGCTCCTGTAGTCATGCCGCGAGCATGAGCCATGTACATGCACATTGTTTCAGCATGAACTTTTGACTCGCTGTGGCTGGTGGTGACATGTCAGTCCCCCTGCAGATAATGGTGCCATGTATGTGCCTGAGAACACATATGCCTTGCGCTGTTCTGATGCCATCAAGGGTTAGGGTTTGCATTTTGCCTGCATGTGGCGGCTTGCCCGCCCCTAGCGCACCCGTCATAGATCGTGGCCAATGTTACAGTCGTGGTATGCACCAACCCCAACTTTGCTTCACATGCATGCGTAGCACACACCACCGCTCATGCATGTTTGACGTGCCTACAATCTGTACCTGAAACTCGCAAAGGTCAAGCAAGCGTCTCTGCATGCAAAAAGCATGTATTGCAAGCATCATACCTGCTGTTCGCACCAATGCGCACTAGGCTTCCCGACCGGAGCGGTTGAGTTCGGTCGGTCACGTCGGTTAACCGACCGGTCAACCGACCGAATCCTTGGCGGTTTTCCGGCAACAGGTTTCAACCGGTCACCGTCGATTACCTCGATTGAATCTCTGCTTGTTATGCGATTTTCTGCTTCGGTTAACTGCGGTTAACCGGTTAATCGACCGGACGGCTTCGCATGCAACCGTAACCGACCGGTCAAGCCTGGTCGGGAAGCCCGAATGCGCACCCCCTCATTTCTCTCAGCCTGGTGGGACCCGGTGGCACTATGTACATGTGCCCTGAGGCCTCAACGACTCCAGTCCTGGATTACAAAAGAATACATTCTTTCAACATTGACATGGCACATTTGCCTTGCACGGTGTGCGTTGACATGGCACATTTGCCTTGCACGGTGTGCGTTAAATGGCGTTGCGTGCACGTACCCAGACATGCGCTTTTGAAGACGCATAGCTGTCATGGCAACTAGGTATGACATTGGTCCCATGTCACCCTGACCTCGACGCTCAGTGAGTGGTGCGCTCAGCTTAGGGCTACTGTTAACCCCAACCCTGAGCACCTGGGCAAGACAGTGTTTCTTTGTTCACTAGCCTGCGGCTGTTGCACCTCTTGTTACTGCACAGACTGCGTTGAAGCACCGCAAGCGATACAAGACAGGAGTAATACATGGTATCTCAGATCATGAAGGCGCCAGAGCCCATGGCGGTACGCAGCAAGCAAAAAAAGGCAACAAGCCGGATGAACCGATGGACATGTCTCGTTTGCGGAATATGAACATGCATTTATATTACATGGCGAGCGACGAAGCACGCCGTAGAAGGCTACTCAACATCCTTGACTCCCAACGACCATGGCAGTGCGCCCCCTTGCGCAGCTGCTCGCACCCCTTTTGACATGTATGTTTCTTCCTGAAAAAAATGAAGGTAACGCCGCGGTGTCCGACGACGGCTGAAGGAAGCTAGCTCCGTGTTGTTTCTGGTGCCGTTGGCCGCCGGTGAGGCATCGTGGAGAACTGTAAGTTGAAGTTGAAGTGGTTGCTACTTGGCACAGCGGCTGTGGCCAAGGTCTACTGAAGTGACTGCAGAGGTGGCCGCAGCAACCTCTGGAGGGGGGGGAGGGGGGGGCATCTAGAAGGCACCCTGGCCATCGCCGAAGGGGGACACCTGCACACTCGCGCGCACACATCACAGAGACATCAGTCAGTGCTACTGTACATGATATCTGATGACATGATTACTATGTGAGGGCAGTTCATCTGTCAGGCGCAGGCGCGGAGCGCTGCCTGACAAAAGCTGTCAATAAATTAATTTTCTGAAGTGGATACATGATGACTGCACAGTCAAGAGGACACGACTGCACGCACGTTTGATTCCACCTGGCTCATGCCATGTTATGCCCCCGAAACGTCAATCACCACTGACAACTTGATGCAGGCAGTCCACGTACGAGACAAAAAGAGTTCTGGTGGACGCTTCAGACATCACTGACACCTGATGGCGGTGTTAGTAAAGCGCCAGTTAAAACCCCAAAATACGGCAAAACGCGCGACTCATCTGATGGCGGTGTTAGTAAAGCGCCAGTTAAAACCCCAAAATACGGCAAAACGCGACTCACGTGGCCAGCGAGGATCTGCTCGATGGGGCCCTGCCCCCATGGCCCAGAAATGCTTCACTGCAACCTAATGCCACATTTTGAAAAGCGCCACTGCACTGAAACCTCAAAAGACAGCATAATGCGGGACTCACGTGGCCAGCGAGGATCTGCTCGATGGGGCCCTGTCCGGTCAGCTTCTCCTGCACAAACATGCCGACGATGGCCATCATGGCGAGGCGGCCGTTCTTGAGCTCCTTCAGCTGCAGAACCTCAAGCTCCTCCTCAGTGTCGGGGTACGCGCCAAAGCCCAGGTCTCCAGGGGCCTTCTCCGGGTCCTGCTTGAGCACCAGGAGCTCCACCGCGCCGCACGCCTGGGGATGCGCACGTGAGAAGTTGGAGTTGAAGATGCACGCACATTGGCTATTTGTGATACATGCGCATCAGGGCAGTGTCGTGTCGGATGTCACGTGCATCGACGGAAAAGGAATGGAGTGCTGCTTGAGCAGTAGCAGCTCGACCGCGCCGCACGCCTGTGTCGTTGTGGAAAACACAATGTCAGCGTGGATGCGGTGAGGGCATGCATGCGCTTGGTGGTGTGCACTGGTCGAACAGGCACGGCACGCTCACAGTGGCTGTTGCGAATGGCGGCTTGACAGCACGGGTAGGTGAATTTCGTGACTAGTCACTTGCTGATGGCACAGTGCATTGCGCGGCGCGCCACGGTTCGCTCGCTGCGTCTACCTCATGGCGCATGTATACAGGCACTCCTGAAGCAAACATTTCAACATCAAAAAATGGTTACATTGCTCACCAAAAAAATCTGTGCCAGCGCCTCGGGGCGGCTGCTGGCCAGCTCAAAGGCGGCGGTCTGGGGACTGCGCTAGACAAAAAACGGAGAACATGCGTAGATACGGAGGTAAGTCAAGACATCCAAAGCGGCTCTCGAAACGCGTGTGCAAGCAAACGAAGGCGCGAAAAAACAGTGCAGGTTTATGTCGGGATGCTCGTGCTGGCGGGTTGTCTGCATCAGCCAGAATCGGCAACAAGAGACAGTGCTTGCTGGCCTGCATCAGCATCACAACACGCAGCCGCCCTGTCTCTCTCAGCTACATGCGTCACGAGTTCAAGCCGTGCAAAAGATTCTACTACAAAAATGGCGAGGAACAATGGGAACTCCTTGCACTCACCGGGCACCATCGGCGAAGACGGGGTCCGGGAGGGTCACGAAGGACTGGACGAGCACGCCTAGGGTGGCCAGCATGGCAACGCGGCCGTGCTTGAGCTCCACCTCGCGGTACTTGTACAATGCGGCGTCATCCTTAGCGAAACCGGCGGGGTCCCAGACTCCCCCAGTCTCGGTGTCAGCTCCAATGAGCTCTTCCACAGACATCCTGAGGCTGGTGGAGGTGGGCGTGGCAACCTGCGTGCGCAGGAGGCGAGCACATATGAGGTGGATCATCAAGCTCAAGATCACGTCAAGGGCGCGCCAGCGATGCCTGACTGCAGCGCACAGGCCGGCAGCTGGTGCTGCAAGATTCCGTATCAGGACCAGCTAGCATGTGCCTTAGCCTGCCGCAGTGTGTTCCAGCTGGCTGCAGCCCGCGAACGCGCAACAGATATCCTTCAGGCAGGTTGAATTCACTCTGAAGCACCTCATACCTTGAGGGCAGAGCCAGCGAAGCTGCTGGGCGCCACGAACGCACATGCTCCGACAAGGCCAGACACAGCCAGGAAAGTCTTCATCATGGTGCTAGGTGGTGTTGGGCTTCGCTGGCGAGGATGTAATCTGACTTTCCTACACATCATATCTTCGGCGAGAGGACACGGTACACTTCAAAGTACGCAAAACCAGTACAGACCTTCTTTGCGGGGTCCCGAAGCTCGTCGGTGCTTGTGTTGAAGCTACTCTGCTTCTCAAGCGATGCATCAGCCCCAATCCTGATCGCGTGCCGGCCAAGTACCGGCGTCGGTAGAACAGCACCTACTGGATTCTTCAAAGCAACTGCAAACCAACTGCAAGATATGCCTGCCTCACCGTGAGAGCGGGGGTGAAGCGGCCTGCGCCATCAGAGCCTCCGTGCTTCATGGCCAGCTGGGCCCTGATTGCATCTCTGGAGACGCTTTTGATGGCGTCTGTTGCCGTAGCCTTTGCAGCTGGGGCCTTCCGCCATGGCATCATAGCCAGCAGGCGTATCATGTGCTCTCTGGCCTCACCTCCAGCGAAGCACATGGATCCCACGGTGTCGGCGCCACTTCCTGAAGTGATGCACAGAAGCCTGTTCGCAGACCCCAGCTCTCATCCGGAAGGCAGAAAATTGGCAGTGATAGTCCTCAACAACCTCGGCAGCGACGGCAATGGCAGCAAGCACTTCATCAAACACGCCTGGAGCACTGCGAGCTTGCGCGTATGCGCAGACGGCGGCGCCAACGGACTCTATGACATCCTAGAGGGCGAGGACAGGGATGCCTACCTGCCCGATGTCATCAAGGGGGACCTGGACAGCTTGAGGCCGGATGTGGCACGGTACTACGAGGACAGGGGGGTGAACATCATCCAAGCAGCGGACCAGGATCACAACGACTTTGAGAAGTGCGTGCGGGAGATCCTGCACCGCGCGGGGAGCACTGCGGCGGCGACAACTCTTGTGGCAGTCGGAGCGCACGGAGGGCGCTTTGATCAGGAGATGGCGGCGTTTCACCTGCTGCACAAGTACACGGCGCACTTTGAGCACTTCGTGCTGCTCGGCAACGGCAACCTGAGGTCAGTGCACGAAATGACATTGTGCACTGCTTTGATGTTTCGCCAGCAGCTGTTCGGGTTGAATCTCTGCGGCAATGCGGCAGGTGTTGCTATCATGGCTGTTGCTGCACTCCATCAGAGATGTTGCTATCATGCCTGTTGCTGTACTCCATCAGCGGTCGACGTCAGGGTGACTTCTCTTTACAGAGAAACGTAACAGAAGACTATGACCTAATCATACGCTGTATGTGTTGTCGTCTGTCACTGGCAATCAGGATGTAATTCCAGTAATCGCCAAAACGTACCTGCGCAATTACGCAACCGCTGAAACCGTCAGCGTGCAACGGAATGGCTGCGACAGAAATCATGCCCTAAGGATCAGAACTGTCAATGGAACAGCGCAATTGTGCAGTGCATGGACATGCTACATACCTTCAGACAGTGGCATGCACATGCATGGCTCAGAGAAACCGTCAAACCTCCAAAGTTGCGGCAGAAATAGAAGTGATGGGTGACGCAATTCACACGCACCACTTCATCGATATCCCAGCCTGTTGCTGGTTGCCACTGCCCGCACGTGGATGAACGCGCCTCTCACACTCATGCTGCCCTTCACTTGGACGACCAGCGCTCATCAGTTAACGCTCAAGCGGCTGTCAACCTGCCAGCAGCACCCGTTTAAACTTGCAGTTGCCTGCAGGCTCATGCAGCCCCCCCCCCCACACACAACTGCACTCACTCCCCCCCCCCACAACTGCACTCAGCTAATGAACTAGCTAGTTGACCTACTTCATGTCTCGACCCGCTCACACATACCCCCCCCCCCTCTTCCCCCCCCCCCCCCCCCAGCTTCCTCCTGCTGCCCGGGCGCACGCACCGTATCTGCCCGCACCCGCCGCGCGAGGGCCCCACGTGCGGCCTGCTGCCGCTGGGCCAGCCGGCAGCGCGCGTCACGTCGCGCGGCCTGCGCTGGGACCTGCGCGCGCAGCCGCTCGCCTTTGGCGCCTTTGTGAGCAGCAGCAACGCGCTGGAGGCGCGCGAGGTCAGCGTCACCACGGACGCGCCGCTCGTGTGGACCATCGAGGTCTCGGAGCCGGGGGACGAGGGGGAGGCGTGAGTGAGGCGGCGGCGGTGGGCGCTTGAGGCGGCGGCGGCGCTGGGGCTAGACCTGACGCGTCGTTTGCGGCACGAGTCGAAACCTCGGCGCTGCTGCCACTGCCTGCACCGGCGGCTTCTGGACGTGCGAGTCGAAGCCGCTTCGATGCAGCTCTAGGGTTGCTCGCCGCTATAGTTCTCGCAGGCAGCCTAGACAACTCACTCGCATGTGGGACCAGAGTCTGGGCTACGAGTACGAGCGTGCATTTCTGCGCCCCAAGTGGAGCGCAGAACGCGCACCGTGTATACATTGAGGCAGGCGTGTTGTAGGTGACGTTTGTGGCAGCGCCTGGATGTCAAATATATTCAACAATTTTGGGGGTGGTCCTGTACATAAGAAGGGGCGTGCAACTGAGCGATGATTCGACGGGTGAGCCCTGATTCTATGCCGTAATTGATGGCTGCATGGAAAAAGGACGCTGCGACTCTCCGTGCACAATGATGCTCTGTGACGCCCTCTGCTGTGCTGTGACCTCTGCTTTTGCCCTACAGCACTTATTTTTTTGAACCTCAACTTTGGCGTGTCACCCGCGCGTGTGAAAGGAGACCGTGTGAGGAAGGGCTGCTGCTGAGGACATCGTCCTGATAAGCCTTTCACTTATTCTGTCTGACCTGAGAAGCCGACTCGCCACCTGCCGAGCTCCTGCCGGTTGCAAAAGCAGCTCTAGCCATGCAGCGCCGCTATCGTTTGACTGCTAGTGTGGTTCTGCTATGGCAACTCTCATGCGTATTCGCGCAGTTTTCCTTCCCTTTGCCGGCTGGTGTCGAGAAGTGCGTGACACAGCTGCAATCATCGCTCGACGAAATACGACAGCCCGGCCTCGTTGTCATCGTACAAGACACTGGAGCAGCTCTGAATGTACAGTGCTTGCACGAGGCTGTGCCGGAGACTGGCAACCGTCCCGCCGCGCTGCGGTTCACTCTCACAGATGACCACTTCAACTGCGAGGAAGGTCCTGGCACTGTGTGCAACGGCAGGTGCGTAGTGGCAGACTGCAGCTTTTGTTGGATACAAGTGGCGATGAAGTTCCATCAAACCTTCCTACACCGCGTGCACCATCATCACCGGGATCGCCTGCTGCCTTGCCTGTAGAGGACGAAAATGATTGTAGAGGAAGAAAGTGAAAGTGACACAGCATTTTGTCAGCAACCTCCCGTCTCCTGCCCACGCCAAGCATTTCTGGCTGCCAGAGCGTTGCGAAAAAAAAGGATATGAATCAAACATACTTGCGAGTTTGAATGCTCGGTCAGCATCATCTGGTCTGACAGCCTTGCACCAGAAGCGTTCAGCCTCATGAGTGTGTTTGTACTGCCGTATGGCAAGCTTGAATTTTGTCAAGTAATGTTCCCGCGTTGTAGGTGCCACAGAGAGTATCACTAGGCAGCAGGTGCCATGCCCTACATCAGACTGCCAGTGTCTTTAGGTCCAACAAGAAAAATCACAACATTCTTTTCTGGGGTGCCCGCACCAGGGCCACATCCATGACGGATATTTCATGCATCTCTACCGCCTGCGCCTGCCTCGAGTCGCCCAGACACCGCCGCAACCCACCTCACCGCTAGTCTTGCTCTACTGCCTCCCCCCCCCCCCCCACCGCAGCATCGGCAGCGTCCTCATACAGAGCGCCTTCAGCCGCGAGACCCCGCGACGCGACTACAGTGCGCGCCAGTACGCGCTGCAGCAGTGGCTCGGCGGCCGCTGCGCCGCCGCTTACGCCGCCGCCGCCGCCGCGCCCGAGCACCTGGCGCAGTGCCTCGCTGAGTTCCGGCGCCTGCGCTACAGGCTGCCGTCGCTGGCGCCAGCGGCGGCGGACGCGTGGCGTGCCGCCATGGCGCAGTGGCTGCGCCTCGATGACGACCCCGCCGCAGCGCTCGCGCACGCCGCCGTCGCCGCCGCCGCCGCAGACGCGCAGCAGCAGCAGCAGCAGCAGCGGCAGCAGGCGGGCGATGACGCGCTGAGCGGCGCCGACGCGGCCTTCTGGCGCTACGTCGACGCGCACCCGGCGGAGGCGGAGGCGGACTTCGCGGACATCGTCGCGCGCTTCTACGCGCCGGACGAGGCGCGCGCGGTGCTGGCGCGCATGCTGGGGGAGAGCGTCGTTGCGGGGGAGGGTGTCGTGGGGACTGGGGGCGATGCGGCGTCGTAGTATGATGTTGACGGCGGCGGCGGCGCGCGCGCAGCGGTGTGTTTGGAGCGGGGGGGAACTGCTCATCGCCAGTGGACGCAGCGCGGTGGGGAGTGGTAGTGAGGGTATGTGGGTATGGTGGCAGTTGAGAAGGTGGGGAGAGGCACCGTACGGCGCCCACGCACCAAAAGCATACGCCGTACGCCTAAATGACGGTTGCTCGGTGCGACTGCCCTGTTGAGCTCATAGCGCAGTGGCTTTCTGCAGCTGTGTAGCTCGAAACGCTGGTTGCGGCGGGAGCTGCCAGTGGCTATTAAAGGCGTGTACACATTCAAACTTTGTAAAGAGTACCATTTCGCCAACTCCACACAAAAGCTAGGGTCAGAGTCAAGTAGTTTCCATGCACATGTAAGGAGTGCACCAGCGGTGCGAATCTTCTACATCAGGAGATCTCAGCCGAGACAGTACAGCAGCATTGTCAACAGTTGCTGCAGCAGGGACATTTGTGAATCAAATGTATATATACTGTAATACTTGCGTTCATATGTCGTCCAAACACACATGTGCTCAAACACACATGTGCTCTCATGCTGTCACTCCCCGTTGTACCACTGCGTGTACGCTGGGTGTTCATCATCTGCATTTTGAGCCCATGTAGGTCACACGCAGGCATGTGAAGGTAGGTATCTTGTATCCAGCTCCATGTGACCTCTTGCAGTAATTGGCGTCGCTAACTTTGGTGTCTGTATTAGAAACTGCTTCATCACACACCATGGACTGACGTCGTAATGAGGAGAAACAGGACGCTCGCTTCACAGGCACACGTGTTCACCTCTACGTTGCACATGGTAATGCACCATTCCATGTCACATGCACATGTGTGAAATGCATAAACACATGGTCACTGCGTGGACAAATACTCTACTGGCGGCCTCGGAGTTTTTGCAGTCAGGTCATTGACAGAGAGGTCGACAGAGTATCATTTGCATAAATGGCGTGAAGGTAGATAGGTTACCAAATGTGCCTGCATATATATGTGCAACCTCCAACAGAGTACAGCATGCATGCATATGCATGTCAGATGTGCATGCGGTGGGCCTCATCATGTCCATGGCCTTCTCATTCGCATGAAATCGCAGTGCACTATTTGTTGCAGCATCATCATGCAACAAGTGCATATGTGCAGGCACCTTGAAAGCATGGCTCTCAGTTGCTGCAGAACTGAAAAATGCAGTCACAATGTATGCTCTGACAGGAGCACAATCGTTGTACATACACAAGACCACAACTGCACCATATGCATGCATGTCCATGACACAACCAGCAGCAGCTTGACGCACAAGCAACTTGCGGCAGCAGCGCACAGCAGTCACAGCTACACTCAATGTGAACCAAGAATGAGCGTCTATTCATTCTTGTTGCTCTGTTCTGAGCATATCCACGGGTGTGGGCCCTGGTGGGCACCCACAAACTGCAACTCGGACCCAACTAGAAATACATATGCTGGTGGTGGAAAACTGTTGACTAGGCGCCTGTTGCTTCACAGTCCACCCAAGGCCGCTGGCCGGTGCTGAACAGCGGGGCGGAAAGAGGGCTGGGGCCTGCGCTCAACTGCCTCCGTAGACGTACACACAAAACAGATACTTCTAACATTTGATCATTTGCAGCAGAAGCAGGTTTCTGCCAGGCTATTGCAATTGCGCATGCCAGCTAGCCTTGCGTAAAATGTATCTACACTGACTGTAACGGGGTACTGAGAGAAGAGACTGCAAGCCTGCAGCATATGGCCAACATGCCCCCGCTCTCTCCAACGAACCCCATGGATCCTATCGCTGAATATCCGAAGGGGCTAGCAGCGGAGCCCTGTAAGGCCGTCATTGCGGAATAGCACGCAACCTGGGGTATCCTAACGCTAGATCGTGCGCATGGGCTTCATGGTCATTGCACAAAGTCCGAGTTGAGCCTGACCAGCGCCTTGAGACCAGTCTTGAAGCGGGAGAAATTCTCCACGCGCGACTGCTCGAAGATGACTGTCTTCTCCTGAGTGCCGGTGCTTTTGGCGCGATACCGCAGCTTCAATGCGCCCTTCTTGTGTGGCAGCTCCGCAAGATCCACCAGGAAACGGCTGGGGACCTGCTGCACTTTGAGGGATCCGCCTGTCTCGAGCCACGACAGCGTGTGTCCTTCGTCCTCTGAAAAGAGGATGCCGTGCCTGCCCTTGTTCGGAAACCAGGAGTCCTGGCACAGCACAACAGTGATGCCGGCGCGACAAGGTGAATGAGCACGAGTTGCCTCAGACTGGGGCAGCGCGGAGTCTGATTGATGCGGCCAGACGAACATCGGTGGCACTGTTGTTGTCGCGGTGCGAAGCGGGTACGCCGAAGGAGGAAGGCAATCACGCACAAAGGCGTAAGAGATGTATCGAATGCAGCTACTAGTAGTATCCTAGAGTCGGCAATACGCCTGCGCGCTTCGCGTGGTGGTGTTGGCCGTCCCCGACAAAGCACAAAAACTGCAGATGCGAAAGTTGAATCCTGTTCTGGTACAAGCTGAAGGCTGCGGAGAGGAGATCACTGCAGCACGACGACCACTACAGCAGTAACTCAACTATCAGTCATCAACAAGGCGCCCGCGAGCAGCGCCTGCGCGTACCTTCTTGATCACGACCTCCACCCCTTTGTAGAGCTCCTGCACGAACTCGATGAGGCCGTGCACATCGCCGCCGTCCTCATGCTCCTGCGCCCACTCCCCCCTGCAGCTGCATATTAGCGCTTCCTGCCATTCGCTGTAGATGATCTTCTCGCTCACGTCGCTAGAGAAGCGCACAGCCCGCGACGGCGGCCTGTCAGGTTCGGCGCCCACGCTGACAAGAGATGCGCAGCTGGTGCTAGCTGTGCTAGTGAGTGAGAGAGGACTCTCTTTGCCCCAAGTCTCGCCCTTCCCCGCAGCCTGCCGCCATTGCTGTCTTTCGACATCATCCATTGCGCTTGATGCTGCCAGCCAGTAGTGACACAGTGCTGTACGGATGCATAGATTCGCGCTGCATCTTCGCATCTGCGTTTTCCGGACCAAAACTGCCAGTGATCGCTAACTGTGAAAGGTCGGGTGAAAGGTTTTTCGGTCTGGGGGGGGGGGGGGGGGGGGGGCATTCCACTTCGAGAAGCAATCGAGAATTGCAACATGTGATGATATTGTGATGATATCGCTGCAGCGATACAGCAAGATCCTCTGCTGATAGAATTACGATGCAACAAAGATTCACGCTTCATGCGGTGTGCCTGCACCCCTCAAAAAAAATAGCATCATGAATGGCAGCCGACCCGGACAGACATCATATCATATCACACAGTGCAACCCTATTTGGTCAGTGCAGCACGGCCACACCTACATTCACCTGCAATACAAAAATCATAGTCAAAATGTTGGTTGTGCATTTATTGTGGAAGAAATCTGCCTTGGGGGTGAATACTGTGTTGAGGCATCGCGAACCGTGCGCGCAATGCCCAGCTCTCTCAAAGTGCTAAACTGTGCCTAAGAGGTTACCTTGCATGCTTGACACCAGCCGCACCGAAGTGCCCCTCACACTCACACTTGGCCAATGCCATGACATGGCGCTGGCGCACTCTACCAGTTCATGCGCAGCGGCAGCACGCTCTAGAGGGCTGGCGGCAGCGACGCACCAAATATCTGCAGCCTTGCTGAACCAGCCCCCTCGACTGCTGTACATTGTGCGCTGCTCATTGCCGGGAAGCGCGCTCGTGTAACATGCAGCACCCACGTCGTGCCCGTAGGCCATCCATTCCCAAGCATCAATGAAGGAGGGGGAGATGTGTTGCCAAGTTTGGGAGGGAGGGAAGGGGGAGAGGGGGGAAGGGGGGCAATGGCAGCCTGCGTACGGGGGCTACGGCTCAACGCCGAACGCAAAGGCAGCGCCATCCGCGCCGCCCGCCGCGGCTGCGCTGGTGGCGCTGCTGCACGTGTTGCCGTCGAGCTGCTTCTCTATGCGCGCCGCCATCTCCTCCAGGCTGCCGTACGCCTGCACGACGTTGAGCGCGCTGCTGCCGGACTGCCGCTCCTCCAGCTCCAGCTGCGCGCTCCGCCGCCGCAGCATCTGCAGCATGGACACCGCGGCGGCATCGCAGCTCACGCTGTGGGTGATGGCGGCGGGAGGTGCTGCTGCTGCCGCCGCCGCCGCCGCCGCTGCTGCTGCCGCCGCTGCCGCTGCTGTTGCTGCCGCTGCTGTTGCTGCTGCGCCCTTCCTCCCGGCATCAGTACGCTGCGCGCCACCGCCGCTGCTGTCGGCTGCAGCAGCTGGTTTCACGGCAGCCGCCGCCGCCGCCGCCGCCGCCGCTGCCGCTGTGTGCTGCCTGGTCTGCGGCGATGCGCCGCCCGCATGTTGCGCTGCGTCGTTGCCGTCGGCGCTCGTTGTCATGTCCCCTACTTGGGGTAGTGGTGGTGGCTGCCACTCCACATTTGGCTCTCCGACCAGGTCCTGCGGCACCGGACACAATGAGCCATGAGTCATGAGTCACAATATGTGATGTCGGGTCCACTGAAGTTGGCATGTACTCACTTCAAACCATGTCCTCACACTGCATGGACTGCAAACGTGCATCCCGAGCGAGCAGTCTGCGTGCGCAAGCGAGCTGACGACAACTGACTCATGTGCATGATGAGGAGTTGACCGGGGCAGGTTCCTTCCCATGGTTCACCTTCGAAGCCGCAGCAAGGTTGGTGACCGAAATGGTGCATCGCTGAGGCGACGTTGCCCACACACTTCAACTATCAATCATGCCGATGACATCCCTACCCTCATAGATTGCTGAACTCACCTCTGCCGTGAGCCCAACATATCCACTATAATTTGAAGTAGCTGGTGACATCCCTATCGTCCATGTATGATGTATTGTGGATGGTGGTACTGTTTGCCTCGTGGCCAATTGCCGCAGCAGCGGCGACCACGGTCATTGGTGGAAGGCACTTGCGGCTAACCAGCCCTTGTCACCTAGTAGAGCTCTACAATCTTGTGATGCGTGTCCATGAAAACAATTCACGATATCGTTGAGCTCTAGGTATTGGTGGGCTCACCTCTGCTGACAGCCCCGCAGAGTTGCGCGGCCGCACTTGTCCACTATAAAGTGTGCCGGTGACACCCCTGTTGGGTACGATATAGAAAATCGTAGAGCTCTAGGTGACAAGGTATAGTGGTGGGCGTCACGTATGTAGGTGAGTGATGACCCGAGCGAGTAATTGAGTAAGTGAGTGACTCGTCTCACCTCTGCTGACAGCCCCGCAGAGTTGCGCGGCCGTGGGTCGGCACCATACTTGAGCAGCACGCGCACGCACGCGGCGTGGCCAGCACGCGCCGCCACCATCAGTGGAGAGTCCCTGGCCTTGAAGTCCTGGGTGTTGACCTGGGGGGGAGGGGGGGTGATTGGGGGGGGGGGGGGGGGGGGGGGGGGGCGTGAGGTGAGCAAGTGGTATGTACGCACATGTAGCTGTGTGATTGTGCGAGCAAGCAGCCACGTTGCACAAGTGCACGTCATGCATGAACGTTAACTCTGACTCTGACCCTCACCCAAGATGTTCGCAGCTCACGCGACACTGATATTACATGATCACCCGGTGTCCTCAGGAAGCAACAAGAAGTAAGCCGCTGGCGGCCCGCAGCAACGTTAACTCTGACTCTGACCCTCACCCAAGATGTTCGCAGCTCACGCGATACTGATATTACATGATCACCCGGTGTCCTCAGGAAGCAACAAGAAGTAAGCCGCTGGCGGCCCGCAGCAATGTGAAGATTCTTGACGCAGCACACCTGCGCTGACGTGCTGTATGAATAACCTCACTAGAAGCCTCTATGGCATGCATGCAAGGTATGCATGCGAAGTATGCACACAGCGCACATGAAGGCGGCGGTGCTCACACAGCTCACAAAGGTGCCCAGCAGTGGGCCAGCACGTCCCACATCATTGCATGTTGTACCTACGCATGCGGCCGCTTTGCTTGGGGCGTTGCACGGCAGCAGCATTCCAAAAACTTCAAAGAAATTCTAGACGTGTGCTTCACGCACAACCGCTCACCGCTGCGCCCGCCGCACACAATCGCTGCGCCACCGCTGCATGGCCGTGTCTGCAGACGCATACATGAGAGAGCAGGCAAGCGCAGGCGTCAATGCATGGCATCCGCTGTTCACACCAAAGGCAGCTTGCGGTGTGCCAGTCAGTGCTCACAGGGTCAAGAGCGGCTCTAGTGCCCCGTACATAGACGGTGACATGTGCATCAGAGCCATATCGCGCACGACTGTGAGAATTTCACAGTTTTCATGAATTTCAGCCATCGATCAAGATGTGGCGAACTTTATTCACCGCCCAGCAGCATTGTGAGCACAGTCACCACAGTCACCACACCAATTTCAGCAGCAAGCATGGCGACTTCACGTAGCGAGCTCCTTTACAACGCGGCCTCCGATATTTATAAGCAGATGAGCGCGTTGCATGCACGGCGAGCGCTGCCGCCTCACAAAACTTTAACAATTAGTACTTTGGTACTACAACTTAACGTACGCAGACGCGCACGCCACACTCCGCCACCCACAACCAGCAGTGCGCTGCATCACCTGTGCATGTCATGCACCTGCCGCCGCACCTCACCAACTTCAACAACAACTTCAAACCCTAAGCATCAAAGGCTTTAACTGCTGCGCCGTGCATGCTGCGCGCCTCACCTGCAGGCGTAGAACAGCGGGCTCTGGTGCATGCAGTCGCGCATGTCGCACTCGCCGCCCGCCTCCAGCAGCACGCCGAGCGCCGCTGCCATGCCCGCCGCGGCCGCGTGGTGCAGACTCGTGCGGCTGCTGTCGTCAGCGTGGTTCACGTCCGCGCCGCCCGTTCGCACCAGCGCCTTGACGATTGCCAGCGCCGTCGCCGCCTCCGCGCTGTCCGCCGGCGCCTCTACCTGCCCCGGGGAGGGGGGGGAGGGGGGGGGGGGAATCATCTCTGAGTTCTGTCGGTGGCACGCGAGCGCAGCTGGTCATCACTCACAGCATATGCAACGCTGTCAACGACTTCACAATCGTGGCTGCGCCTCCGCGCTGTCCGACGGCGATTCCACCCGCCGGGTGTGTGCGTGGGGGGTTAATGAGCAAGGGCGCACGTCGTTACGAACACCGCAAGTTGAAGTTCATTCTCAATGCGCATGTGTCGTCACCAGCATGATGTACATAACCGTGAGCGCCTCGTTGATGGCCAACGCCGCTGTCGCCTCCGCAATCTCCGCCGCGCCACGGGAGAACTGGGGACGCATGTGCAAATCAAGCCTCTCAGAACCTCAGAGCGAGCTAGAGGGTACCAGCGAGCACTGGGCATCTGCATGAGCATACTGACATTTGTTGACACCGTTCCTGGGATTGCTGCTCCACTCACAACAAGATAATGGAAGCAGCCTCTACAAGGCATACATGCCGGCTGCAAACAAAGCTTTCCCGGGCCGGTGGCACCAGCAGTTGACACGCCACGAGCCTCAACAGCTCTGCCACCTTGACACAGACGCTGCTGCCGGCGCGCAGCTGCTGTCGCTGTACCGGCCGCGTGCAGCGAGCGCATGCCGTGCAATGTAGTGCAACACAGTCAAGGCGCATTCTATAATTGCAGTTTGGCTCGCATGCGCCTTGTGATTTTCACGCTGCCTCCAGATCCGCGGCTCTAAGGCACAGATGATATGCCACGGAGCACTGCTGCGCGTGCGCGCACCTGACACGCCATCTGCAGACGCTGCCTCCAAGTTCGCGATGCCAAGGACAATAAGATCTGCCGCAGGGCACTGCCGCCGGGTACTGCTGCGCTGCTGCGTGCGCCTGACATGCCAGCTGCAGACGCTGCCTCCACGTCTGCAGCACCAAGAACATTGAGATCTGCCGCCCGAGCACTGCTGCGCGCGCGCGCACCTGATACGCCAGCTGCAGCGGCGACGCTGCCTCCATGTCTGCAACACTAAGAACATTGAGATCTGCCGCCGAGTGCTGCTGCGCGCGCGCACCTGACACGCCAGCTGCAGCGGCGACGCCCCCTCCAGGTCCGCGACGCTGGTCGACGCGCCGTTCTGCAGCAGCAGCGCCACCGTGTTGGGCGCCTGCCCCTGCACCGCGAGGTGCAGCGGCGTGCGCCAGTCGCCGTCGCGCGCGCCCACCGCGGCGCCGTCCTTGAGCAGCTGCGGCCCACGCAAGTTCAATGGTGAAGTTGCTCCGTTCTTGTTTTCATGCGTTTCGCGCAACGTCTGAGGTTTGTCGCGCCTGTGTGAGTCGTGCCGAAGCTATGCGTGTACGCTACGGACGTGATATTATGCGTGAAGTCTGACAGCATCGCGTTTGATGAATGAGTTGGTGCAGAGCGGCACCTTGGGCACCAAGGCAGCAGCTCGATGCAGCACATGCTTGTACTTCAAGTATGGCATGGATGATGCAGCGATTAATTCAAGTGCTTTGCACGTACACCCACTGCGAGCACAAAGAGTACACCATGACCGCTTTGACATCAGCAAAGCATGGATTCATCATGATGCGACTACTACAACAGCCAGGGGAATCTTGCAGCAAATCTCTGCTTCGCTCTCTGTGTATCCTCTGCACAGCAAGCTGCGGCACAATCACAGAAGCACTCACCAGTTGACAGACAGGCACATGTCCGTGGTATGCAGCCACTGCAGGCAAGGCAGTGGCGGTATCAAACAGCGACGGCGCGAGCGTCAACACAGAATCTTGTGCACCTTGGCAGCAGGTGCCGCAGCGCTAGGCAATAGTCGTCTGCCATCGAGGACATGTCACAGAGCATCTGTTGGCAGTGTACTTACAGTGCAAGGCGGTCCAGCGGTCCGGCAGCAGCGCATGATTCGCATCCGCTCCCGCTCCCAGCAGCAGCGTCACTGAGCTAACATGCCCGCCATCAGCGGCGTAGTGCAGGGCAGTAAAGTTCGTGTCATCGGGGATGTCCACGCGCGCGCCTAGAGACAGCAACAGCTTTACGACTCTCGCCTGCCCGTGCAGAGCTGCCACGCACAGCATGGTCTGCCCCTCCTCGTTGACCATGTTAATGGCCGATGCTTTCTTCTTGATTTTGGCGTAGGGAGAGCCGCACGGGGGCGCAGTGGCGGTCCAGCTGTCGTCATCGTCGTTGTGCGACGGCAACTGCGCATCCTTGCGCTCGCTGGCCTGCTTGAGGTGCTTGAGCAAGCCTCTCGTGTCCCCCGTGGCTGCTGCATCGAAGCCACTGCTGGCCGACGACGAGGAATTGTTGCCCATGAGGTGCGGGGTGCACGGCGCAGCAGCGGTGGCGCCGTGCCTGTTGCGCAGGGGCTATCGCACGGCCTCTCTTAACATACCCACCACGGTGCAGGTGCCACGCTCGAACTCCCGCAATGTGTGTAGTTGCACTGATGATGATGGTCTGAATCAAATGCAACGCCTGCGGTCGGTCGGCGCACAGTGCGTGGTGGTTGCTATCAGCCCGATGCGCAGCTCCAGGTGGAGATGATCGTGCTCGTACCTCACTGGTGTTAGTGTCTGCAAGTATGATTTGGCACAACTTCATGTCAGCAGTGAAACGGCCCGGCCGAGTTTTTCAATCAGCCAATGTCTGCAGTACTGTGTGTCGTTGTGTGAAGGCATGTCGGGTGGCAAGTCCACGCTGGGCGCAAAATGGCAGCTGAATGCGGTGAGCTGATGCATTCACACGATGTTTGCTTGCTGTGATCAGTTGTGCTGTGATCAGTTGTAGTTGTGGCCTGCTCCACATTTTTGCATTCCTCTGTTCACCGCTGCCCTCTTGTGTCTGCCGTGCACATGGCAGGCTCTGCTGAGCTCGCCAGCGGACCTGAGCTCTCTGGTGACACTGAGCCAACATAGGCCTGAGGAGTTCTTCAAGGTGAGCTGCCTACTACATTCGAATGCCGTCGAAAGCACCATACTTGCACACACGTGCTGATGATTGTTCTCACTCGTGAGACCATTGTGCATTGCTGTTGCCTGTGCCAGGACGACACACTACACATCATGGTGTCCAAGCTCCTAAACAACAGGTCAGTGCAAATCAGTATTAGTCAGCATATGTTGGTCTCATCTCAACACCGATGCAAGCTATTAAGTTGACCGACGAGAGACGTAGTACACGTACAATACTTCTATCATATTGACTGATACTTCTATGTACTGTCCATAGTGATGCGCCACGGACAAAAGTGATCTGATGCACCACAACATCCTACTGGCAGTCTCAGTGTCACCTGACCGCAGCTGAGCGCCTGATGTCATCGCTTCACCACATCACAGCTGTGTAAACATGTGTGTTTGACATGTACAACTGGCGTTTTGGGTGCAGTGACGCTCAAGCTACACTTCAGTTTCGTACACCACAGAGGCGAATCGCACTGTACACAAGAGATTGAAGTTGGCCACAAGTCAGTCACATATAGCTCAGCGACCACCATGACTGTCTCTTCCTAGGACCACAGCACTATACTTGCCAGCATGCTCGCCTTAGTTCTGGTCCACAAATGTGTGTTATTGTCGCTAAGCATGAAAATCACTTGCCTACACAGCGCGGCGGTGCACTGACCGGCGACGCGGATTTAGGATTAGGGTCAGGGTTAGCGTCAGAAGATCGGCGCGTCAGTATTGCCACAATGTCGCAACTGTCCGTAACCACTTACCCTGCACAAACAGTAGCGGCGCCAGCAGCAACATCCCAACCCTCACCCTTGCAACTTCAACTGCACACCGACCTCACAAAAATCATCGCAACTTCAACAGCAACGAGCGGCGCAGCGACAAGGACGCCAAGCTCGACGTGCTGGCGATCCTGGCCAACCTGGCGGGCGCGGGCGGCGCTGACGGCGGCGCGGCGGCGCGCGAGGCGGTGCGGCTGTGCCTCATGGGCGTCAGCGAGTGGTTCGACGGCTACATGGAGGCGGAGGAGGCGGCGGGCGGTTACGGCGGTTACGGCGATGCTAGCAACTTCAACAATGGCGATGCGGACGCGCGCGGCGAGCCGGAGCTGCACAAGGCCATGCTGCTGCTGCTGGCGCGCGCGTGGGACTACAGGTGCGCAGCAGCGGCAGCAGCGCTCCTCCTCTGCCACAACGTCATTGTTGAAGCGGTGCTCATCATCGGCAGGCGCTGCTGCACTGGAGTTGGCTGAGCCGTGGTCGGCGCAGCATACGGTTAGGGTTAGAGTTAGGGTCAGGGCTAGTTGGGGCTAGTTTGTTAGGTCGCTGATGTGGTACGTGTATCTGCGAGCCTGCTCATGTAGACAGTCGCTGACGGCTGCAGAATGCAGTGGCGGTGGCGGTGCAGGATTGCACATGCTTCATGACGGCAGGATGTTGTTGGTAACTTTGGTCACAGGCAGAGCATGTCCAGGCACTGTATTTTATATGTGTGTTTGGGTGGCCGACGCATCATGCTTACCACACTGTACAATGGCAGGAAGTTGTTTGTTAGCTCGGGCACAGGCGCAGCATTTGTCATATACTGTACTTTTGGTAAAGGTCTTGTTCTGAGGCGCAGCATTGCTCAGCTGCCGCAATTTGCATACATACATGCCCACACTCGCACATCACTGCCAAGCATCGCTTGCGGACCATCAGTTTTCTCCCCCCCCCCCACACGCCCTCTGTGTGATTTGCAGCCTGAAAACGGAGGACCTGTTGGAGCTGACGCGGGGGGACAGGCGACTGGCGCTGGAAACCGTCATAGGCGTGCTAGAAGGTGACCTAGAACCTAGCCCTAGACTAGCACTACTGTTAACCCTGAAGCTACTGGTAACCCTGACCCTAGGTCCGACCAGGCTTGGGCAATGATCATCGACAATGTATGCTGTGCTCAACCAGTGCGCAAAGGGTGCGCTCAGCCGGGTGTTTAGGCGTGATTCATGCGTGAATTTCACGTGACTCCTGCACATGCCCTCGTGTATCAGTTACTGAGTCTCGCTTAGGTCATCAGCGTAACCGCGGACAATTCTGTGTTTTGTCACCACGCACTTCTGCCCAGTGTAGTAATTTGCCCTGCCAGCAGTGTTCGGTGACCTGTCGCTCACGCACACATTGCACTTTGCCGCCAACTCACATTGGACCCTAACCCCCCTCCCCCAACCCCCCCCTACCCCCCTTCTCTCCCCCCCCCTCACCGCCCCCCCCAGACGGCGAGACGTACAGCACGGAAGTTGTGCAGCGCCAGAAGCCCGGCTGTGGGCGCGCGGGCCAGTGGGAGCACGAGCTCGTCTGCCGCAGGCACGAGAAGCCCATGCTGCTGCAGCTCTGCCGCCTCGTGCGCGGCTTCACGCACCCTGCGACGTACTTTGGCAGCAGCGGCGGCGGCGGCGGCGGCGACGTGGGCGCGTTCTCCGCGGAGATGGACGCGCTGCTGGGCATTGCGCTGCGCACGCGCGCGCTTGAGAAGCTCAGCGTCGCGCTGTACGACTGCTTCTTTGCGGACGACGAGGGCGGCGGCGGCGGCGGCAGCGGAGAGTACGAGGAGGAGGAGGAGGCGGTGGCGGCGGCGCTGTGCGGCGAGCGGCGTGCGGCGCCGCCGCTGCAGGAGGCCGACCACCAGGTGGGTGCGGAGCGGCGACGCATGCGTACATCTACCTACGGTATGGGGTTAGCAACAGGACAGGCACTAGGGTTTACCTGTTGTGATGACTCCCGTGGTGCCGTGGCAGCCATGCTGTGCAACTGCCTGAAAGGCCCCCCCACAAGGTTGAGCTCGGAGGGCGAAAGGACAAAGCTGCCGCGATGTCAGTATTGAAGAAAAAAAGCCTCTCTTTCGCGCTGTCCCGTTGTGCAACGTCAAGGCGTAGTTTCCTCTGGGCCCGCAGACAGGCGATGCCATGCAGACAGCGTGTGCACAGCACCTGGTGTTGTAGCATGAATAATTCTTTGAAGTAGCATAGCATTCTGCCAGGCTCTGACGCAAGCATGGCGCGAGTCTGAGCTCTCCCGCTCCCCCCCCTCCCCCCCCCCCCTCCTTCTCCCCCTCGTGCAGGCCATCCAGTCCATCCACGCGTTCATCCAGAACCTGTACCACTACGCGGGCAGCGACGCGGACGCGTACCGCGCGCACATGCTCAGCGACACGCTCCTGGCGCCGCGCCTGGTGCTGCCGTACCTCAAGCGCTGCGCCGTGGAGGCAGCGGCGCTTGAGCTCGGCGGCTCAGCCAGGTAACTCTCCATGCGCACTGCTCAGTATTTGGGGGTTGAGGGGAAGCCGCACTGTGCCCCGTAGGTCGTTTTCAGGTGCTTTCACGTGGCAACTTTAACTTGCGGTGGCGGCAGCGGCGGCGGCTCAGTGACATGACTATCCAACCCTATCTTTGACCTGACTGTTGCCCTGAGCCGAACCCTAGGCGTTTGGGCACTGCTTTGCGACAGACTCTGACCCTAAAACCTAACCCTGGCGCTCATCGTACGCGCCTCATTCGCCTTAACGTCCGCATAGCAGCAGCACCATCGCGCAGAGCATCGCGTGTCACACAGTGCAGCTGTGGTGAAACTTATCCTCGTTTCTAATTCAAAGCCTGGGCGCTTATGCATGGCGTCACGGCGGATGCTAACTCTCGTTCTACGCGTCCGCCCCAATGCTCGCGCAGCAGCGGCAGCAGCAGCAGCACCATCGCGCAGGGCGTTGCGGCGTCGCTGCGCACGCTCGTCATCGCCACCTTCCGCGCGCCCGCGACGCGCTACGTGCTGGGCCTGCTGCGGCGCCTCAACCCGACCGCCGCGCTGCTGCGCGCGCGCGCCCTCGTTGTGCGCCACGACTACATCTTCGCGCTGCTCTGCCTTCTAAACGTCAACATGGGGGCGCTGGACGGCGCGGAGGGGGGGGAGGAGGGGGACGGGGAGGGGGGGAGGGGGGGACGGGGGGGGACGAGAAGGGGGGGGACAGGGGGGGGCTGGTGCGCGCGTACCACGCGCACATGCTGGTGAGAGCGCGTAGGGGGTATATTTGCATGGTATAGAGGTAGATACGACTACCACTGTCTTGTGTCTGTGCAGCTAGCTGCCTGCGGCCGTCTGCCGCTACACGTGCGCTTCTGAACACTATTGAAGCAGCCATGCCCGAAGCACGCCGCAGCTGCAGGTGTAGCTGGCACCCATACGTGGGCAGCTTATGTTATCGCTGTGTGAGAGTCTGGTGCGTCTGCCGGCGGCGCTGTGTCAGCTGCGCATGTTATCGTCAACAGTCGTGTTTTGGGAGGGCACCGGCCCACGCGTGCGGTCGCAGACCCTGAACTGCAATCACCCTGGCCCTGACCCTGGCTCAGATTGCACATCGCTTACTTCACCAGTCTGACTGACTGACCCCCCCTCCGCCTTCCATCCCCCCTGCCGATGCGCGCTCGCTGCAGCTGCAGGAGATGTCGGATGCGTTCACGGAGATGAGCACTGTGGCGCGCGCACGAGTCCTGCAACGAGTCGTTCACTCCGGTGCACTGCCCGTGTCCAGAGACACGCCATCCTATACCGCCATGACTAGGTGCGTCTCTTGTTGAGGTTTTGCTACTTGTTGAAGTTCATGTAATGCCATCCTACACCGCCACAAGCAGTTGCGTCTCTTGTTGAGGTCTGTGACACTTGTTGAAGTGCATGTCATCCTTCACCACCGCCTTGACAAGTACATGTCTTGTTCTGGGCAGCAGCTCAGTTCCAGAAGTGGTCTATTAGTGCACTTGCTGGTCACCACAGGAGCGCAGGATTAGCCGTTGAAGTAGCTGCATTGCACTGAAGGCCACGGTCGAAGCGGCACGCATGTGTCTGTCACGCATCCTAGGGTTTGGTTTGGGTAAGGGTTACGCTAACCCGAACCCTACACAGGTGCAGCAGCATTTGCCCTAGTCTGTTGCTTGCAGGCCGTATGGTGCCCTCTGCTGAGCACTGCAGCGGCGGATACATACATACCCGACCTGCAGGGGAACAACAGCAGCCGACCGTGGGGGCGCAAACATCAAGTTCACAGTGCTCCAGAAGTTCCTCTACCGATTGGCGAAGTGTTTGCAAAGTGCGTCTCGTGCCCTGCTGCCACACGCACTTCAACTCCCATATTGTTCGCGCGAAGCTGCAGCTGCAGCGCATGCATACACTGGCCGTTCACCCCCCCCCCCCCCTGTCTTGTCGTGCGCTGTCTCAGCATGCTGCACGGCGGCAGCGGCGGGCAGGGCGAGTACCTGCGGCAGCACATTGGCGGCAGCGGCGGCGGCGCGCGCGGCTGCGAGAGCAAGTGCAGCGACAGCGGCCGCGGCGGCGACGGCGGCGACGCACTGGCGCTGCAGCGTGACATGATCAAGAGCGAGGCGCGGCAGCGAGGTGAGCGCTGACGCGACGTCGAGCGCTGTTGCAACTTCAAGTGTGTGTGCTGATGTGTGTGTGGGTAGGTAGGTATGGTGCGCGTTGCGGCGGCGCGCGGCAGCGAGGCGAGCGCTGACGCACTGCTGAACCTTAGTCTGGGAGTTAAAGCTAACCGTCATGCTTATCATATTATGTAGAAGTACACGTTATTATTGAGTGTGCGCTGACGTGTGCGGGTGCGCTGCACGGTCACAGTGCCCGGACGCCCTGTTGTTCTTTTTGTAGGGTTAGGGTTTGAATTGGGGTCAGGGTTACTATTGGCTCACGTTTACCCTTATACTGTTTTGTGTTGTTTGAAAGGCAGCGCTGCAAGGCTGAGAGTGAGTCACGGCAGCAATACGAGCGCTGACACGGCACTGAGCAGCACGTGCACATTCAGCATGCCGGCTTTACGTTATCGATGTGCACGCACTTTTTGGGGCGAGCGTCAGGACTAGGAATAGGGCCAGGGATAGGATTAGGTAGATGTGCACACACGCCTGCGCAACAACAAGCAGCAATGCTCAGGGCAATGTGGGAGCTGAAAGCGCAGGTCGTTTCATGCGCTCAACGCTGTCGTCACAGCAGCCACAGTTCACGTGTACACGCATTCTCAAGCGCATCTGCCACCTCCACCAACGCCATATCAAGTCTCTATCATCATGCTTGTCATTGTCTCTCACCCCTGATGCGTCGCAGCGTCGGCACCACGTCACATCATTATCATCATGCTTGGTGTTTCTCATCTCTGCTGCACCACAGCGTCGGCGGCGGCGGCGGCAGCCGAGGCTAAGTCCAACGGCCACGGGCACTCATGTCAGGCCAAGACGCATGACTATGACGACAAGGACAGCAGTGCTCAACATCAGCCGCCGCGTCGACTGCTGGGGGACCTGCCTAGCCTTGACAAGGGCAAGGTAAGGAGACCGCGCATCGTTACGCCAGCATGGTTTGACTGATGCTGATGAAGAAAGCCGGGAAGCATGCACTGGTGCTGATGCTTGCGCGTTGATGGCGCTTAGGGTTAGGGTTAGGGTTAGGGTTAGGGTTATAGCGCTGGTTGTGCCCGAACGCCGCGTGCTGGATGGACACACACGCATACATATAAACATACTGAGCAGCGGCGCAGCCCAAGTCACACATGGCACAGGCAGCTGCAGCGCTCCCCTCGCGACCCTGAGCAGCAGCGGCAGCCTAGCCCGACATAGTCACTGTCGTCTGCGCTGTAAGCGCCCATGTAACTCAATGCGTTTGCCGCCGTGAAACTGTATGGCGACAAGCACTGCTCCCTGCGGCACAGCAGCGCTCTCGTCGCAGCCCTGAACAGCAGCTGCAGCCCAGCCTCACAGAGTAACTGTCGTCTGCGCTGCTCCGCGCGCCATCGCGCAGCCCGCGAGAGCGCCCGCGAACACACACCAGCAGCGCCTGCAGGTGGAGCTGGGCCTACCGAGCGCAACCACCGCCGCCGCCACCGCCGACCGCAAGCACGCGCCCAGCCCCTCCGCGGCAGCGGCGGCGGCGGCGGCGGCGGCGGCGGCGCGCGACGGCGTCCCCCCCGACTTTCTCTGCGCCATCAATGGGCACATCATGCGCGCGCCGGTGCGCTCGCCGCACGGCCACGCCTTCGAGCGCGCGACGATACTGCTGTGGCTGGAGACGCGCGGGCGCGTGTGCCCGCTCACGGGGCGCACGCTAGCGCCGTCGGAGCTGCGCGCGGACGACGCGCTGCACACGCGCATCATGCGCTGGCACATCGAGCGGACGTCGGGGGCGGCGCTCGACGGGGTGAGTGAGTGGAGGGCGCTGTTGAAGTCTGTGTTGTTGTTGTTGTTGTTGTTGTTGCATGGGGGTGACGCAGGGAGCGCAATGTTGAAGGCTTTTCATGAATGTTGAAGTGTTTGTTCAGATGTTGAAGTTATTTCGCAGGTGTCGGAGTACCTTGTCGAACTTGTTTCCGCCAGGGGTCAGGGAGAGTGTGGCTGTGGTAGCGACCGACCCGCCATTACAAGGCGCGGAGCAACTGCTTGCATGCACCATGTGGAGTTCAAAGTGCCAGCCGACCACTGGGCCACAAGTCCCGTGACTGCACGCGATGACATGATGGTAAGGCCTGGCGCTCTAAAGACCTTGCACGGCCTTTCTAGAGAGCCCGTCTGCACCAATGCCACGGCGACGTTTCTTCACCAGCATGCTGAGCACTGCTGGCGCCGCCATTGCCGCTCCCCGCCGCCACAGGACGACATGTACGACTTCTGACTGCAATGCTGCTGGCTGTAGTGCCACAAGGCGTGGCCCGCGACTGCCACCCTCGAGCGCATTCGCGCAACGGCGGAGTTGCTGCGCGCGCGCACCGCCGGCGCTGTGCGTGTTGTGGGTGCCGCCGTCGGACGCAAGTGCTCAGCACAGGGCTTGTTGAATTTGGTGACGACGCAATGCTTCTGTGTCTGCCGGTCCTCGGCGTGCGGCACACATACCACATGTGCTCAGTTTACAAATGCAAAGTCACAGGGGTGCGCGCTGGGCGCAAGCAGAGGCACACTAGCGCATTTCACAACGGCGTGTGTGTGCATGTGTGTGCCCGGTGTGCGCCGCACCAAGCCGGCGCGTTGGAAAGCCCCCCCCTTCCGCGTCATGTTTTTGATTGGTTTGGCCTACATGTGGGAGTGCGTGTGAAAGCGCGCATGGCCCGTAACTTCACTGGCACAGCGCGTCCAGTGGGCTTGCGTCCATTCCTGTCTGTCTTGTTTCATGAGCGCTGTTCCGGTTTGTCCAATCCACAAAATGGCAGCCGCTGCCGAGGCACCTCATACATACCGTTAGCCTGCGCCTCAGTGCCTGCTGCCCTGATGCCCAGCGTTGTAAGACATGTGGTACTGTCTGTGTTTTGTACATTTTGTACTCTGTGCCTCTGCTGATGTCTGCCTGCAAAACATCTGTTGGAGCACCGCCACTTGATCGTGATGGTGCATGCGGCGCACTCGCTGCACCTGTGCAAAGATTTGCAATGCCTGCTCCCATGCGTGAACACTTGCAAGGTTTACTGACGCCGCCTCCCATATTGCAGCTGTGCTAACAGTTGTAGGTGCCAGCAGCGCTGTCGCTTCAAGCGCGCTTGAGAATTATCAGTCTACACCACGTACACAGCACTTGAGAAGGGCATTGAATTGTTCAACAGGGCGCTGCTCCTCTTTGTCTTTTTCACCTTGTTGCCGGTACGAGAGTTGAAACAGCTCATGGCATGTAGAAACACAGGGGCAAATGGAAGGTGGTTGACATGCAAGTATTCTCTTGCACATTCGTTCCACGTATGTATATATACATATATACATGTGATATATTGATCATCTGGGCTTGTTCGCGCCGCCACCAGAGATTCTGAAGAGAAAGTACATACATGGCCTCTACTCCTCCTTTGCGGTGAATGTGCCGGTCACCGCTGGTTGCCGCAGCTGCCTTTTCCTGGCCTTGAGCATGTATTTGAACAGCGTCAGCGCCCCTATCGCGTGGGCGAACAGCATGTATGCCCCCAGCACGGCAAACTGACCCCCCTCCGGCAACCCCTCGATGCGGTACTTGTCTCCAGCCTGCACAATCACAAGGTGCAGATGACGTTAGCACAATGCTGATCACAATTGAAGCTGCGCTTCAACTTGAAGTGCCAGTTCGGTCTGGCGCAGCCGCAATGCAATATTGGTGCCGTGTTTTTCTGCGGTCACAGAGATCGCAAGTGCTGTGTCGCGGACCCTGGTGCACGGTAAAGGCAAGTCTGCTGCCTGTGTGTAGCGGTTTATTAGTTTGGCGCTCATCCTGCCTGCCATGGTGTGAAAACTTAAAGATCAATTCCTGTGTTGCGTGCTTCAGCACGGACATGATTTTCATGGACACTGACCTTCATGTGGGGGTAGGCCACAACGAAGCAGCCCACCTCCGCTGCGAAACCCAGAGGGTACAGCAGCATGAATGCGGAGTACCGCAGCCAGTGAAGAAAGTCGGGACAAATCTCCAGCAAGTTGGTCGCATAGTACGGGTAACGTATGATCTCAGACGCCGCCCAAGTCGCGTACAGCAGTGCGGCGACCCAGCTTCGCCGCACCGCGGGCTCCGCCGCCGCAGTCAGAAAGAGGCAGATGTCGCGGCCTCCGATCTGTGCAAAAGTCTGAGCAGCTCCCCCTCTTGTTAAGCCCAGCAGCACATGCACCAGCTCCAGCGTAGACAGCAGCTGTAGCCCCACCACCAGGGGCGTAGCATTTTCCACGCTGTGCGATATCTGCTGCGTCTGCCAGTAGGATCGCAGCATCACCAGCAGCACCAGCGCCCAGCCCGCCGCAGATACCGCATTATACGCCACTAGGTAGGTGGTTCGCACAGGAGAACCCATCCCGCTGGCCCAGGCACAGGCAACACAACACAGCACACAATAATTCAGAACTTTGAAGTTAGAAGTTCAACACTAAAGTTTTTCCTTCTTCTGAAAGGGCCTTGTTTGAAAGGGCCTTGTTTGAAAGTCACAGTTTGATTTTGTCGCGGCAGAGTAAGAGTCAGGGAATACAGTACACACGCAACAACATAGCGAGAACAGAAGGAGAGATGGGCGCAGGAGCAGTGGAAGAAAGCTTGCCAGTAGCTAGCCCAGGCTTCCGTGCATGAGAGCAGGCGTTGATGCTGCTGCCAGCTCAAGCGAGCCACTTGCTTTGGCGCTCAAGGTGCAGCCATCAGCTTAGTCCGGCCGGTTCTACTGCCTTGGACCTTGCTGCAGCGTCCCGCGAGATTGTTCTGGTAACCAGCTGCTCGCGCCACTGTGTAACATCCACTGCTCACACCCAACTGCAAGTGCACCATGGACATGGATATGTGCATGGCAGAAACCATGCCGGCGGGCAGCCAAGAGGAGGTTGCTTTGGGCGAGGACTGCACGCAGATGGAGTCCATGGATCCAGACATGTGCGGGCCAGACGAGGCATCATCCGAGGCGCTGAGCAACGGAGTGGAGCCCTGGGGCAGGCTGCTGCCCATGGACGAGGTTGAGGGTGCGGCAGTGATACGGCTCATGCCCATCGAGGAGCGCGAGGGCAGGAGGCTCAACGAGGTGCTGATCGGCCGCAGCGCGCAGCAGGTCGACATAGAGATCAAGGACCGCCGCGTCAGCAGCAAGCACTGCAGGCTGTACTGCGTGCGCACCCGCGCGCCCAGCGACGACGGCGGCGGCGGCGGCGGCGCCCCCCCCTGCTTCAACGACATGGCGGTCTTCATAGAGGACCTCAGCAGCAACGGCACGTGGATCAACGGCCTGGAGACGCACCTCAGCAAGCGGCCCGGCAAGACGCGCGTGTGGCAGCTGCAGAGCGGCGACGAGATCTCCCTGGTGAATCCCCGCAAGCTGAAAATGGCGGCGGCGGCGGCAGCGGCAGTGGCGCCCGAGGGCGCTCCCGGTGATGCGCAGCCGGCAGCTGCAGCCGCTGAGGGCGGTGAAACGGCGGCGCTGGCGTCGACGGCTGCTGCTCCGGGAGCTGCGGCTCCTGAGGGCGGTGCAAATGCGGCGCCGGCGCCAGCGCCGGAGCCGCCATCGTGCACGCGCTATACCTTTGTGGCCAACTTCCGCTTCGGACGGAGCGGCAGCATGCCCGGCAGCGGCATTGGCATGCCGGGAGCGGCGCAGACCGGCGCGGCAGGTGAGCATTTATTGATCAAACTTGCCACTGGCTGCGGTCAGGGTTGGCTTGGTGTTGTCGTGCCCTCAATGTACTAATGTGTGTGGAGGAGGTCCTGCATGCACAGAGAGACGGGCATGCGCCTTTCGCAGCCACACTTTTAAAAGCACAAGTGATTTCCATAAATAAGTGATCTACTGCCACGGTTATCTAGTTCATGCGCCAGCTCTGCACACCATCTGGCACAGAGGGATCTCCCGCGCCTGGTGCGGATGGCAGGCTGTTTGTCATTTCAACTGAAGCAAAACGATGTCTGACAATGCAGGCAGCGCGTGCTGCTGTTGATGTTGCAGAGGTGCAGAGTTGTGTCAGCACGTCAACTTTGTTACTTCGACGCCTGTTACGAGGGATACTCATACGTGTGTGTTGTCACCTCATGCAATGGCAATTCTTCTTGCAGTCATGTGTTTAACATCACAGTGCAGACCACACATGGCGCCAGTGTGTAATCAGCTGCGGCGCTGCTCTGTTGCGGGTATTATGCACCTCTTTCCGATCATAAACAGTGCTGAAAAGCAGACTACTCTGCCACCTGGTCTAGCGTTAGCACGCAAACAAATCTACGCCTGGGCATGCTACCTGCACTTTGCTGTCGCCAAGGCAGCATGCGGCCAAACCCTGCCGCAGAGGCAGCATGCACCTGTCTGCCGGCACCGAGTCCGCCAAAAACACACAACACAGTAGCTAGCACGCAGCGATGTGCACCTGCGGCTACGCCTGTTGTACAGCGCCGCCAACGCCTGCCGCCTCTCTCGTGTGCGGCTCGCGCACTGCCACAGACGGCGCAGCAGCGCCGCCGCGCAGCATCAACGACTTCTACACCCTCATGAACGCCATCGGGCACGGGACGAGCGGCGAGGTGCGCATGGGGCGCAACAACAAGACGGGGCAGGAGGTGGCCGTCAAGATAGTCGAGGCCAAGAAGTTTGCGCTGACAACGGGCATGGAGCCGCAGGTGAGCGCTGAGCGCTGCTGCTGTGGTGATATGTTTGTATGCGCCCATCAGCTATGTACGCCATGTAGTTACATCTCCCTATGCGTGGAAAACTGAGATTTGCAATGTGGAGGCCAAGAGACCAAGTTTGGCTGGCGACGGGCATGGAGCCGCAGGTGAGCGCTGAGCGCTGCTGCTATGGTGATAATTTTGTACGCGCGCACTACGCACATCGTGTAGTTGCCTCTACCTATGCGTGTAGACCTGAGATTTGCCAGGGAGGTGGAGGCTGATAAGTTTGCGGTGACAGCGGGCACGGAGCCGAGCCGCAGGTCAGCGCTGAGCGCTGCTGCAAGGGTAGGTATGCAGGCAATTTTTAATCATGTTGCAGTGGCAGCGGCAGCGCAGCAGTGGGCTAAGGGTTGCAGTGGCAGCGGCAGCGCAGCAGTGGGACTGTGTGGGGACGGCAGTCGCTCATGACAGGCTAAAGCTGTGGGAGAGCGTTGCCGCTGTGTTCAGACCCTGATGTTGAGACCGCGATAAAAAACCAACAACACACCTTCCCCCCACAACCCCCCCCCCTTGCCCCCCCGCTGCGCCCCCCAGGAGCTCGCTCGCGAGGCAGAGATGCTGCGCGCGGTTTGCCACCCGCACGTCATTAAGCTGATAGACATCTTCCACGGCGACGGGCGCCTGTACCTGGTCATGGAGCTGGTGCGCGGTGGCGACCTCTTTGACAGGATCGTAGACAGGGGGCGCTACACGGAGGAGCTGGCGCGCCAGCTGGTGAGCGATGAGCGCTGCTGCTTTGCGGTAGGGTTCGGATTAGGGTTGGGGTTCAAAGTCAGGGTCAGGGTTGCTACACGGAGGAGGTGGCGCGACAGCTGGTGAGCGATGCTGCGCAAGAAGTAGGGGGTTAGGGTTAGCGCTGCGGTCAGGGTTAGGGTTGCTGGGGGTTGGGGGGTTTGGAGAGGAGCTGGCGCGCCAGCTGGTGAGCAATGAGCGCTGCTGCGCAGTAGGGATTAGGGTTAGGGTTGGGGTTGGAGAGGAGCGTGCGGAGCGCTGCTTGGGTGAGCGATGAGCGCTGCAGCTGTGCGGTACGGTTAGGGTTAGGGTCAGGGGGTGAGGGTTAGCGTTAGCACTACGGTCAGGGTTAGGCTGGGGTTAGGGTTTGGAGGGCAGCGTGTGGAACGCTGCTTTGCTGAGCGATGGGTGCCGAGGTGGCTGGGGCTCTTGGCTGAATGGTGTGTGCTGGCGCAGTCTTCAGACATGGACAAATACTCAGCGGGCGAAGCATGACGTGCAGGGATGGACACCACTCGGTGTGCCAAGGGAACGTCATTTGAACTTGAAGTTTATGTTGCTGAGGTGCCTTCCTCTGCGGCTGCGCCGCCACAGGCGTCACCAATCGTAGAGCTCTTGTCAATGAATGGAGTTAGTACAGCAGCCCAGGTGACCTGACTATGTAACCCAGTCCCTCAGCAGTTTACGTCACCTATCACCTTCGCTGTGAGAGAGTTAGGGTTACGGTTAGGGTTAGGGTTAGGGTTACACCCACATGCACAGCCCTGCAATCGCCAGGCACTGCCATCGAGTATGGTGCAGCGTTGATGACCGCACATCAACAGCACATTTGCTCATTGCTGTGGCACACCCTTTTTGCACCACTCGGTACCCTCACGCATGACATCGCATCGCTGCCTGCAACCACTTCGCGCAGGTCATTCGCCTGCTGGGTGCTGTCGCCTATCTGCACAGCATCGACATTGTGCACCGCGACCTAAAGCCGGAGAACATTCTGCTGGTGCGCCGCGACGACGACGTGGAGCTCAAGATCACTGACTTTGGCCTGGCCAAGCGCTCCACAGCAGGCGATGCGCTCAAAACGTACTGCGGCACACCTCAGGTATGTATGTTTGCACACCCAAACTCTAACCCTAAGCTACTCCTACACATGGGCGATGGTTCACACAATGTCCACGTGTTGGCCTTCATGCACATTCACAGTCGGGCAATGCCAAAGTGCGCATCACGGGCGCCGTGCTAGGGACATGCGGTCAGGTTCGCACGTTATGCAGAATGTAACTGTTTAGTCAGCGTTCTGTGCCAGTTTCAATTGCATCTACCCAGAATGCTCAGAGCTCACGGCTTTGTGCTGTTACCTTTGCTGTAGAAACACCCAACAGTATGGAACGCACGTGAATTCTATCAGGAAGAAATGGGCGTGTCACGTGGCCTTTGCGCCATCACGATGCAGTACACATTTGCTCTTAGTCAGATCTGTTCAAACTGGCCTGCTCTTCTGATATGGTGTTGCGTATGTTGCCGCTGCAGTACTTTGCGCCGGAGGTGCTAAAGCGGCGCCACACTGTGCTGGGCACTGGGCGCTACGGCAAGGCGGCGGATATGTGGAGCATCGGCGTCATTCTATACGTGCTGCTGAGTGGAACACACCCCTTCCACGACGACACCCTCTATGAGCAGGTGAGGCATAAATTGTACATACTTCAAAGTTGAAGTACACACCTTTGAGATGTACTTCAAACTTGAAGTACACACATGTGGAGCATCGGCGTCATCCTCTACGTGCTGCTGAGTGGGACACACCCCTTCCATGATGACACCCTCTATGAGCAGGTACAGCATACGTAAAGTACATGCTTCAAATTGGGATCACACCACTCGTTTGACGTACTTCAAAGTTGAGGTACACACTTCTGGCAGTTCACAAACCTCATCATGTTATGGGGCTGCAGAGCGTGCTTGCGTGCTGTCCTGCCATCACGACGCAGGATGCATTCTTTCCAACGATGCCATTCGATATGTGCACGGCGCATTATGCTGAGGAGCAGACCTGCCGGGCTGGCCTCAACCCAATTTTAGTCCTGTTGTGACATCCTGTACCAGCGTGTCAGTCGATTCCATTGTCACCATACACCCGTCTCTGAGCGCTCAGTCAGCTTGGTGGCAACACTCCTCCGCCTTTGTGGCACTGCAACACCAATGGTCTAGCTGGGCTGTCCAAAGGCTGGTGTTGCGTGCTCCTTGCACAACTTTGCCGCCCTCTGCGCGCGTTGTACCCCGCACCCAACGCCGCCAACAACACCCCCTGCGCACCTCTTAACCCCCCCCTCCCCCTTTCCCCCTGCAGATCCAGGACGCGTTCTGCAGCTTCCAGGGCGACGAGTGGAGCGGCATCAGCGAGGCGGCCAAAGACCTGGTCTGTCGCCTCATTACGCAGGACCCCAACGACCGCCTCACCGCGGACGCCGCGCTGCACCACCCCTTCTGCGCGGGGCGCGAGCTGCGCGTGCGCACGCCGCGCGTCACCAGCAAGCAGGGCGGCACCAGCGACGACGGCTGCTGCCTTGAGGGCCAGGAAGATGGCAGCGTGAGCGCTGCCGCGACGCACAGCGACGACGGTGGCGCGACGACTGCGAGCCCGGGCGCGGAGAGCACGGGGTCGGATGGTACTGCGGCGGGTGGTGGCGGCGGTGGCGCGCGCGCGCAGGCGGCGCTGCCGGCGATGATGATGCAGGTGCGGCAGCGCTCCTCTGTACGGGGGTGGTACTCTACTGAGATTGTGGGTGTCATTGTCGATGCGCTGAGAGCGGGCGGTGAGAGCTGGCGCTGATGAAGGTTCGGCAGACGTAGGGCCTTCAAGCGCTTGTTGCGGCGCCTCAGACTCTGATCGTGACTCTAACACGACTCTCGTGCGACTGCAGATCTCGCCGGCGCCGGACCCAGCGCTGCACAAGGCGGCCGCTCAACAGCAGCAGCAGCAGCAGCATGCGCCCATATTCTGCGCGCGGGCCAGCAAAAGCGGCGCGAGCCCCGGCGCGGCGCCGCGCACAATGAGGGCGAGCGCTGGCGCACGGCACACAGGCGCTAGCCCTAGTGCAAGGACTACGCAGCGGGGGGGGGGGAGGGGGCGGGGGGGGAAGAGGGGGGAGGGGGCGCGGCGGGGGAAGGGGGTCTCCGCTTGGGGGTTCAGCGAGGTCCCGGGGGACGAGATAGTGGAATTCAGTAGCGGGGACGAAGGGGGGGCACAGGTGAGAACTTGAAGTTTGAAACTGAAGTTGGACTTTGATGGGATTGAAGTTGTGCACAAGGCCGTTGACATGATCAGGTTGCTGTTGCAGTCGCATGTACGCTCTACTCACATCGCCTCACTCACGCAACCGTTTCACCCGCAGGCGCGTGCAACGCGAGGTGCTGCAGTGGGGTCGAGTCCGCGGTCGCCAGCGGCGCAGCGGCGGCCGCGCAGCAGCAGCAGCGGCGGCGCAGCCTCACGGCAGCACGACAGCATACTCAACCTAAACAGCTTCCGACCGATACTCATGGAGGTGGAGTCTGAGGACTCTAAACCGGCACAGGACGACGAGGTGAGTAGGTGTTATTGTAACATTGTTGTGTCTGCACATGCCTTGAGTGGTGCGTTTTCCACTACATGGTGCGTATTTGTATGGAGCGCTGGTATTGCGCAGCAGCTGCATGCAGTGCTGGCGCTGTCTTGTGTGGGGGCATAGACTCATCTATTGCACGCGCGCAGCGCAGCATGCGCCCCATTACGCGCTGCTCTGTGTCGCCATTCTGACCTCCAAGCATCCAGCTCTTAGTCCATATACTCTCTTCTCCCCACCGTGCAGCCGCCATTTACGAGCAAGGACAAGCTGCTCCCGCTGCCGCCGCAGCAGCAACGCGGCGACGCACAAGCGCAGCCGCCCGCCGCGGCGCCGCCGCCGCTGACCCTCGTGCCCGGCAGCGGCTTCCCCCCCGCGGTGCTCATCACCGATGCAGCCGCAGCAGCAGCAGCACCCGCGGCGACAGCGGCAGCAGCGAAGAGCGGCTTGACACCGCGCGCGGCGGCGGCGGCGGGCAGCAAGCGCAAGGGCCTGGAGGCGGCGCCGTCGCTGGGCGTGCGCCGCTCGTCTGTCAAGAAGGCGCGCGGCCCGGGCGGCGGCGGCGGCAAGGCGCGCACGAGCGGCGGTCCGCCGCAGCGCACGCTCACGTCGTTCATGCGCTAGCTGCATAGCCGGCGCGTGCGGCCGGGGCCACGGCGGCGGCGGGCCGCTGCTGCTGCCGCCAGCGCCGCGCGGTAGATGTGTGTGCATGTGTGCGCATGCGCGCGGTGTAGTGCGTGGCGCGCGGGCGTGCGTAGGGGCTTACTTAGGAGCCATTTTGTCGGTGGTAGTTGGCATGCTGTCGGAGCCATGCACGCTGCGGCGGCGTGTTTGGTGCGGGGGATAGGGGGAGGCGAGCCGGCACTACGGGCTGGAGAAGGATCATGTACTTCTACTTGAAGTGCGCTTTGTGCCGCCCAGCCTGGCCAGGCTAGCAGGACGTGCAGAAGGATGGGCAGGCCAGCTTCTCTTTGCATAAGCACACTCTCCTTCAGAGGCGCGCAGTTCTCAAATAGATGACTATGTTGTTAGAAAGAACTGTTGTGCTCAGGTATGTGTTCTGTTGCGCAATGCTCGTGCTGTTGTTGAGCTGGTTGTCCATCAAGGCAGCCAACCCTTGTAAAGTGCGCAATGTTGCTCTCAACCATGTCTGACGGCAAGCAGTATCCAGAACAACACTTCCAAGTGCCATTTTACATCGTATAGCCCTGTGCAAGCAGGCTCAGATGAGCGATGACATTGGCTAGGCTCTAATCTCAAGCCACAAGTCTACGCACTTCCAACAATATCCAGTAGGTTTACAAAGCCCCTCATTACTGAAGCAGGGCCATGCACATATGCGCAACGCCCTGATTACACCGCTGCAATGATCGGAGTGAGGGCCCGCCGTCGGTGCAGAAAAAGGGGACACCTCTGGCAGTGCTCAGGAAGGTCTGCACCATCCGTAGCCCACACAGCGGTCCTGAAGAGCAAGCAGCCAGAGAGCTGCTGTCGCCGTCGTGATTTGTCACCGCTATGGCTGCCGTGCATCAAGACAGGTCTTCGGTTTCCAGGATATCCCGTCTTCAACACTTTGCACACAGGGTACGTATGTATTGCGGGCACTCACATGCTCACGTGACCGAAAGTCCCCATGCCATCCTGAACACACAGAACAGCGGCATTGAGGCCTTGGTGAAGGAGCACGGCCCAGTGGCCTCTCTTCGCTACCAGGAGCAGGGCAGCGACTTCAGGCTTCGGTGTGCGGCAGGCGCTGTGACGCTGCCCATTCACTCGCCTGTCCTGAAATCGCACAGCCGCTTCTTCGGGATAGCGCTGGATCCCGCCAGCCCTTTCGTCGAAGCACAGACAGGAGTTTTGGTCAAGCATCACTGGGCGAGGCAGAGACACGAGCTCTACTGCAGCTTTGCTACACCGGAAAGGCGGATGTGCTCGTGAACGACCTACCAGCACTGGTGCGCTGCGCCATGGAGAGCGAGGGCCCTAAAGCGGAAGCAGCCGCACGGCTAGCCTGCGCATAGACCGTGTCGGTGGATACGCTTGCGGCCCTCACCAAGCTGCCTGAATCCGCTGATGAAGCAGAGTCGTCCCCGGACGCAGCACTTCACAGTGCCTTGGGAACCTGGAGCAGCACTGCACCAGAGGATATGAGAACGCTGTTCTTGCAGAATGAGCCTCAGGGCTATGGTACTCCAACGGCAAGCATTGAATGCATACCAGCAGCAGGCAAAGGGGCTTCTGCACAAGTGTATCGCTGCCAGATTCAGGTCAACAGTCGTGGCTCTGACGACAGTCCGGAGCTTGTTGCAAGCCTGGAGGCTGAATGCGGAGGGCGCAGCAGGCTGGAAGCAGCATCTGCACAGGTGTGTCACGGCCAGGAGCAAGTCAACAACTCCGGCCCTGATGCACTCCGAGAGCTTATGGCACGGGCACGGCTGCAGACTGGACGCGAAGGACGCAGCAGCCTGCAGGCAGCGCTCGACCCCCCGAAGGAGTCCTCGTGCGAGGGCATGTTTACCGAGGTGGTGCAGTCCGCATTTACTGGCCCCGGCAGTAGTGCTGCATCAGCGCTGCTGCACCGTACCACCGCGCTTGGAGAGTCGCCAGACCTGCGCTTTGCACGCACGTCACACATGCATGCAGATCCGGAACGAATGCAGGTCCTGCTGCTGCTGCTGCCAACAAGTCCACAAGTGCGATCCAATCGCTAGCGCCGCCGTGAGCGCTGCTGTTGCTAGCAGCAATCCCACAAGTGCGCACCGGCCCCTTGCTCTGTCCTCCACATCTGGGCAACACTCTCGAGGAGTGGATGTAGCAATTTTTGGGCGCCAACAGGATAGTGCCTCCGCATGCCGCTGCCGACACTCCAAGTGCGCTCCACTTCATAGGTCCATCCTGAGCTGCCAGCGCTGCTGCAGCTGATGGCGTCGATCCCACATCCGCGATCCAGCCACGAGCTCCGGCGCCTGCATGTGAGCAACACTCCCGTGGAGTGGATGAAGCAATCCTGAGCGTCATCAGGCCCCAGGACACGGCCTGTGTACGAAGTTATGGCTGTGTTGTTGCTGGTGCTGCTGCGGCTGTTGGTGGTGCTGTCGGTGCTGCTGATGCTGCTGCTGTTGCTGCTTTCAACGCCAATGGTATTGCTGCTGCGGCTGCTGGCATGGCCGGTGCTCCGATTAACCCCCGTAAGCGCGCGCCAAGCACGTCCTGGCGCGCTGCTGCTATTCACAAACGCGCTCCAGCTCCAAGATCCGTCCTCCGCTTGCGGGAAACACTGCAGCAGATTCGACATAGCGCGCCAACAGGCGCCAGCACGGAGGTCGGTCACATGTGCTTTCCTGTCTTCAAAAGTGTACAGTAGGTGCAGCTCCAGGTCTAGACGATAGCTGTTGCCACCAACCTCGCTTAGCCTGTTTGCGAGCTGCTTCCTGCTCTACTGCACACCGTGGGCGCTGCATGACGGTGACTGCAAGGCCGGCGACGCACTGCCAGCTAGCCTGAGAGGCACACACACGGTATACCGGTACATTTTGACAACCCCGGCCGAGCGAGTGTGAATCTGCGTACTCCAAGCCCTCTGAGCCCATCCACGTGTCAATAAAAAGGCCACGTGGCCAACCTCACCGCCTAAGAGATCCGGCTTCTCTCCCTCGTGCCGAGGCACGCGGCGGTCGCAGACGGCGGCGACCCCAGAGGAAATTCTTCAGTCCACTCAGCTCTCGTCCAAGCCCCAGCCGCCAGCGCCTCTCGGCCTGCGACGCGAGATCTGGCACACCTCCAGCAAGAAAATCTCGTCAGCTTTTCGCCATCTTCAACAGCCGCAGTACCCGTCCTCATTCACACATAGAGCAAACGACACTAAAGATACAACACGCGCTCAAGACGGCCCTCCTGATGACCAGCGCCTACGGTAGTCCCATCCATACGGTAAGCGCTCCACCGCCCCCTATATGTACACAGACGAAGTGCGGATGAAAATCTCAGATCTGTCGCTCGCTCACTACTTTTAGTGTGTCGACTACCGCAACGGCAACACCACGACTGTGAGCACTTATACGCCTAGCATCCTTTACTCTCCTCTCCTTGTACACCCGTTCTGCACCTCGCCATCATCGTTCACACTGCAGAGAGCGCTTGTGATCTACTTCAACTCACCACCGCCTTTTCCGTACCCTTCACGGTCTCACTACCTAGCAGGCACGCTTTCCGAGTCCTGACGACGTCGGCAATGTTCTCAACGACATGGGCAAGTCTGCCACAAGCATCCACTAGCTTTACACGGACCTGTACCGCAACTCGCTCGTCCAGGATCAACACATCTCCTCGCTACAGTACCACATTGTGAAAATGCAGAAGGAGCGCTCCCTGTTGTGGGACGCCGCTAGAAACAAGGGTGTCCACCTCATTGACTCAGCCAGCTTGCACGCTATCATCAAGCGCCAAAGGGAGGAAATGGCTGCTGAGAGTGATGCCGAGAACCCGACCCCGTCCCCGTCCAATATCTGCGTCAAAGTCGAGACCTCAGTGAGCCAGAATACACGTGCCGGAGCTGCTAAGGCCGCCGAAATCAATCACCCTCACAAGAAGCAGCGCATCTAAGGCCGCATCCAGGGCAGTTGATCATCACGGAGAGCTTTACCAAGAGTCCCTGGCTAACGATGACCGGGCTCTCTGCCCTGCAGCAGGCAATGGTGCACACGTTCAAGAGACATGTTCATATGCGGCAGTGCGCATACCATTATGCTTGTGCTCGGTAAATTCATACGCATGCTGGTGGAGCATGCCTTTATACGAGAGCTCAGCACGCCAAAGCAGAGTCTACTGTGACTCCACATCCAATCATGTTTGTTGTAGACAAGATGTCTGCCTGCCTGTGTGCAAGGGCCGTGGACACAGCGCACTGCACCTACATGTACAGATAATTAATAAAAAGTACATTTTCCTGAGCAGCGATGTCCCCTTCTTGTTTCAAAGACTCAACAGCGCGCACATGTTTCTGCTCATCATGAACACATCAAGCATACTCGCATACAGCCATGAAACAGAACACATCGCACTACCACTTGTCTGCCAGATGTGTGCATGCGTGCCCTGCTATCGCGCACGGCCGCTCATGCGAGATGGCCGCATGCCCGATGCTGGATACCGTACAGTGTGCCTATGTAAAAGTACGTACGTTTTATTCTCTGCTGTCGCAGTGCTACACGACTGCTTGTGGCACAAAGCCTGATCGGAGCATTGCAAATAAAATGGCTAGTGTACTTTGAGGATCCGGACGGCAGCCTGACGTGTTGCATTTCATGTCAGAAGCGGACGTCTGAGTGCATGGAAAGCGTGCATGCAATCAAGCTCCCCCCCCCGTCCCTGCAGTTGGTGTGTCACAGTTGGTATGTTGCAGCACGTGCGTACTGGTACTGACGAGTGCACCTCTGCACGCACAAATCACAAAGCTCTTGTGTGCTCATGTGACGCCAATTACGCAGAGCAGAGGGTTGCAAAAGGCAGCGGGAAGACTTTCGACTGTGTCTGCTGCAGATGACTGTTGTGACGACCCTCATGCTACTGGAAGCCGTAGCTCACGATTCAGCACATTGCCATGCCGCATTTGCATAGTACCACTTGAAGTATCACGTTGCTGCACTGTTACAGGCAAGGGTTACTAGGTTTGTAGTTAAGGTCAGGTGCGCTTCAAGACCTCGCTTTCCATGGGGCATCACCGTATGTCAATAAAAAGTACCACAGAGCTGCCAGAACAAATACTACAGAAGTATGTTGTTCGGTTGGTTGAATGGGACAGCTTTATCAAGTTGAGTGCATGCTGCTGCAGCTCACCTGTAGATTCAGCCATTGAGCTGAGCGCAGAACTTGAGCCGTGCCTGAAGGCACCTTGGAACATGGATTTGTTGTAATCCTTGTAGTTGCAAGTGCTTTTTATTAATTCTCGCTCAGGGCGCGAAAAAGCCCAGATGATGGCCTAAGTTGATGCTGCTGTACGGAATCTGCATGTCGTGTGACTTCTGAAAGTGTCTCAACGACAGCCACTCAAACGCCGCCGCCGCCAAACGGCATCTCGGGAACCTCCCCTACGTCCTCCTCCATGTGCCCCCCCCCCCTGGATTCTGCCATGTGTGTCATGACACGGCCAGAGTACGCCATGTGGAGCACTGCCGACAGTGCCGAGCGTAAGCGCGCCAGGGCGATGCCTTTAAGAGCTTGAAGGCGCGCTCCTCCGGGCACTGACATCCTGCTGGCATACTCCGTCGCCACAGCCTCCAGCAGCTTCCGCCCTGCTCCCCGATGCTGCCAAAAGACCCGATTGCCAAAGTGGCAAGTTTGTAGCAATTCTGGTCAAAATGACCAGAACTTTTATTAATTTCGCAAGTACATACGACATGTAGATTCCTTACAGCTAGATGCCAATCATCTGGGCTTTTTCGCGCCCTGAGCGAGAATTAATAAAAAGGACATTTTGGAACGAACATTCCCACAAAGAATCATGATAGTCCTGCAGTATGTATTCGGGCTCGCTGCCTTGGTGCTTGATGAACAGCCAAATGATGCATGAGCGTTTGCCCAGGCGGCCCCGTATGGCGATAGTGTAAACTTGGAGGTAGAGTGCTTGCCCCACGTGCGAAAGCGGTTGCAGCCATGTACTATGCTTCATTCAGTCAGCATACATCAAGGAATGCTGTCAACGCCAGAACTTGGGGGGCTTTCTCCTGGGTACTCGTTAGACGACAATCATGTGACTCATTACATATGGTGATCAGCAGCTGCAATCCTCAACAAGTGAGTGAGTATGTGTGATCAGCAGCTGCAATCCTTGACAAGTGAGTGAGCAGAGGCTCCCATGAATGTTGCTACAGATCACAAACTGTTGGCATATGGTGCTACATTGGCGCCGGCCACATGCGTAGTTTGGATGTTGGTGCTCTCATGACTACCCCGTTACTCGTTGGCACAGCATGCGTGCCTTGTTTATTTGCTGATGCACACTACATTGTCACCACTACAGAACTCAACAAGCACAACAGTGCTTAAAGCACATGGCAATGCATGATGGCTTACAGCCCAATCGACGGGTCGCCTTGGGGATGCACGAAATGCTTCTCAGTGCGGCGCGGGGACAATCAACATGCTTGTCAATAACGCGCAACAGCTGTTGCAACTCAGCAGCAACAAGTCAAGCAGACACTAATTGCAACAGCGCGAGCAAAAGGCGCATCACAAGCCGCTGTGTACCAAAACACTTATGTGTACATTTGCTCTCAAGGCCACCGGTCGCTGAGCACATATATGGGGCGCGACAGGAACGGAAGCGTGCTACGCTGACAGCTACTGATATTGTACCCAACTGTGTATGAAGTATGTATCATCCGACTGTGGCAGCGCTTGGGGGGGGGAGGGGGGGGGGTGGACACCCGCCCCCCCCCCCCCTAAACTTCCCCCCCACACCTTGCTACCGCATCATGCGCTGTGCCGTGTTCCAACACAGCGCCCCCGCGGATGGAAAGTGAGTTAGACGACGCCGCGAAAAGATCTCAATGCCGTAATTCTGCTGCCTCCTGTGACGTGTAAACACTACACCAAATACGGGCTCGCCGAAGCGTGCGCGCGCGCGCGCGGCGCACACCGGCAATGAACCAACCCCTTAGAAGAACAAGCCCGTCACTTCGCGTACACATGCTACAGATCATGAAGAGGGCCTCGCCGATGCTGTCGCCCCCAGCACCATGACGCTTGGAATGAAATCGATTCGCTGCCGCGAAACTGCGGCGCCGGCGGGCGAAGATGGCGATTGCGGCGCACTGCCGCCCATTGCTGATGCTGCGGCGGCGGCGCCACTGCCTCCGCCGCAGCATCGGCCACGGACGAGCGCTGGTACATTGCTATTAGTGTAGTGGCCGTGTCGCGCCCCCGGCGCAGCATTGGACGGCGGTGCATGTTGAAAAGCGGGGCATCTGCCGCCGCCGCTGCTGCTGCTGCTGCCGCTGCTGTTGCTGCAGGTTGAGCATCATCGCGCGCGTCCGTCACGCAATGGCCTGGTTGCAGCACTCCTTGAGCAATGCGCGCGCCTCGCTGTCGTCCTTGCCCGCCATGTCCGTGTGGCGCCGCCGCCACGGCACCTACGCGCGACATATGAAAAAAATGTCAAAAAGACGCCAACATGTGCCCGGCCGCATAATTGATCGTCTGTCCTGCGAGACTTGTGTGTTCCAGTATCGAGGCGGCGCAAGCACGGGCAGCTAGGGTTTGGGTTGAGGGGAGGTGAAGGGGGGGGGGGGGCGTCAGCGCTCGCCGCCTGAGGGACCACGCGCAATCAAGGTGGTCCAACGCTCTTGCCCTAGTCTCTAACTTTCACCGCAATCCTAGCTCTGAATCCTAACCCTAGCCCTAGCCCTAGCCCAAATCATAATCATAGCACGCACCTTGCCAGTGCACATCCTCCCGTCTGAGCCCATGCGCGACAGTGTCTCACTCAGGTCCTCGGGGATTAGTTCCCTGCTGTTGGTGCGCAGCCTGCGATGCGCATGTGAGGGGAGAGGGGGGGGGGGGGGGGGGGGCAAATTGATTAGCACTCCCATCCCGTAGCAACTTCGTTGAGCGCTATCAGCCTCAATCTTGAAACATGTCCTCTTTGTCAATGCTGGCGTCAAGGCTTGAAAGAGCCCAATACTTCCATGTACCGTTAAACATGCGAGCGGAGCCCCAATTTTGAAACATGTCCTCTTTCTCAAGGCTTGCTTTGAGGCTGAAAGAGCCCGATACTTCCATGTATCGTGAAAGATGCGAGCGGGGCACCTCACGAGACACAGCACCGCTCAACGCATACGGCCGAGCTGATGACCCGTGTCGACCCAGCAAAAGAGACTATCAGCGCAAACACCATGATCGCGTCTCAGGCCACATTGCACACATACAAGACATATGAACCTGTGTAGACTTCAAGGCCTGACGTGTACCCTTGCGTATGTACGCGGACCCATATGTATGCACACTAGCCCATATGTCAACTACATACCTGTGCAGGTGCAGGTAGGCATCCGTCCCATACCCTTCCATGGGCCTATTTAGCGGCGCGCGCACACACACACACACAGGCAGCAGCAGAACATGCAGCGGTAAATGAAGGCGTCAGGGCAAAACGACAGTAGGGGTAGGTTACGTGAGATTTTGGTCAGGGCGACAACGACACGATGCTGCGCACGATAAGCTGGCGGCACTGCTACTGAATTAGGGCAAGGGTTGAATGAAGAACAGCCAATGCATGATGACAAGGCAGCTCTCCTCTCCTTTCTACCCAGCAGCAGCCACAACATGAGAGACGTCGCATGTGCCAAGAACCCTGAGCTGCAGAGCCCTTGCAAAGTGGTGCATGCGCAGCGTTGACGCCAGCTCAAATGTGCACCAAGAAACAACCACACGCAGCGAGCTTCAAGCTCAAAGACCCCTCTCCGAGCTTTAGGGATCGCATGAAGCAGCACGCGCAGCACTTCAAGAGCAAGAGCGTGCCAAGACAGATTGTCAATGAATTCTAGATTCAGATTTTTACAAGAGGTGTAATGAGAATTGACATGCATACACAACTCAAGCGCAACACGAATCCCCCAACTGAACTTGAGCGATTCCCCCAAAAGTATTGCGCATAAACCAAAGAGGCATGGCACGTGCCACTACACAGTGTGCACGCAACAGTGAGCATACGTGGGCAATTTGACCCTCAGGCGGGGAAGCGGCTCATCCCACCATCCCAGCGGCCGTGAATAATGTAAAGAAGGGCCTTGACATATAGTAGCAGCCTCGAAACTAAAGAGTGAGGCAGCGCAAGCGTGAAATCCCCACCTGAGCTTGAGCGATCCCCCAAAGTAGCGCGCGTAGAGGCGGCTGAGGGGAAGGCCCATGCCGTAGCCCGCAAAGGCAAAGGTGCCGTGCCCGCCGCTGGCATCAGAAGTCGACGCTGCATCAAGCTCTGCCTCCAGCTGGCGCCGGCTGGCACCCTGTACAGTAGGGGTATGTATGTATGGGGGGGGGGGGGGGGGGGGGGGATGTCAGTTGAGATGTGCACTGTATTATTGGTGACGAAGCGTACCATCCTGAACTTCAACTGAAATCTTCAACTTAGAGCCTCGAATGATGAAAAGGCTCCACCGACAGCTGGCGCCGGTGGTACAGTAGGATGGGGGCGCAGATGGTAAGGGATAGGGTTGGGGTAGGGGGTAGGGTCAAGGCTAGGGTAAGCTGAGATGTGCTCTGTGCTAATGACAAAGAGGGGCATCGTCAACTCAAACCGACATGTTCAACTTGAACTGTAAGGGCCACTAACCCTAACCCTAACCCTAATCCTAACCCTAAAGTGCATGTAAAATCAAAACTGCATTTGCAGGTTGCCAGCAATCCGGAGGCAAGGCCACTGCTGCATGGTGCACCAGAACTCCACAAACAGAAGTGCCAGCTGTAACATCATGCAAAGTTCATGAACGCGTGAGTGAGCCATTCACCACAACACTGAAATGAGCACGGGCAGCGCAAGGCCACCGCTGGATGTGCACCATAACTTTACAGACGGACGCCCCAACTGCAACCTCACGCAAAATTCATGGATGCATGAGTGATCAATTCACTGCAATGAAACGAGCAGGCTGGCAGCTCTGGCTTGTTCACAAAACAACAAAGCCTCACCGTCATGTGGTCGAGCGGGACGGCCTGGAACTGGTGCGGCGACGGCTGTGGAGCGCTGCTGAACATGTACGACCACACATGCTGCAGATCGCTGCGCTTGATGCCACCGCCTTCATCCATGACCTGAGCAGGAGAAGGGGGGGGGTGGGGGAGGGGGTATGTGTTAGGATATAAGGCTCAGGCTCTGAAGGTTGACATGTAGACGGCTGTGCAAGGTGAAAATGTTTGCATAGGTAGGGCGACCCTAGAGTGTATGCACAGGGAGGGTGGGTCGCAGGTACCTAATTGCCGAGGTGGGTTGTTGAACATCCGTTGTTGAACATCCGTTGCTGAAGAACAGAAGATTACACGCCGTCATGCATGCGATAGAGTGCATCCTCGATACTCCTATTTAAGCGCGTGTATACCTTGGCACTTGAGCCCTTGCGGCCGCGCGCCACGACGACCTTGATGCGGTGACCAGGGCGAGGCCGCTGAGAGGGCGCCTTAACATCCATACACGGGCATGTAGGTATAGCTCTTTCAACTTAAAACTATATACATACCTTAATGGCCATGTCCTCGCGGCCGCGCGCAACGATGACCTTGATGGGGGGCAGCACGAGGCCATTGAGAGGGCGCCTGGAGCCGTCCTCGCCCACGGCGCCAAAGTGCACGGCGGTCGCGCGGCAGCTGTTCTTGAGCAGCTCGCACATGATGTAGTAGAGGTGCGACGGGACGGCCGTGAAGGTGTGGTGCGGCTTGCCAAAGACCTGAGGGGGGGGGGGGGGGGGGGGGGCATTGGCATTGGTTTCGCGCACGTATCGGGCGATATCACACGCGCAAGAGCAGGTATGGCTGACCGAGTTGCAAGGGCAAAGCCGGACGGAGGCAGCTGCATGGTGCGGGGGTGAGCTGGCAATAATGTTGCTGCATCGCTGTATGCAACATGTAGCACAAAACCTTCTTCCCTGTATCGCTAACACGCTCACCTAATCCTACCATAGCCTGAGCCTACCCCTACATCAACAAATCCGCATGCAACGCACTTCTTAAGGGTCACCACCTGAACCTCCATCGCAAAGCCAAGGCACCAGCAGCACAGAGCGCAGCAACCGTGCCCTAGTGGTGATTTTTTCAGCGCCGGAGATGGTAGCACACTCGCACGTCGTTGGCAGCCTAACCCTGAGGGTGACGCCCCGCTGTAAACCAGATCAAACCCTAATCCTAGTAATGCCCTGCTACTAACCCTAGTTGAAAACCAACCCTTGTACATGTCAACATACCTCAACCTCCGCGGCAAAGCCAAGGTGGTAGCGGCACAGGCGCGCGACGTCGGCTGCAGCCTAACTCTAGATAATACTAACCCTAACTTCAACCCTAACCTCACCCTTGACTTTGCACCTGACCTGCTGCTACTAATCCTAATTGCAACCCTGATTGAAACACCAACCCTTCTTTCTGCAGTCAACATACCTGAACCTCCGGGGCAAAGCCGAGGTGGTAGCGGCACAGGCGCGCGACGTCAGCTGCCGCCTTGTGCGCGACCTCCACCGGCGAGCACTCGCTCTGGATCATGCCGCGGAAGCCCGGGCGGTGGCGCTTGGACGCAATGTACTGCTCAATGAGGAAGCGCAGCGCGATGCGCGACAGAAAGAAGGAATTGAGGATCTGGTCGACGCGGTGCTGCTCCACCAGCGTCAGCGCTCCGCTGGCCTTGAGCTCCATGACGCCCTTGCTGAGCGCCTGCGAGAGGGGATGTGGGAGGGGGTATTTGGTGTGAGAATCGAGGGGGGGGGGGGGGGCAAGTGATGAAAGTGGAATGGGCAGGCCCCTACGAGATGGACTGCCCTTCATGCTCTGAGAAATGCGGCGCAGAGGGCGCCTGACACGTCAGCAGACTATGCGAGGTAGAGAGACTGTGTGCCCTGCTGCACGGTGCAACCATACGGGCAGAATGGCTGACCCTAAGCTAACAACTAAAGCTCTAAGCATGCAGCTAACAGCAGACAAAGCACCGCGACACAGCGGCCACGGCCAGGGCTACCATTCGACGAGTAAACACATCATTGGCAAGGCGTGCACTGCCTATGCAGCAGGTGATAGCCAGGCCCATGTGAGAGTAACTTCACCAAAGGTGTCATGGTGTTGAACTTCACAAAGGAGCTTTGTCAGAAGGACGTTGCTGCGAGCAAATGACCGCTCGATAGGCTGACAGGCGTCAGACTTGTTGCATTGAGCACTCTTCATATATCACACTATATAGAAACGTGTTCATGAATTGTAGTTGTGTATGATCCATTCTAGTGCACCACACAATTCTGGAACAACCGCAACCAGACCACGCCTGCACAGGTTCATAAGGCGTCACGACTCTCGAGCTTACGCACATGCCTGCCCCATGCTTGTACGTGGACAGCACTGCGTCACTTCATGCTGAACGCTAAGCTGCACGCAGCACACGCCCTAATCTTCCACCATCGTTACTGCCTAAGTATGTGCATGTCAACACATGAGCTGGCATGAGCTGGCAGCAAAACCAGCTGACATTTGGCGCCTGGGCGATTGCAGCTGCACTACATACTCGTGTCGCAGCTGCAAGGGTTAGGCGATGAGGACATGGCTGTACGGCACATGCACAGCGTGACAGGTGCAACAACCAGGTGTGCTGACAGCCTGGAAGTGCTCTGCCACATCCTTGCTCAGTCCTCACGCAGCACCATCACAGAGAGTTCTGCTCCTACAGCATGCCAGATACAGCTTCAAAGAAGTTGCAACCAATGACCTGGCCCTGCACCTCCTCTGCACAGTACACTGATTGCACAGCGACCTGAACACTGGTGCCGCAGCGACCAACGTCAGGAACAGCTACTCTTTGCCACCTGTCGTCTGTCTCTGTTTATGAATTGGCAGCACAACAGTACAGCACTGTGCTGGCGGCATTCTAAACATTCAAGTTGAAGTACAACACATCTTCACCCACCTGTGGGACCTGCGCATGCGCCAGCAGCAGCGACGCCAGCATGTTTCCGTACTGCTCCTCCTGCTCCGCTGTTGCTGGTTCTGTATACGACAAAGGTGCACGAACAGTGCATGAAGACAAAGGTTAAGGGACCTTCAGGGTGGCGGCATTTGTTGCTTTGTTGCCACGGTGGGCAACAGTGTCGAAAACTGCAGTATCAGCAAGCAGGATATCCGTATGAGCAGTAAGGATGTTGCAGGCACACTTGTGGGCCTGTCCATAGCGTGTCAAATCGTCCTTGATATTGGACGTCACCGAAAACTGGCAGCTTCAACATGCCTTGAAAGTGACCAGGCACCAGCCACGCCACTCCTAGATCGCAATAGCATAGCGTTGGCTCACCTGGAAAGGCCATGAGCCTCAGCACAATCTCCTTGTACCAGCCCGCAGCGTCCTTCACAGCCTTCTTCTCGCTCAGACCGAACGGCAGGTTCTGCAGCTCCACAGCCCTCTGAGCAAACCGTATCGGCAGCTCCCTGTGCAGGAAAGCGGCCTGCTGAATGCGCAGCTTGGGGTCCGCCCCATCTGAGAAAGAGTGCAGGTCTCGCAGGCTCAGCCGCGTGGTCTGCTCCTTGGCTAATCGTTGGATGATGGTGTCGTCGCTGACACTTGCGGGCCGCCGCTCCTCTCGCTGCAGGCGCACCTTCCCCGCCATGGCCCTCATCATGTGAGAGCAGGACATGACGTGCTGCGCGAACTCCGGCAAAGGCAGCTGAGTTGTCGTCGCCAGCGTTTGCCCAGCTAGGGTGCTTTGCCGCCGCAAGCCCTGCTGCCTTCTGCGGCAGCCGTAGCGGCAGCTATTCAGTGCCGCTGTCGCCGTCCCCGGCTTCGGTTTTAAGGTCTTCCACATGGCTTATCAGACTGATGGATTGAATGATGCCGCCTTGGCGCTGCTGCCAGCTTTAGTCACTCTGCAGGCGCCCTAGGACTGAGAAGGGCACGCGATGACGCCCAAAAAGAGGGCGGTCACGAAGTGAGCTGCGAAGGCTGGCGCTTGCTCCTCTCGATGCGCGCCTGCTGTACGAGTCGCCGAGGGAGGGGGTAGCCTGCACGCTCGTCCACAGTGCTTCGTTCTCAGTTGGACTGCAAAAAAAAAACTCGTGATGCCCGTCCCATTATTATTCTAAACACACACAACACAGGTGACGTGTGCGAGGCCAAGTTTGCAAGCTTCAAGTTAGCACTTCTCACGAAGGAAGGTGCTCGGCGAGCCTAGCAGCGAGCCCCGCTACAGCATCTGCAGCAGCAATGATGCACGGCTGTCTGCTGAGCCCGGCCATGCCTTTTACAAAAAGCACGCTTTGAGGATTCCCCCCAAGCCGATCACCGCAGGAGAAGTCCATGCCGGAGCCTGCACAGCATGCGAAGTTTGTGATGAACGTTTTCATGTTTGTGTGGCGCAACGTCTCCGCTCGCTTTGTTTGTGAACAACAACTACAAAACTACAAGGTACACCGAGCTAGCTTTGCTAGAGCCAAGACCGCTTTTGGATGTATCACAAGTCTTTGTTTCAGGTATGCATGTCTACATGCATACCTTGCAATCTTGCTGAATACGACATGATAAGGGGCGGTCTCACTGATGACCCTGCATTGCTACTCATTGAATTATGTACCGCCTTGGTGCGCGTATGTTTTCAGTGGAAGGCCTGCAGCAAGGTCCTCTGGGCCAGCTTCAAAACGGTCAAGAGCTACATATGTAGTGTGTGTGCAAGTGGATGATGATCAATATTGGCAGATCTCATCACCAGTTCATGCAACGAGCAAGCTTGCTGCATGCTAAACCTAGTTGATGAGCAAGCATGAGAAACTTTTTGCATGGTACACACCGTCGCACTTACAGTCATTTTGATCATATGACGCTGATGCATTTACTTCCAGCATGATGTGAGCACTGCCGCAGTGTGTGCGCAGCCACACACAAAAAGGCACACACGAGAAGCGAAGCGCGCTAAAAAGGCTCGTTGCACTGCACTCATCATCGCATCGCGGCCCGTACAACGACGACTGCCAGACTAAACTTCCAAGCATGCTGGCAACTCCTCACGAGATGCCGCGGTCCACTTGCTCGCGCGTGACGTACGTCCCCATGAGCGACAGCTGCTTCTGGCCCATGCGCAGCGCGCCCTTGCCGCGCACCGCCATCGTGCCGAGCATGTAGCGCAGCAGGCGATCGAGCTTGGGCGCGAGCGCGCGCGCGCTCGTCAGGCACGCCGTGAAGCTCGCGCTCGGCCGCCGCGCGCGGAGCGCTGCCACGCGCTCCGGGTCCGGCACCAGCAGCAGCATGCCTTCGTAGTCGAGGATGTCGGAGCACTGTGAGGAGGGGGTGCGACGAGGGCGTGCGTGTGATTGGTCACTAGAGTAGGAGAAATGCATCATCCGTGATTGGAGGCCAAGTGCTGCTAGGCGTTCGAGGGCACGGTCGATGCAGCTGCACACAGCTCGGTCGCACGCGCACGAGTAGTGCCCGAGATGCATGCGATTGTGTAAATGATCCTTGAATGTGTAAATGATCCCTGAACGCATGCAGCAAGGCGCCATTATTGCGCAGTCTCGCAGTCAAGGATGCCGGAGCACTAGCTCTGCTAGACATCACCTTCAAGCTGCATCATGGCAGGTAGGATGTGTTCAACATAGAGTACATACATATCGGAACTCAAGCTCACGTAACATGATTTGGCCAAACTAGATCTCTGCACCTCCGGCCGAAGAGAAGCAGCTTGACCCTAAGCGCATTGCCGGCAAATGCTGTACCACATGTGGAACATGTGCGAAGTCGCCAGTAGCAGTGCTCAGCTGCGATGAAGCAGCCAACCCGCGCCACTGCTGACCAAACGGCGCCACTGCCAATGCAAATGGCCAGGCCTGGCAAAAAACTGTTCTCACTCTAAATCATCGTCTGCACATCATTAGGGTTAGGGTCAGGGTTAGGGTTAGGTCTGAAGTAAACCTCAAAAACTCATTTGGCGTACCTGCACAATGGCCAGATCCGCATCAGTGGGAATGCTGCACATGTCAGCAAGGCGCGCCAGCGCCTCCAAGAACTCCACGTAGGTGAGTTGAGTCATCTGCAACGTAGAGCACAGTCAACGGCACAAACCATGGCAACACCACAATCAGCCGCACAGAAGGTGGCGACCGGCGAGTGCCAGGATGATGCGTGGATCACAGCTCATTGTGCGTGGATTACAGCTCATTGTGCGTCCAAGTGTTGTCGATGCAACACACATCTCAGTACCCGTAGAGCATTGTCATACATCGACAACGTACATCGACAATGTCGTACCTACCTGTTACCGGGATGCGTTGCATCCACAACGCCTGGGCGCACTTTGTGACATGCCCCAGCGCATGTGTAGTGCGTGCGCATCAGCCACCCGCCTTGGTGCGGTTTTTGACCTGGTCCACAACGCACATGCGCGATCAGTCGAAGACCACCCAGACAGGTATGCATGGCAATACCAGAGTGTACATACCCCATCCGACCCAACTTGGCGCGGTCCTTGACCTCTTCCATCACGCACATGCGCGACCAGTAGAAGGCCAGTCAGCTGCATACGTAGGTACGTATATATGGTGTTGCAAACCAGAGCATACATACCCTACCCACCTTGGCGCGGTTCTTGACCTCGTCCGTGACGCACATGCGCGACCAGTAGAAGGCGAGGCGCGCCTCGCGGAAGCCGACGCGCAGCAGCGCGCCCTGCGCGGCGTCGCCGCCGCCGCCGCCGCCGCCGAGCACGCGCCCATCCACCAGCATCTCGCGCCACTCCTCGAGGCCGAGCGTCGCCTTGCCGCCCTGCGGGTTGAGCATGGAGTAGCGTTTGTAGACGAAGGCGAGGACGCGGTGGTGGCGCTGGAAGACGCCGTCGCACGCCTCCGAGTACAGGCGCAGGTTGCGGAACTCGTCGGGGTCCTGGAGCGCCTCGGGGGGGCCCTGCGGGGGGGGGGGGGGGGGGAAGAAAAAAAACTTGTACTGTGAAGTACTTGGAAGTATGTGACATTTCAATACGAGTACAGGCGCAGATTGCGCAACTCGTTGGGGTCCTGGAGCGCCTCCGGGGGGCCCTGCGGGGGGCGGCAAAAAAGGACATAGCAGCGCTCAGGTCATTGTCTGTGTTTTGTTGAAGTCACACGTACTTCAGGGCCCCTGCGGGGGCGGCAGCGAAGAAGGGCGTGGCAGCGCTCAGCATTGGCAGATAGTTGTATTTGCAGGGCAGGCGATTTTATGGGTTGGTACTTCAAGAACCTGAAGTAGTTGAAATCGGCGGAGAGTACAAAAGGGCGTGGCAGTGCTCAGCCTCAGCAGATGGTTGATCATTTGCATGCGAATTATTTTTGGCAGCGCTCAGGTCATTGTCTGTATGTGTCGACGTCATTTTTGAAGTCACATACCTACTTCAGGTGCAGTGATGTTGCGAGAGGACGCTGTGCACTGCGGTGCCACTGCAAATCCACAAGCACAGGCGCAGGTTGCGCACGAGGGCGGCAGGGTCCTGCGGCTAACCCTACCTCTAGCCAACCGATACCCTAACCTTAACCCTGACCGTCGCCCCCGTTGGAAGGGCGCTCGTGATGCCATACACGCCCCAGGTCATCCTGCAGGGGCATCTGTTGCCAGTCTCAGCGCATGTAATATATAGAATCAGATGAATCTGGCATTGACTGCTCTGTGGCACTGTGGGAGAGTAAGTCTCCGCCGAGCGCAGACACGAGAGACTTGCAGGCTGCACGCTGGTTGCTGGTGCAAGCCTCAGCGCTGAACTCCGCGGTTGCGTCCAGTGCACTAGCACCTTATAGCAGATGCAGTAGTCTAGAGTATGCTCGGGCAGCAGCCTGGTGCCCATAGGTCTTGTACCGGCACCTCAGATAAAGCGCCACCAAGTGACAAGAGGGCAAGGCCAAGCGTGCAGGACTCACATTCTGAGTCTCTGAGCGATCAGCACATTGCAAGGCAGCCCATCACAGTGCTTGGACCCCCTCTCCCTACCCCCCACACACAGAGCTTGCATGCGCACCTGCATCACGCACACACCGGCGCCAGCAGGTGCTTCGACAGGGGTCGCTGCGCCATGGCGTCGCGACGGCGCCAAGGGCAAGACTCCAAGTCTGAGTCTCTAGACAACCACCGCGCATCCGCGCACTGCAGAACGCCACACACAACTCAACACACAACTCAACACGAAATGCCCTGCTGTAATGCTCAACAGTGCTCAACTCGAGCCCCAGCTCATCAACGCACCTGCGCCAGCAGGTGCTCCGAGAGGAGGCGCTGCACCATGGTTGCGGGCGTCGCGACGGCGCCGCCCGCCGCCGCCGCCGCGGCGACAGCCTCCGCGAGCGTCGCCGGCGGCGCGTCCGGCGCGCCGCCGTACTTGCGCAGCGCGATGCGCAGCAGCGCCTCCAGGAGCTCGGACCGCATGAGCGCGCGGTCCTCGTTGGCGACGGCGTCCGCGGAGGCCTTGTCGGACTCGACGTTGACGGCGATGAAGATCTTGCCGATCTCTTCGACGGTGCACGTCGCGCGGTCGGGGATGCCCGCGTCCTGGCACATGCGGTTGTACGCGTTCTGCTGGATCGCGAACGCGCCGCGCCCCATCTGGTTGGAGATGACGCAGTAGTAGTCGAAGAGGCTCAGCATCATCTTGTAGTGGCGCGCGAAGACGACCTGGGGGGGGGGGGGGGGTTCGGGGGGGGGGGGGGCAGCAGCAGCAGCAGCAGCAGCAGCAGCAGCAGCAGCGGCAGTGTCGTATCAGCGATTGTGTCGTGCGTTGATGCGGAGACGTGCATGAGCACATCGCTCTGGGCAATGCCGCCGCTGAACGAGTAAGTGCTGTGCCCCTCTCATCAAGAGTCATTGCAGATGCGCGGCAGCAGGTGTTGTGCTTGAGCACCTCCTGACGCCTGTCAGCGTTGCACGCGGCGACATCAAGCGCTGGTGCACTCTGGAGCGTTGTGCTTGTCATGAAGATGCTCAAGTGCCGGTCATTCGATCATCTTCAGCAGGGTAAGGTTCTGTGGTGAAGTTGCAGGCTCTGCATTCGTCCATGACAGGGTAAGGATATGTTAGTTATGTGCCTTGATCTCCGCCAGCGCGTCGTCCAGCGACAGCAGCATGCATCATGCATCTTCGACTCTACGGCAGCAGCACGCATCACGTAACTTCAACAAATGTGTGTACTTCAAGTAAGTGACATGCCTTGATCTCTGCCAGCGCGTCGGCCAGCGACAGCGCGCCCGCGGCGGCGCGCAGGTCATTCAACTTCAACCCTTCTACATACATACATACGTGTGCTCCGAGGAAGTGACATGTCTTCATTGCCGACAGCAGCACCCACCGCATGCTTCATGTAACTTCAACTCTTCTATGTGTACCTCAAGTACTTTCAAGTATGTGACGTGCCTTAATCTCCGCCAGCGCGTCGTCCAGCGACAGCGCGCCCGCGGCGACGCGCGGTTCATTAGACTTCAACTACCATATATCACTTCAAGTATGTGACGCACCTTGATCTCCGCCAGCGCGTCGTCCACCGACAGCACGCCCCCGGCAACGCGCGGGTTATGCAACTCCAACAAACATATATCACTTCACGTATGTGACGCACCTTGATCTCCGCCAGCGCGTCATCCAGCGACAGCGCGCCCGCGGCGACGCGCGGGTCGGCGCGGTTTACCATGCGCCCCACGCGCTCCTCTTTGAGCATGCGCGCAAAGTCTGTTTCGGCAGCCTTGGTAACCACGCGCGCCGTGTCCCAGAACGACTTGGACTCTGCCTCCTTGCGCCGCGCGGCAAAGATGCTCTGCGGAGCGGCGGGTGGCGGAGGCAGGTTCATGAGAGTCACGATTCATGGGTGGTGCCATGACTTTGTGATGAGACCACAAGAGTAGTTAGCACTGTCTTCCTTGCGAAGGGCGCGGCAACTGCGTGGTGGGAACTAGGTAGGGAGTGGGCTACACTACTGTAGAACGACTTGGACTCCGCCCTCTTGCGCCGGGCGGCAAAAATGCTCTGCGGAGGCGTTTTGAAGGCGCCGGAGCGAGTCGGGTTTATGAGAGTCACGAGTTCACAGTTCATGAATGGGCATCCTGACATTGTGGTGTGTCCGCACAAAGGTTGGAACTATCTTTTTCGCAAGGGCATGGCAAGTGTGCGGTGTGACGCACAGCGAAGATGCTCTGCGGAGGCGTTTTTGAAGGCGCCGGAGCGAGTCAGGTTTATGAGAGTCACGATTCGTGGATGGCGCCATAACATGTGCTGAGTTCATACAGTGATGCGAACTATCTTTCTCGCAAAGGGCGTCGGGTAGGGTTGGGGAAGATGCTCTGCGGAGCCGTGACGGCTGAGGCGCCGGAGTGAGCCGCCAGGTCATGAGAATTTGCGATTCATGGATTGCACCATGACAGTGTGATGAGTCTACGTAGTAGCTAGAACTGTCACGTGTGCAAAGGGCGTGGCGGCTGCGTGGTGTGGTGTGGGAATCAAGCAGGGTTTGGGGGCGACCTACATGATTCAGCTCCCAGCCGGAGTATAATGCACGCGCATTGTACCCATACCTGTCCAGGTGCAGCTCGCAGCCTGGCTCCTCGAGGTATGTATGCATTCACCTGCCTGAAGCAGCTCCCATCTGGACTCCTCCGGGTATGTCTACCTGATGCAGCTACCGGTATGTATACATATGACATACATACTTTGAAGTCCATGCATCCATACATGTACATGGTATATATGCACTCACTACATCGATACCTACCTGGTGCAGCTCCCAGCCGGACTCCTCCGGGCCGGACCCCGGCTCCTCGCCGGGCGGTGGCGGCGGAACCTGGTCCACCTTGACCACCAGGAAGCTGCGCGGCATGGCGCCAAACGCGCTGCAGCCGGGCCCGGGACACTCGCTCTGCATCTGAGGTTTTTCAGCAAATTTTCAATAGGTGTACAGGGGGAAGAGGGGGCCGGGAGGGGGGGGGCTGTGACAAGGTATGTATATGCGGTGCGGTGCATGGTCTCTGAGTGGCACGGTGAGTCCATGCGAGAGGATCACGTGAATGGGCCTCGTTTCAGGTTCCATGCTGAACGTTTACTGTCGGGGTTTATAAACACACACGCTCGCAGCAATGAGGTGCATGCAAGTAGCGCGAGTCTTCGTTGGCAAGTCTCAAGCTGAAGTTCGAGTGAATTGTGGTTCGCCTCAGCCGAGTGACACAGTATGGTGCGCCTTGCCTAACCCTAACCCTAACCCTAAGCTCACACAGCGGTTGACAATGGCTGCAGACAACCAGGTTGCTGATGCCAGTTACCGCAGGAGCAGCACTGGCAGCGAGGTTTATGCACTTCAACTGCTACTTGTGATGCACAGCATGGCTCCTTCAACTCAATGCCCTAGAAGTCAGAACGGGCACTGGCGCCGGGGGTTCATTGGCAACTCTGCAGACAACGCTTGGTAGGCAAATGTGAATCGCTTGGCTGGCCTCTTGACATGCGCTCTGCCAATCATCGAGGTCTTGTGGTCATCATGCAATGCGTTGCGCTGGGGATTTAGTGGGCAATTTTGGGGCCCACAAGCATATGACCAGCAACTGTGAATTGCTGGATTGTCCATTCCACGCGCCTTCTGCCACATATCAAGGTGTTGTTGTCATCATGCAGTGCGAGGCAGCACACACCTGTCTACAGGCCACGCTGCAGAGATCAACATAGTGCTGTGAGGGACCCTCGCAGGGGGGGAGCGGCGGTAGATACAGTATGGAGGGGTTCTCGTCGTCCGAAGGGGGGGGCGGGGGGGGCAGGCGCCGCTGCAGAACGTGGTGCAGTTCTGCGGGCGCCCCTGGTCGCGGGTAGCTGCAGCACGCATGTGCAGAGAAGAAGTGAATGATGAAAGCGGAGGTGGTGACGGCTTTGCTGCAGGTGCAAGGTAGTTGTAAAGCGGTGCGCAGAAGTTGACATGCAGCGAGCCCTAGGGTTAGGGTCAAGGCCTGACCCTAGTCCTAACCGAGAACAGCACATGGGCGACAAACTGCAAATGCGCGTGTGCCGATCGATAAGCCAAGAGCGCCCAGCAATGCTGTCTGTTGCACCAGCAACATATTGCAAGCGCGAGTGTGTCGATCGATGAGCAGCGGGCGCCTGGCACTACTGTCTGTCGCGCCAGCACCAGCTGCGGCCAGCCTTAGCCAAGGGCTCAAAAGCTTTCTCAAGTACCGCGGCAAACGCGTCTCGCGAGCCTTCAACTTCAACTTCAACTTGCCTGCCGGGGTCCAGCGCGTCGCACGCCACCGCGCCGCGCCGGTACAGGTGGTAGCAGCGGCCGTCGGCGGCGACAAAGTGCTCGTACAGCGCCGCGCACGTTGCCGCGCCCTCGCAGTGCTCAAACATGCCCATCCACCCCGCGCCTGCCGTCCTGTGCCCGGAGCCCCCGCTGCGCGCTAGCATGGGATCTCTGCCAAACACCACCTTGTGGTTCAGCGGGGGGTCCAGCACCAGCACCAGTTCATCGCCGCCGCCGATGCCGCCGTGAGTGCGCCCGCCGCCGCCGCCGCCGCTGCTGCGGCGACGCGCGCCGCCGCCGCCGAGCTGCGCGACGGTGGCGGGCCGCCGGTAGCAGCGCGCGACGCCGGGGTGCCAGCGGTTCTCGCCCTGCGGCGTGGGGTCAGAGCCGAGCCCCCCCCCGGGCCGATGCGGTGCGACCCGCGCAGCAGCGGCAGCGCTCCGCTGAGGGCGGCAGTGCTCGCCGGCGCAGTAATGGGTGACGTCGGCAGCGTCGCGCAGCTGGCGGAGCAGCTGCGGCGCTGGTTGACGGTGCTGCCGGCGGCGGCGGCGGCAGCGGCGGCAGCGGCGGAGGTGGTGCCGGAGAGACGGCCGTAGGAAGTAGTTGCGCGCGCGCGCGTGCGTGGCGGCGTGCTGTCACCTTCCTGTGATGGTGATGGGGGGGGGGCCAAGAGGGGGGTGCCGAAGGTGAGAGGCGCGGTGTGGTTTTGGTGTGCCTGACTAGGACAGTGCTGGTACATTGGATAGACCTGTACAGCTGTCGAGGTCTTCTGTTGCGTGTAATGTATGGGTAAATTTGCGAATATTTGGTGGCCTGCCAGTCGGGGTGTGGCTGACGCAGTGCATGCGTATGCGCAGCGGTCACCAGCGCAAGGGTTGGTGTGCAAGTCGGGTTCAGCAAGTGTCAGAGGACAACATCGCAGGCCATTCACATATGACACAAACACCTCCCCTGCACGTGGCACTGTGCGCGCAGCGCCACCGTCCAGACCACGCATCCTCTCTGGCCGCCGTATCATATCGTGCCCTAGCACACGCCAGCCTGCAGGTACCAGACTACTGTTGCACTGCTCAGCGCTTGCGCAGCGCACCGCAGCGCAGACACAAGAGGTGTTTGCTGACAAAGCCGGACTGCTCACCCAGAGACACGACACCGGCTGCGCGAGCCGGCGCTGCACGTCAATGCGCTGCCGCCGCGTCCACGCGTTGCCCTTGCCGCCCTTCCCCCTCTCGGCGCCCCCCATTTCAGCAGCAGCGCCGCCGCCGCCGCCGCCGCTGCCGCCGCCGTTGCACGTGCGCCGCATGTGCTCGCGGAACATGACGCCGCGGCACTCCGGGCACCCCAGAAGATTGCACAGGACACCGGCGGCAAGCTGCGCCGCTGCCGCCGCACCCGCCGCCCCTGCTGCGTCCGGCACGGCTGGCACCGCGGGCACTGGCGATGGCGCGGAGGCCGCGGCACTGGCGGCGGAAGGAGAGGCGGCAGCAGCACAAGCGGCGCTGCTGCCACGGGCGCTAGCAGTGCTTGTGCCGGCCTCGGCAGCGGCACAGCCGTTGGCGAACGCAAGCAGCGGCGGCAGCGCGGCGCGGCACAGCGGCAGGCGGCACGCGGGCTCCGCGCTCAGGTTCAGCAGCGCGTGCAGGACGCGCAGCCGCAGAGCGGCGCTCACACCGCCGCGGCCGCTGCCGCCGCCACGGACGCCGTTGCTTCCGCTGCCGCCGCCGCTGCTGCCGCCGCGCCCGCTTCGAGCACCATGGCGCTCAGCGCCGCCTGCACTGGACCTATGACCATCGCCGACACCGTGATCACCTCGAGGGCTCCAGGCGCCATTCCTTCCGCCGCCGCTGCTGCCGCCGCCGCCGCCGCCGCCGCCGCCGCCGCCGCCGCCGCCGCCGCCGCCGCCGCCGCCGCTTGTGGCGGCGGCACCGCCGGCGCTGAGAGCCGCAGGCGGAGCCGTGTTGGGGCGCGAGTGCGGCGCGGAGTCGCGCAGCAGGCGCGCCAGCGTGGCAAGCGCGCCGTTGGCCAGCAGCGTGAGGCGCGACTCGCAGCGCAGCGCTGCCCACGCGGCGCCGAAGGCGCCGATGGCGCGCAGCTCGGGCGCGTCGCTCGCCAGCAGCGCCGCGAACGTGTCGCACAGCGGCAGCGACGCCGCGGCGGCGCCGCCCTCCTGCGGCGACAGCGGCGGCGGCGGCGTGAGGCAGCGGCACTCGGACTACACAGCGGCTCACTGCGGCGACTCGCCTCCTAGACCTTCACTACGTCAAGTCCGCATACAGCATCATCTTGTGAATGGTTCGTCTGAGCAACCGCATGGCTCATGCACCACATTCAGCCCCTTTCCAGTACCCTGGCTCACGTGCTGCTGTCACCCCCCCCGCCCCCCAGGCGTGAGGGCTTGCGAGTCGAAGTGGGCTCAGCATGAAATCACTTGAAGATGCGTTCATCAGACGCCTGAAGACTGCCACAACTGATCACAGCCGACACGCGAGCACAAAAAAGAAAAATCTCTGCAATCAGATCTTCAAGTGCACTCTTACCTGACCCAGGCACACCAGCAGGCCCCCCGCCAGCACGTTGAAGTACACGCTGCTCGCCGCCCCCGCTATGGACCCCAGCAGGGCCCCTCCCAGGTCCAGCTGCAGCGCGAGCACCCTCACATCGCTGAGCGCTGTCACGCGCAGCAGCGCGCCGGCGGCCAGCGTCTTGAGGTGCGCGTACGCTTTCTCGTCGGGAAACCCCAGGATGCCAATGAGCGCCTCTAGACCACCCTGTCGCGCGTGCGCAGGGATGGGGCGAATCGGAGGGCGCCGAGTGAGCGGCACATCGCAGAGTAAATCCTGGAGTTTGCAGCCCAAACATAACCAGAATCTAATTCTGAGCATAGGGTTGGGATGAGATGTGCATCGCGCCGGCACCGTCGCCTGAAGACGCTACGCGTGCGCGCTGCTTGCCGCGCTGCAAACCTCCGCAGGTGCAAGCAGTCGGCTGCGGTGCACGAGCCCTGAGACCTCGTACTGTCTCGATGCGCTGCGCGAAGACGAGCCGGCGCTTGCGTTGAGGAGCGCTGCCACATGCAGAGACGTGGCAGTCGCATCCTTTGTGCGCGGCGCAGCGGCTGGCTCTGCTGCAAGCAGCACGCGGTGCCAATGAGTGCTTTTCTAGCTATACTTCAAGTGTATACAGTCGTCAATGCTCGGTGACGCTCCTCACGCGTGCTGCTTGCCATGTTGCGCAGCGAAGCGTACTGCAGACCTACCACATCAGCATCAGGCGTGCACACATGAAGGCGCTGACTAGGTGGCCTCTAGCCACAGTGCGAGAATGTACTGGTTTACCCAGCCTGAAGCCGAACCCTACCCCAAACTCACCCTTGACTTTATCCCTGAAATTTGGAGTTGATGTTGTGCCTTGTAGCTTCACCTCAGCCAACGCACTCATCATCCTGCACAAACACCGCGCTTATGCACAAGCCCGAGGTGACTGCTGCACTCGCCTCCCAACTTCAACTCTGGGCGGCGACGCACCTTGAGGGCCAGGCGCAGTGCGTGATTTGAGCCCTGAAATCTGGAACTGATGTTGAGCCTTGCAGCTTCAACTCCAGCCGACGCACTCAAGCACGAAAGCGGCCATGCACAAGCCCGAGATGAACACTGCAAGCGCCTCCCAACTTCAGATGCGCTGCACTCGTTTTTTAACTTCAACTCTGGGCGGCGATGCACCTTAAGGGCCAGGCGCACCGCGTTGTCGTCGTCGCACGCCAGCAGCCACAGCGCCGCCGCGGCCGCCTCCTTGAGCGGCAGCGCGGCATTGCTGCGGAGCAATGCCACCAGGCCGTCAACGCCCCAGAGGCGGCCGAGCTCAGCGCGATCGTGCCGATTGCGCGCCAGCAGCCAGAGGCTCGTGCACGCGTAGCGCAGGACGGCAGGGCTGTTGAGCGTTGAGGGAGGGCGAGGCGGCAGCGGCGCGCGTACAATGGGGGCATACCGCTGATCAGTTGAGTGTTGCAAGAGCAGCAACCTGCTGCAGATATGCAGGCTGTCGGCGGGCATGCTAGGGTTAGGGTTGAAGCGACTGGCCCAGGCGCGTTTGTAGGGTTAGGGTTAGGGTTAGCCTGCTGAGGCACGAGCAGCCTGAGGCCTGTGCATAAGTACTATTAGCTCACCAAGAGTGCAGGCCTGTGCACATGGAGAGTTAGGCAACCCTAGGCGCAGTACCACAGCAGCTCTCTGGATTAGGGCTTGATCAACATCGCATGTGCGCACGGGGTTATGCTCTGGGAGACACGCTGCCGTGCGCCGTCCGGCCGCAGCAGCATTGCACGAGAGCGCTGCCGCTCTGGGCCTGGCTCCGTGCAACATGCCTGCCGCTGCGCACGTTGCGACACCATGCACCAGGGGCACTTTGCCGCGCGCACATAGAATACCGCGCCGCACACGTGTGCTTCGACCCCGACCCTCATTCTAAGGCGCAGGCCCCCTGTGACACGCCGCCGCCGCAACCACGTGCCGCGCACCTGCTGTGCTGCAGCGCCGCCACGGCGCCCTGCAGCTCCGCCTCGGCATGCGGCGGCGCCGCGCCGCCGCTGCTGCCGTCGCCGTCGCCCTCCCAGCACAGCAGCATGGCGCACGCAGCAGCGCTCGCCGCCAGCGCCGCCGCGGCGGGCCGCCGTACCGTTCCGAGAACGACGCTCTGCATGGCGGCCAGGCGCGCGCGGTGGCGAGCGCGTGCGGCGCCGCTCGCGTGCAGCATCTGCGCCGCAGCCGCCGCGGCGTGCGTGCGCACGGCAGCGGCGGCGGCTTCCGCTGCTGCCGCTGCTGCTGTGCTGGCGGCAGCGGCGGTGCAGGCGTCGCCGTCTGTAGCCGCTGCCGCGGCAAAGCCGGCTACTGCTTCATCAGGTGCGGGAGACGTCAGCGGCAGCAGCGGTCCGCGCTCTACGGTATCGAGCATGCTGTCGAGGAGTTGCGGGTGATCGGCCATGGCTCTGCCGAGCGACGCGGAGGCGGTCGCGCACGCCGCCGCGGCGCATACGGTCGCCCACCTGTGGCGGTACCATTTGGTGCGTTGGGGGGGGGGGGGGGGGGGGGGGGTAACGGGGAGGAAGGGGGGGAGGGGGGGGAGGAGGAAGAGTGCGCTGCTCAGGGCCAGAGCTCGCAACCTTGGGAATTGTACATGTCGTGCGTGCTATGTCAGTGTCACGTGATGGAGCCGCTTAAGCGTGTGTGTCGAGTGCCCATCAGCACATGTTGCGCAGCAGTATGTGTGGTCAGGGTCTGCCCGGTTGGTTTGGTATGCGCAGCAGCTGAGCAAACTGTCCACCATCAACTATATAATGCAAATAGGTCCGCGTCCCCCAGCAAGTTGAGTTAAACTTCAGGCCACTCAGTCAGTCAGCCAGTGCTCACACTGTGCGGCGCCGGTGTCCGCATCAGTTGCGCAACAAGCAGCAGCTCTCACTAATGAAGTTACAGGTTAAGTTCAGCCCAGATTGATTGAAGTTGAAGTTGTTGCAAACCTTGCCACTCCGGCGTCCTCCGTGAGCTGCGCGACCAGCAGCAGCGGCTCCAGCCACGGCGGCAGGCAGTCCGCGCTGCAGCACGCAGCAGCACCCGCCGCCGCCGCCGCTCCCCCCGCGCGCCTGCTTTCTCGCAGCGCCGCGACGCAGCCGCAGCACGCCGCCGTCGCCTGCTTGTGCGAGTGGCAGAAGTTTACAAAATGTCCACGCATGTCAGAAGATGATGGTCGGCTGTAACACAACAACCACAGACGCAACAACATGGCTGACAGACACAATTGTGCAAACTGAGTCTGACTGCTTCAGAGTCACTTCTACTTGAAGCTGAGAACGTGGCAATATCAGCCCTCAGGCCACTGTCCCCTACGCTAGTGCGTCTTAAACAATCATCAGATGGTTTGTGCAGTGTCACAGTGAGTGTAACGCTCTATAATCCCGTTATGGTAGTTGAAGTTCAAGACTCAACACTGAGTTGGCAAGGCGCAGCTACTGAATCCTCTTTTCAATACTGCAACAACCACATTGAGTCCAGCAGGTGCTTTGGTGAGGTTTAGATCTAGGGCTAGAATCAAGACCGCTCACCTGCTCAAGGATCTTGAGCGCGATGCCGGACGGCTTCCTGGCATTTCCCTGCCACCGCCGCACTTGCTGGGCTGCACCAGTGACACCGCCACCCCAGCTGCTGCCGCTGCTGCTGCCGCCACCGCCGCTGAAACTGCCGCCGCTGCTACTGCCGCGACCGCTGCCGTCGCCGCCGCCGCCAGAGCTTCCGCCACCAGCATGGCCAGCTAATCCCAATTGGCCAGCTGCCCACGCGCACGTGGCAGCGGCAGCATGCAGCAGCGGCATAGCATCTGCAGCGCTCAGCAATGCCCTGTCTGCGTGCGTACGCACCGCCGCGTGCGCCGCAGCGGCGGCGGCGAGCAGCGCCGGCAGCGTCCGTGCGCTCAGCAGCAGCGCTGCGATGCGCGCCGCGACTCCTGCGCGCGCGGCTGCGACGCGGCAGCCGCCGTGCGCGCACACCGCCAGCGCCAGCGCGCGCGCCGCCGCCTCCGCCGCCGCCGCGGACTCCGTCGCCAGCGCAAGGTCCGCGAGGCGCAGCAGCAGCGGCGGCGCCGCCGCGGCCTCGTCCTTGGCGCACTTCGAGCGCATCACCGCCGCCAGCGCGCCCAAGCAGTGCACCGGCAGCTGCGCGTCCAGCGCCTCCGCCGCTCCTGCCGCCGCCGCCGCCGCCGCTGCTGCGGCAGAAGTGCGCGCCGACGCCACTGCTAGGAGCGGCAGGCGCTTTGCGTCCACTGGCGGCAGCGGCGGCGGCGGCGGCAGCAGCGGCAGGCGCGCGGCGAGCGCGAGGAGCTGCGCGGCGGCGCCCGCGGTGACGATGCGACTGCGCGTGTCGGCGGCGTCGCTCAGGCGCCACGCGAGGCGGCACGCCGCGGACGCGACGACGGCGCTGGCGCCGCCGATGCAGCGCACGGCCGCCGCCAGCAGCGCGTCGAGCTGGCTGCGCGCGGAGAGCACGTCCAGATTGCCCGGCACCTGTCAGCGGCGGCAGCGAGGCTAGGGTTAGGGTCAGGGGCAGCGGTGCTCATGCTGTTGTACGTCCTTTCTCATCCGCCGTCGGGTCTGGAATGAGGGTGTCGCCAAGGCCACCTTCGACACTGCGTACACATGTTGGGATGTGTGCATAAGCGCTGAGGCAAGCCCTGCTCTTAGGGTTAAGGTAGGGTAGTTGTGTGACGAGTGGAAGGCCGGACCGTCTTCAGCAGCCATTTGCATCACTCCGTCACGGATGGCAGCGCTGCCTTAAGTGTAAGGTTTGCATAAAACGGCGGCGGCATGCGACAACACGGCAGCAGTCTCAACCACGTTTATCTACTTCAACAGCCGCCGCACACACACAGCAGCACAATCTGCATTTACACGCGCCGCGTTCAGCGCTGCCGCCCCCCCTCCTGAGTACTGCCATATATTTGAGCGCTGCCCCGAGTCTCTTGCCTGCGCCAGCTCGAACAGCTGATTCAGCGCCAGCGCGACGGCGGCGGCGTCCTGCGGCTCTGCACGCGCAGCAACGCTCAGCGCCTCCAGCACGCCGCCGGCGACGAGCGCCACCCAGTGCGCGCGGCGCTCTGCGTGGCGTTCCGCAAAGGCGACGGCCGCCTGCGCAGGTGTCAGCGAGGAGGCGCATTGTTCTTTTTGTCAGCAGAGAGGTGATGAGTGGTGAAAGGAATGGCGGTCGTTCACAAGAGAGGCGACGACTGATGAAAGGAATTGTTCGGAAGAGAGGTGGCGACTGGTGAAAGGAATTGCGGCGGCAACGGGCATGGCGCACTCTGACCCTTCGCACGAGCGGCGCGCTCGATCGGGGAAAGAAGCGCCCAAAGCGAGCTCAGCCGCACAGCGGTGTGCGTGTCCAACTGCTGGTGCTGCAACCAGCAGCGCGGGAGAGCAGACGCTGTAGCGATGGGGGAACGCTGCATGATGCGTCATGTTTGGAAACTGTAGCAGGCGATGCCACTGGTACTGACGGACTGGCGCGCCCCTGAGACGACAAATGAATCTTTTGATGCGCTGCAGAGCGCAGGCGCGTCAACTGGTTCCCCTACGCGTGCACACTGCCTAGGCATGCAAGCTGCTGTGCATGTGTCGCACTCTAGCGTAGCTTTTGCATCCTCAGGCCTTGTATGTTGGTGTAGAGTTGCAACTGGAACATGCTGCATTTGACATGGTTGCAGCTGTCCATGCTGGTCCTGATGTCGTACGAGTTGGTGCAGGCTTTCCTCTTGATGTTGTCTCACTGACGAGTTTCTCGCAACCACCCACTATCAATTGCAGCGCGTAGTCTCACCATGCTCAGCTTCTCGTCGCTGTGCAGCCACTGCGTCTTTTCCCCGTGTGACTCCCCGACAGACAGCACAGCATCCCTGGCCAGAGTGAAAAACCCAGGGATTAGGGACTGCACCGCATCACCCCCATTGAAGTCCCACCAACATATGTGCCTCTTGCCGCAGTCAGCGCAATCCTCTGCAACACACAGAAAGTCAATGAAATTCTGGCCACGGCGGCAACACGACTGGCGCACGCATTCCCAGCCTCCGAGTTGCTCCTCTTGCCGTGAGAAATTCTGCAAGTCCTGCAGAAGAGCTTCTTGGGCCTTCATGGGATGAGGTGTGATGGCCACGATGGCTGCACCACAGCAAGCTGGTACCCCCTTACTTACAGCATGCGCCTAGAGCTGTCGGCGCTAGAGGTCATGCGAATTGCATGAAGTTCTTCAAGGGTTCTTGACAGTTCAACAGTTACAAAGTAACCGATATAACCCAAGTTCAAGTTCAAGTTCGAGTTTGCATCCTTGCCGCCTTTGTTCACAACAACAAAAAAATGTCAGTCTGATGCCAACTGTTGTAGCAGGACTCTCCATGACGCAACGCCGTTTTCAGCGTGCGGCTTGCGTAAAAGCGAGAGGCATTTGCATTGCCTACTCGCACGATATCATGCCGCTTATATTCACGGGAAAAAGAAAGTCTGATGCCAATATGTTGTAGCAGGCCTCTCCATGCCGCAAGGCCGTTTTCAGCGTGCGGCGTGCACGAATTCGAAAGCAAGATATTTGCATGTTTTGAGGCAGGAATTGCACATGACACCGTACAAGCACTTGTCAGGCAGCACAAACTTTCAATTGGGTGCACAAGCAGTTGCATTGTCTGCTCACAAGTAACGCTGTTAGCGCGTGGCCACTTCTGAACTGCCACATGTCGTGTTGTTGGCCAAACGATTGCACGCAGAAGAGAATGTTGGCAAGCAAGTTAGGTTTGGAGCATAGTGCACAAGTCTTTTACAAGTGATCGGCAATGCGCGTTGAGACACTTTATGTGTTCTTGAAGACAGCTGTATATTCTGGTTGCAAGTCCATGGACATCCACCATCTGGGCTTTGCGCCCTGAGCGAGATCAATGAAAAGTACATGCCAACTTCAAGTTGCTGCCGCATTGCATCGCAGTTAATGCACAATCGGAGCGCATACACGCGACACGTCATGCACACACAGCAGGCCAGCAGACGACGAAACCACAACAGCAGAAACGGCGACACCAACTGGAAACTGCGCCGTAATCTGTCATTAACACAAAATAATGCCCTCTCCCTACTACATACAGCACCACGACACACATGTGTGACACAAGGGCGGGTCAAATGCACCCGCCGCTGGCTAATCTCCCGGCTCCCCCCCCTCCCCCCCACTATTGACGCCACCGGCACTTCTTCAGATGTGAAGGTGCGCTCTGCCGCAGCATGCCGTACACATAGGCTGAACAAGGGGGGGTCAGGTGACCCCCACCGTACCTCCCATCAGGCGGACTCACAAGGACGTGCCAGTGTGCGGCAGCCCAGCCTTGGCTACGCAGGAAGTACTGCTGCGCGACGCAGCAGTAGAGATACCGAGGCAGCAGGAAGAAAAGAGCCAAATCCCCCCCCTTCTTCCTCGCTATGAGCTACCCCTCAAGCAGTCGCTGCTGCTGGCTGCTTGATGCCCTGCTTCTCAAACCACCCCTCCGGGTCGTTGAAGTCATAGCCGGCCGCTGCGGCCTCGCGCTCCTCGTCCGTGGGCAGGTATGCGCTGCATTGGGTAGGTAGGCATGAATGGTCAGGACGTGATGTAGGGTATGTATGAGAGGGTATAGGGTAGGCATGTATGACAGCATCATGACTTCGTTAGCCTATACGTGGGCAGGCGCACAACGTGCGTGGTGGCGCAATGTAGCAAACTTGATGTCACGCATAACTTGTGAGGAGGTCTGTTGTTGAGCACATGAGGTGTGCCACAGTCACCCAGCCCAAAAACATGCACGTGATGTTGTGGGTATGTTGTGGGTTATGCCAGCAGATTCCTGGTGCCATGAAGTTGACAATTTACCACTGGATAACTTGAAGTTAGTGGGGAACGACCACAGCGCTCACGTGGCGGTGTGTGTAATGCGTCATTCAGACGCTGTGGGTTCCTGCCAGTTAAAAACTGGTGTCATTGATGTCGTGCATGGTGCATCCCAAATCTACAGCGCCCCGCAGTACAGTGCAGTGCACTCTGTGCTGGTTGGTGACGAGCGTTGCTACTGCAGTACACATATCAAAGAGTACGTAGGGTCAGGCGTGAGCGTCACGGCGCGACTTTCCTGTAGACTACAGCAAGTGCTCGCTGATGCATGAGGTGCAGCACGTGATGTGTACAAACTGGCGCTTTGACAGTGCGTCACATGTGTACACACGCGCAAGCTGTCTGTGCGCAAGAGCGCAGTGCTGGCGTGCACAGCGTCACGATTCCCCGGAAATCGCCCGGCGATGATTAACAAGGCTCATTATAGCAACAATAAGCAATGCTGAGCGCCACTCTAACGTGACGCTGTGTGCGAGTGGAATACTTCAACTATGACTTGAAGTCTACAACTTCAAAGAATTGTGCGCCTGACGCGCACATGCACAGGCGTGCATATTGGACAGGCTGTAGACTACCAGGATGGTGAGGCCTGTATTCGCACATCAATGCAACCCCAACGAGGACTGCATTATAAAGCACCCGAGCCATGAAAGCGCAACACTTGTCACGTGAGTGCTGACCGTCCAGCTGGATAAGCGGGCCCAGCAACAACTGCAGAGCCTCATAGAGTATTTGATCGCGCAAGCCACTTACGAGATCCAGTCGAAGTTGGGGTTTGGCTCGTCCTCCCAGACCTCCTTCCTGTCATTTTCCCTGTCCCAGCTTGCATCTGCGCTAAGCTTCTCCAGCTGCAAGCCCGCAGGACGGTGTTGCCCCCAGAGCGTTGATGTAGTTAGTAATTGCTACTGTGATGTACTGCATGCACCTGCTTGCTTCTGTTGAGCTGAGGGCATGCACCTTGCTGGCTTGCGGTCATGATCATGATATTGCTATGTTCAGGAAAAGCGTGCCAGCATGATGGCAGCTGGCATGGTACTGTATTGCGCCACCAGCAGCTTTCATGAACATTACCATAGTTGCTACTTGAAGTACTTCAAACTGTAATGATGCCTTTCGTGTAGCACGCCTGATAGCAGGACGTTGCATTCAAGATCAACTCTCAGATGCAGCGCCAGGGATAAGGGCAATCGGAATGCAAACAACAGTGAGAATCCTTTAAAAAATTAGTACGTGCTCAGCAGCAAGCTCATTGACCTTGTCCGCATTGTGAGCCAAACTACTGTAACCCTGCAGTACTAGCAATCAGGTTTTCACCACAGTTTCACGTAAAAAGCTTCATTCAAGAAAAGCCGATGGCCGTACCTCTACCTGCAGAACATTATAGTGTGACTCGACGCTGGCATTATGGCTATGCTGCAACACAGAGAGCCTGAGTGTGCGTGATCACGTGTTGTGACACTCTCAGGACACAGCGGCAAATCGACGGGATTACGAGTGCACCGCAGCCGACACATGCATGACGGGCCGCTCCCATGCAATGCAGCAGCAACTCCTGAAGCTGCACTCACCAGAGGATTCTTCTTGGGCTCGCTCTTACCATCCCATTTCATGCTGAGAGCAGGGCTTCGTGAGCAGGAGCTGTGTGCGCGGCACCACGATGTGGCGACAAATGCGTGGGCCGGCAGCAGGGCCAGAAGGGCTGCTGCTGCGGTAAAAGCAAACCTGAGCGCCATGGCTTCTGCAGCGGCACAAAACACATGCAGTGGACGAGGTGTGCATGTTGACAAATGCCGCTCGGCGAAGAAGCTACAGTTTCAGCAGGAACTTGATTACGCGCAAAGACGAAGATGCATGCGCTCGCAAGCGGAACGCAACGCAGCACAGGGCACCTCTTCTCTACTCACCTGAGCTTGCGCCGCACTACGCTGCTGGAAGTGAGCGAAACAGAAACAGATTGAAGTGCAAAACTTGAACCTCAACTTCCGCGTTTTGTATGAGCCTGGTTTTCCGTTCCCACACGTGCATGTATGTGGGCAGCCTGCGGTACTGATCCCTACTCCTCGTGACGAAAGCTATACATGTGTCACAACAGTGAGCTGTGGGCAGAAGAGATCATTCATATCAGGTCGGCACTATTTAAAGAGCCTCCCATCAAGGGGGTCTTGCTCCCATGGCCATTGCATGATCCGTGCTCGCTATTAAGATGCATCAAGGGCATGACCTGCTTCTTCTGTGTTCAGGGTTTGACCGGAGTTTACTTTGACTTGGATCTGGACATGTCAGCTGCGCGCTCTGATGATGTTTGCAGGCTCCCATGGTTTATTGCCATGTACGCATCGACAGCCAGCCATGCCATACTGTGCCGACGTTGAAACTGGTACACATTTTAAAACTAAGAACATGGCAGAGCGGCGCTCTCATATGCGCGCATGTGCTCAATGTGTGGCAGGGTTGACAAGCTGCTGCCAGGCAGCAGCGCGCTGACACCCCTCTTCAGCTGCCGCGCTGCCGTTGCCCGCCTCCGGCACTGAGTGCAAAAAAAGAAGCATAGACGCACACACAAACGTGCAAGTCATGCTAGCGGCAGTGTTGTCACGCTCACAAGCACAAGTGCACAGACACAGTAGGTGCTGCCCGCGTCAGAAGTGAATAATCTTATTCAATCGCAGAAGCCAACAGATGCTCAAAGACTTGCAAGACACTTGAGGTGGTCTTCCCGATGCAGCGCTCGCCCCATTTATGCATTGCTTAGCTTAAGAGCTGCAAACTCGCGCAGTTCTCAATTAGACCACTAACGTTTGTGGCACCAAGCACTTGACATGTTGATGCATGTACTTACCAGCACTGTATGCATACATACTCAAGCATCACCGCAGTCAAGCCACACAATATACGACCTTCCTCCTAGCTGTCCTCCTTCTACTTGCTTGCTCCGTTAAATCACTGAACCTAACATTTCCCTTCGCGCTGACCTGACTTTGCCTGGATCGCAATGCCCCCCCCCCCCCCCCCCCCACCTGTGGATACCCTGCGCCCCACTAGGACAACATATTGAGGCGCCTGGCATGAGCTTACCAGTCAACCCTCTGTTAACTGCTGCTACCTTACATTGGGGCCATCACTTGCGGACCCTGCGCCTGCCTTTGTACAACAAAGCTGTAGGCGACATGGCTTGTTACGCATCCTTCCTGGCGCAGCGCAGGCACAAACCCATCTTTGACCCGCTGCAGCCTGTCGCGAGCATGCTACCGTCGGCACCGCCACCACTAGCCAGTCGCTGTGTCAACTTGTCAACTGCCTGATGGGCTTTTGTGTTGCTGCACTGGCCGCTGCGGCTCATGCACTTTTGACGCGTACATACATCCTCGCAGCACCCCCTCCTAACTGATCCTGTTGTGAAGTCTGCTGGAGCATGCACAGTGCGCCGCGGCAGCGCGCACAGCAGCAGCGCTCAGGTCTGTCGGAGTTGCCGCAGCTGCAGCGCGCCCGCATTGCCGGGCACGGGCTCCCATGCAAGGTTGATCTCCGCCAGGTGCGCCTTGACGCTCTCGCGCAGCGCACACTGGCCGGGGACCGCGGAGTGCGCGCCGCGCCCCGTCACGAGCACGATTCCGCCGCCGCCGCCGATCAGCACGCCCGCGATCGGCGCCACAAACTCGCTGACGATACGGCACGCCTCCTCGGGCGTGAGGCCATGCAAGTCGACGTACGCAACGTCGCTCGCGCCGCTGCCGCCGCTGCTGCCGCGCCCGGTGGCGGCGCCGGCGGCGACGCCCATGCGGCCCACCGCGTTCATGCTGGCATAGATGTCAGTGGCGGCGTTGACGCGGGCCTCTTCGAGCCGCGCGCTCACCGCAGCGCGGCGGCGCAGCGCTGCCGCATGCTGCGCATCCGTTGCTGCTGCCGCCGACTGCGTCTCCGCCTTGCGCAGGTCCTGCTGCAGCGCGCGCACGGGGCGGCGCGCGAGCTCGTAGATGGCCTGCGAGCGCAGCAGCAGCGCTCAGTGAGAATGAGCACCGTGTGGCGCCGACAATGCCTACTCCTGCTCCGTGCAGGGCTGCTTGAAGTCTGAAAGCGGGCGATGTCAGCCGCTCTGTGAAGGCGCTGCAAGCACTCACAGGCGGCTTGCAGCAGGTGGAGCACTGCAACAGCGGCGGGAAGCAGATCATGCATGTGCGTGTGTCTGCGCGCTATTTGGCGTTGATCACACCCCGTGTGAAGTCAGAGGGTCCAGTGCATCATGTGCAATCATGGAATTGACGGCTTTCCATGATACCATGTGGGACATCAGCGAGCCGATGGGATGAGAGCCATTGACACTGACATGTTGACTGTGCTGCATGTAAATGCAGAGGCAGCGGTGTCTTGCACGCACACAACGTTGCGCTATACACTGCAAGTACTTCTGTAGACACCTGAAGGTCTTTCAAGGTAAGCTGTTTGCGGCGTCATCAGCAGCGAAACCACCGAACTCTGTGATGACTTACACGTGTGTGGGGTCAAAGGACATCTTTGAGCAGGCACTTGCTGGTGATGATGCTCATCTGATGCGGGCTGGTGGCGATGCTCAGTTGCCTCACTTCTTCTAGCTTAATTAGCCGTGTGCAGTGCTCAACAGATTAGGCACAAACTTGCGTGGTACAGTAGCTCTGATAGACTTCAAATAGGGTTAGAGTTAGGATTAGAGCTAGGGTTAGGGCTAGTCCTACCTTACTGGCTAGTTGCTAACTGGTAAGGGTTAGGGTAAGTAAGTCCTACTTTGCTAGCTAGGGCTAACGCTAACCCTAATCTAACCTCGAGTACAAGTCTGACTGCACTTGAACCCGTCATAGCCTGGCACTGAGTCAGGGAACCTCACCTGCTTGTCTTCCGTCCCGAGGTGGCGCGCGCGCGGATCGTAGGACACCAGCCCCACCATCTCGAATAGCACGTTCTGCACCTTGGCGATGTCAAAGCTGTGTGTAACGAGCAGCTTCTCCACCAGCAGCAGGCACTGCAGGTTGCGCGCACCATCGTCGCCCTCCCCCCTGTGCCGCACCTGCAGCCTGCAGACGACGGTGCGGAGGCAAAGTTCAGTGCCAGTCAGCTACCGCAACGCAAGGCGGTGGCACGTGACACAATGCGTCGCGCCCACACCCCGCACACACTCCTTGCATTGTAATCCTTTCCCGAGCAGTCTTCACAGCCGGCCACGTTGCTCCTGAATTCAGCTCTAATACTAAGTCATGCCTCTTACTGATGGCCACTGTACTTCGACTTCAACTCCAGCTCTAACCCTGATTATCGCCCCTCATTAGCCTACCAACTTGGTGGTGACTCTCCCCTCTCAGGTACCAACCCCCCCTTCTCACCTACTCGCCAGCATGGTCAGCCCGCTGGTGAGCGCCCCCGTGCGCAGCAGCTCCTTTGCCAGGTTGCTCGGCAGCTGGCGCGACAGCGGCTTGCGGCACAGCGCGCAGCAGAAGCGCATGCACGTGCCATCATCCTCCTCCTCCGAGTCCAGCGCCTCGCGCGACGCGCGCCACTGGCTCGTAAGGCAGCAGAGGCACGCGGCGTGGCCGCACTGCAGGACGACGGCGAGGCGGTCCGCCAGCTCTGACCAGGCCGTTCTGCAGATCTGAGACCAAGCGTGCAGGGGGAAAGTGGGGGGGGGGGGGTTAGGGGGAGATGCATGAAGGTTGAACTTCGCATGGCTGAAATGGGCGCTGCTGAGTCGCCGTGGTTCATGGACGTTGAATCGAGCCGTGCAGCCCGTTTGCAACACGCTCGTGCCAAGTAAAGACATGTTGTCAAGCATTTCTCTAAGACACGATATGACTGCAAGCGTGCCACGACGTGCGCCGGCTGCCACCTGGTGTGCTGACCGTCTCTCTCCATGGAGCCGTCTGTCATGCACACATACATACACGTGAGTGCATACATCCAAACAGAATTCAGGCTCAGGTCGCCCCGCAGCGCACAAGCAATGTCGTGGTCAGGATTGGGGCTCAGCGGCCGCCAACGCACCGGGCAATGCTGGTAGTCCCTGTCCACAAACCCCATGTCGTGTGCAGCGTCCACGCAGATCCCCGCCTCCACCACCTGATCGCATGTCAAGATTGTCGCCCCCAGACTCTCCGCCGCAGCCTCGCCGTGGCTGCTGTGCAGGCCCGCGGAACGCTCTGCTTGGCCTCGGCCGCCGCCGCCACCGCTGCCGCCGCCGCCCGCACCGCCCCCAGAGCCGCTCCGCCGCGCTTGCCGCCCGCTGCGCTTCTGCCGGCGCTTGCGCTCCGCGCTGCCGCCGCCGCCGCCGCCGCCAGGTGCAGCGGCGATGCACCATTCACTGAGATCACGCGCTGCGGCATCAGTGCGGCCGCTGGAGTGTGGCGCCGCCGCTGCGCTCTCCTCCGCCGCAGCAGGCGCGGGAGCTGCGCAAGGTGGCGTGTCTTTGTCGCTGTCTCTGTCGCCAGCATTACCCCCTGTCCGCCCCTGCATGCTGCCCCTCCGCGGCCTGCGGCGCGCTGCTGTCGACGGCAGATGCGGCGGAGCATCGCAATGTGCAGAGGCGCCGGGGGCAGCAGCGCGCGCTGCCTCGTCGGCCTGCATATCGAGCCCCTCCTCGTGGAACGCCTGCACGCGTGTGATAACCGTGTCCTTGTCGTTGTACTCGGCAAACGTCGAGGCGCTGCGATACAGCAACATCTCGTAGCCCTCGGCCATCTGGCGCAGCTGCTCCAACGACTCCGGGGGCACGTTCGCCATGCTCTGATGTGCCAACCGCCAGCGCCGCTGAGCTTCCATGAAGATGCGCGCAATGTTCCGCGTGCGATGCGGCGCGTCGTTTTCTGACCGCCACCTGCCTGTCACCTGCGCCAATGCTGCCTTGCCCATTTGATCTGCAAGAACTGCCTGGCGCGATAACTGTTGCGGCAGCGCAGTGACAGCAGACACGCCGCTGCCGCCGGGAGCGCTGTCCCCGGCGGCAGCGGCAGGGACAATGTGGCTGGGCGCAGGTATCGGAGCATCGCTACGTGCAAAGACGCCGGGGGCAGCAGCGTACGCTGCCTCGTCGGCCTGCATCTTGAGCTGCTCCTCGTGCACCGCCTCCACGCGTGTGTGCAGCGTATCCGTGTCGTTGTACTCGGCAAACGACGCGGCGTTACGATACAGCAACGGCTCGTAGGCCTCAGACGTCCGGCGCAGCTGCGCCATCACCTCCGGGGCCAGGTTCGCCCTGCTCTGATGTGCCGACCGCCAGCGCCGCTGAGCTTCCATGATGATGCGCGCAAGGATCCTCCTGCGATGCGGCGCGTCGTTTTCTGACCGCCACCTGCCTATCACCTGCGCCGCTGCCGCTGCCGCAGACACTCCATCTGCAACTGCTGCCGGGACTGATGACATGAGCCGCAGCGCAGTGACAGCACTGGCAGTCACGTCCGACTCGCTGCTGCCAAGAGCGTCATCGGCGGCAGCAGCAGCGGGGACGGTGTGGTTGGAAGCAGGTGCTGGAGGTTTGCGCGACAAACCGCTAGGCGACCCGTCGCTGCCGCTGCCGCCGTCACCAGCATACTCCGTTGTGCGCCCCTGCATGCTGCCCCTCTGCGGCCTGCGGCGCGCTGCCGCTGCAGGCGATGACCCGTCCTTGTCGCTGTCGCTATTGCTTTCACCAGCGTAGCTGTCGCTGGCACCAGCAAAACTCTCTGTCTGCTCCTGCATGCTCCCAGCGGTGACAGCGGCACCGCTGGCAGCGGCGGCGGCGGCGGCGCCGACGGCAGCAGCTGCCTCGCCTTGCCGCTGGAGCAATTTATCGATGGCCTGGCGTACGGGCACGCAGAGGGCGCACTCGTGGTCCTCGCAGCATTGGTAGTGGCTTAAGACGGATCTGAAGCGGATGAAGGGGAAGTTCGGGGGGGGGCAGTGGTCCAGCACAGCGAGATCGAGGGGGGCATTAGAGCAGCACAGTGGAGAGGGGGGGGGGGGGGGGGGGGGGGGTCAAACGAATGTGCAGTGACGGCGAGTGCTGCGGTCTGCAGTGCAGCATAGCGTTCAGGAAGTCTGAGTGCTGAGCACAGGTTTCTCGCAGCTGCCGGTGCCGCCGCTGAGAGGTGTGTGACGAGTACTTGCTATACAGTGTGACACCTGTTTGGAGACTGAGCTCACAACTAATGTGTCCTCAAAGTCTGGTTTGCGCGACCGTGCCTCAACTGTTGGGATTGTGACGCCGCCCCCACCCTCGAACAGCGATGGTTTGACGAATATACGGCGCACACATGCATGTTGTTGGAGCATATGGCAGTTACATGCTCATTGCCGTTTGCAGGCTTGACGGTTACGGCAGCTACAATTGCCAGTAGACAGACTACAATACATTCACTTCTAGCAGCACACGACTGGCGTCGGCCTTCTGTTGCATTTCCCCTTGGTGTCTAGCTCTGCGGGTGTGGTGCAACAGGGTAGTAAGCAGCAGCTCTCTACGTTGCAACACATGCATGATGCGAAGAATGTAAATTCGTATGCATGTATGCGCCAAGGCGCCAACGCAAAACTGGAGTGGTCACAACGCGACCGCTACAAGCAGGTCATACGCAGGATGCAGATGCATGCACATCTAAGGGTCAGGGTAAGGCTGACTGTGACCCTATCCGTTGGTGCTACTGACTGGTCGCTTGTGTACATAGGGCTACCACCAACTTGAAGCCTGGTAGCGTGGCTCAACTCCGCCCGCACGTACGCTGTCAGCAGCTGACACAGCGTGCCATATGGGTGCTGGGCCCCTGAGCGTTGCTGCGCTGTCTGCTTAATGGCGGATTTGATGACAGCACGCACCAAACACCAGCGATAAGTCCGCAAAGCACGGTCCTGAGCTGTGACTGACGGCCATGCCCTGATCCTGCCAGTATGTAAGACTCAACAGCACATGCTTGCAACATGCGCTGGCGCTCACCTCATGCTAATCTATAGATATAGCCACAACTCTTACTCTGCTACATGCAGGCAGCACATCAGGATGCGCACGTGCACCAACCCTGCAAGCTTGCCCGATGCAAAGCCCTAAGTAGACCTAGCGCCACGCACCTGAGGCTGACACAGTGCGGCACGGTGCACATCTGCACCTTGCACTGAACGATGTGCTGCCAGAGCGTCTTCAGCTTGGCGCAGTGCTGCGTCACCTGGCACTTGCCCTCCTCAGAGGAGCAGTTGCTCACATGCCACATTAGCAGCAGCCCCTGCTGCTGCTGTTGCAGCACCGCCATTCGCTGCTCCTGCGTGTACTCGGGTGTCTGCGCGCCGCTGCTGCCGCCGTCACCGCCGCTGCAGTGCGCTGCCGCAGCCGCGGCTGCCCTCAGCAGTGCAGACAGGGCACTCGCGTGCGCCGCAGCGGCAGTAGTGCCACAAGACCGCTCTGCAGCGGATGAAGGGGGGGACGGGGGGGGGGTCAGTAGACCACCACAGTGATTGAGGGGCACAGTAAGGCAGCACAGTGAAACAGGTGGTGTCACACCAATGCGCACTGACGACGGAGGCTGCAGCAGTGCTCGGCGAATGGGGGGGCACCTCAGCGCTGGTCACAGGCTTTCGATTCACGACTGCCAGTGGTGTCGGTGGCCTGCGAGCCCCCGACGTCAATTGGTTTGCAGAGGGGCGACAGGACCTCCAAGTTGCAGACATGAATCACTTCAAGCAGGGGCCTTCACTCAAAGTCTCTGCCACGGATTTTGCTGACAGCGGTCGGCTTGTTGGGAGGTGTGTGACAGTTGTCTACCTACTGCGCAGTGTGAACAGTATTTGCGGACTACTGTAGGCTCACAACTGATGCATCCTCTTGATGCTGGCGACATGCGCTGGCGATCACCCCCTACATGAACAGGCGGCAGCCTGCTGCGAGCAACGTTGCGAGCATGACCAATGCAAACAGTTCATCCTAGCTTTGCAGCACACACCTGGAGCTGTCGCAGTGCGGCATGGTGCACGCCTGCCTCTTGCACTGAATGGCGTTCAGCAGGAGCTTCTTCGTGTTGGCGCAGTGCGACGTCGCCTGGCACTTTCCCGCCTCCGCGAAGCAATTGCTCGCGTGATGCAGCAGCAGCAGCAGCAGCAGCAGCCGCTGCAGCTGGTGCAGCAGCTGCTGCTGGTGCGACTGCGCCGTCTGCTGCTGCTTGCGCTGCTCCCGCATGCACTCAGGCGTGAGCCCGTCGCCGCCGCAGTGCGCTGCAGCAGCCGCAGCGCCGCCAGCTGCCGTCCCCTCAGCGCTGCCTTCCACCTTCCCATTGGCCGCGTCGCCATGGCCACTGATGCTCATCATGGACGCGTTGACTGCGAGTCCGCCCGCTGCCGCTGCCGCCGCATCCGCCGGCTGCACCGCCAGCTGCTGCCCCTTGACGTGCCTGCCAGTGGTCAGGTCGGCGCCCGCGGCGGCACCAGCAGCAGCCGGCACGTTTTCGGGCTGGCACATGTCCAGCGGCGCAGGGGAGCCGTTTCCACAGGCGGGGTCACAAGTGCCGACTGCAGCCGCCGCCATCGGCGCGGCGGTGGCGACGGCGCTGTGTGCGGCGACGCCCTCGACCTGGCTGCCCTGCAGCTCGGCTGGCTGTGCCTCGTTGCCGAGGAACTGCGCCAGCTGCGACACTTGTGTGAACAGCGTGTCCGCATTGCTGTACTCAGCCAATGTCGCTGCGCCACGGTAGCGCTCGCTCTCGAGGCGCCAAGCCGTGAGCGGCAGGTTCTTGATCCACTCGGGCGCGCATTCGGCTCGCGCTGCTGCAGGTGCACGGCGATGCGCGAGAGGATTCACTTGCGGAGCGGCGCGTCGTTCTCTGACCGCCACGCGCCGGTCACGTGCACCAATGCTGGTGCCGCAGCCGTTTCATCTGCAGCCGCGTCTGCAGCCGCTGCCTGCAGCGATGATTGTGGCAGCAGCGCAGAGACGGCAGGCACGTCGCTGCCGAGAGCGCCGTCCGCGTTAACAGCGGCAGGGACGATGTGGTCGAGCGGCGGTGCCTCCGGCGCTGCCAGCACTGGCTTGTTCTCCTGCCCCTTCACTGCATGCTTCACCGCAATTTGTTTCGTGGCGGCTTTCGTAAATGATGCGGAGTTCACCGTCTGCAGCGGTGTGCGCGCCCGGCGTGGACCAACTGCCAAACTGACGTTAGCCTGCAGGAAGGTGCAAGAGGAAGGAAATGGAAAGAAAGGAAGGAGGAGGAGTTGACGTTGCTGCGGCGCTGATGGAATTTAAGCGCACCTGTTGTTGCACGCGCTCAAAAGTTATGGCAGCGCCAAATGTGTTGTCACAATCGAAGAAGTATCACACGCTGAGGTAGCAACTCACTGGACCAGTGCACGCCTCATGGCATGCTCGTGCCCTAGACAGTGCACGCTTCATGGGACGCTCGTGCTCTAGACTTGCACTTCACGCAAGCGGTTTGTTGGTGCAGTCTGGCGCGTGCTTAACGCAGTTCGTTGTGCAAGCATGCCCCCCAAATGGGGTAGCCTTTGCTGCTGAGCGCAGCACGTGCACGACAGCATGGCTTGGCTGAGCCTTAGGGAGGCCTACCTTTCGGTTCCACTCATTGGAGCGCAGCATGCCGGCTGCGCTGTCGCTGCAGCTGCCAGGCAACACACACACACACACACACTGAACTGTCACTTTTGTTTTTCAACTGCAACTCCCGCTGTTCAACTCCCGATGTTCAACAATGGGGGCAGGAGAGGGGTGTGTGTAGCTAAAGGGTGCCATGGGGATTTTAATGATCTTGAGCGTCTTTGTGTTGCACAATCAGGATGCTGCGAAAGAGCAATAGCATGGCCACAGTTGTTGGTGCATGTACCAATCACCGCCTGAGTCTCTGTACATCAGGGTGTAAGATTTGAGGCCCATGGCCAGCAGGACCTCCAGCTAGCTATGTAGCAATCATGCTCAACATCTGCACAGAGTCATTTTCCTTGCCCTGCATGCTGTCCGCAGTGTCAACAGCTCAGACAATGGCAGAGCAACTCGGCAGCAACACCGCCGACACGCATGGCCCGGCAATCTCAGTTTGCAACATAGCAGCAACGCGTGCGCCACCACCACACACACACACAGATGAGCAAGCACACAAACAGCGCCCAGTCCCTCGTACTGTACAACGTCAAACTGTGATTGCATGATATCATGACAAGTGCTGTCGCCAGCCGCCGCCGCCGACGGGCACGCGCGACGCGGCGGCGCCGCCGCGCCCCACCATGAGCCCCGCCATATTGGCGCCAGACGCGAGACTCGCGCCGCCGCCGCCGCCACCAGCCTTACTGCCGATGGTCTGGCTCGAACCGTACGGCCCGCCGCCCATGTGCGCGCGGCCGTTGCTCATGTCGTAAACGGTGCGCGTCTTCTTCTTGCGCTTCGGTTCCGCGCCGGCGGCGGCGGCGGCGGCCGCGGCGGCGCTTACCGCCGCCAGCGAGGGGTCTGTAGAACCGTACATGCCCCCCGCTCTGCCGCCGCCGCCGTTGGCGGCGCCGCCGGCGGCGGCGCCTCTGTTGGCGTTGTTGCCGCGCCCGAGGATGCCCATGATGGGCGGCAGCGCGCTCTCATCTTCCGATGGACCTGCGGGGTGGCGTGAGCACGACCGTAGGCAGTGCTCAGAAACCTATCAGCAATGACCAGTGGCTTGGGCTGTGGCGACTAAATGCGCAGCTGCGCATGCGTGGATGGCGAGGACCCTGCGCGTGTGGCGCATTGCGCTGCCGTCGCGATCTGCGGGCGGCCACGTGCTGCCGTAATGCATTGATTGCTCGGGGGGGCTTGCGCCTGTGCCTCTAGGGGATCTGGCAAGGTCAGGTTGGCAACCCTCAGCAATTGAGCTCTTTCAGGAAGCAGCATCAAGCAACAACAGTGGAAGAAGTGACAGGCTAGATCAGGCGCCTGGAGGCGCATTTGTGACCTTTCAAGCTAACTCCAACCCTAACCCTAACCCTAACCCTAACTCTAACCCTTACCCTAACCCTAAGCAGGAGGTGTGGTGACCCACTTCACAATGCTTTATGAAGGCAGGTACAAGGTGGCTTTCAGTGTTGCACAAGGTGCATGCACGCATGGCCTCACGAGTTTCAAGCCTGCAGCCACCAAGAGAAGCACTTTGGTTGTGCCAGTGAAATAGCCATGCTCACCAGTACCGCACACCATTCCGCCAGCTTCGAGCGTAGGCTAAGATCACCCTCCTGTGGTATGCGTCAAGTGCCACCAGACGCAGCATCAGGGCGCTCGCATGCATGTACGATAGCGCACCACCGTACGTCACGTGGCCTCTACAGCGACTTGGATCTTATTCAAAGAGTTCAAGTCTTGCTTGCCCAAAGCGCCAACAGGCATGTCCCCGTGACTCGCACAAATTGCCGCTTCATGCCCGCAAGACCCAGAATCTCACCTGCACTGGCGTTAACGTGCCCGGCGCCTTGCAACTTCAACTTCAACAGAAGTGCTTCGACTTCAACAGAAGTGGCACCGCAGCAGTACGGGACGCTCAGAAAGTTTGCGAATAGGCACACTGCGTCTCGAGGCGCTCGAAGTTCCAGCCGCATCATGCGTGCCACATGGTTGCACTCAGAAACCCCACATGCTTCATTGAATGCGCCCATGGAAGCCACCTGCGCTTGTTGCCGCCTCGTTGTGAGCTGAAGCAAAGCAACATGCCTTATGTTGAACTTCAACTTGCCTTTTTGCACCGCTCCTCGCCCCGCAAGCAACGATGCCTTGTAGTGCACGTCCCCCGCTGCCCCAGCCGCATTACCACCGTGCAATTGATACTGCGCTGCCGCCGCCGCCCCGCCGCCGCTCGCGTCCTGCTTCCCTGCATGGCCAACTGCGAGAGGGATTGGTGGCAGCAGCGCACACTGTTGAACAACACTGTCACTTCGACGTACACGGGATTATCGTCAGAATAAAGTTGCGTTTTGGCTCAGCGTTACGGTCGGAGGTAGGAGAGGAGGAATGAGGCAGCAGTGCTCACGCAACAGCACGGAGACATGATGCAACACGCTGTCGAATCCAGCGCACGCGCAAATGCCCAATCCTGACCCTGATCCTCACAGGGTGCGTGTTGGCCAAGAGGGCGCCTGCCCCGACGCCGCCCGCACACTAACGCACCCAACTTGCGCGTCCCGCTCAGTGCCGTGTGCGGCACCTAGCCCCGACCCTGACCCTACGGCGGGTGCGCATGTTGTGGTTGCGCCAGATCGCGCATCACATCGCAAGAAGCTGCGCGCGCCACGGAGATGAGTTCGCATGCCACCACGGGCCACAGCGCCACGAGGGCCGCGCGCACGCAGAATTACGCCGCGTCAACCGCTTCCCCTGCGCTGCCATCGCGTCCTCCCTGCCCCTACGGGCGCCCGGCGTCATCGACGTTCACGCTGCCACCAGGTGCTGTACAACGCTCACCAGGGGACCCTGCATGCGCTAGGCGTGTGCGCGCCCATTGCGAGACACAGCGCTATAGGAAGGTCGCCGAGCGTGCACCGGCGCCGAAGCGCCCGGCGCGGCCGCCGCCAGCATCTGCCTCCTCCGCAGACCTCCGTGACGCGCACATGCCGCGCAGGTTCTGTCCGCTGCAGCTGCAGCAGTGCTCAGTGCATGCGCAGCAGCGCTACGTCGCTGGAGGCACCTGGCACGGGCTGCGGCAGCCTGCGACTGCCCTGCCGCCAGGCTTGAGACTCTCTCTCTTGCAGCTCAGACCGGGCGTCGCAGGCGCGCGCATGCTCACGGCGGCGGCGCGAGGCGCGGCGACCGGCGCCGCGCAGCGCGCTGCCCAGGCTCCACAGAGGACTCAGTATTCATGTCGCAGTGTCATCGCCACAGCGCGCTCCATTACATACATACCTGCAAACGCGCCAGCCTTCATGACGCGCGAGCTCCGCCGCGGCGCGCCGCTGAACCGCCCGCCGCCCGCCCCCGCGCCGCCGCCGCCCGCCGCCGCCGCAGCCGCCGCCGCCGCAGCGCCGCCGCCGCCGTGCTGCTGCCCTATCGTTGGCAGCGCCTTGCTGATGGTCGGCTGCGGCGGCGTCGCGGGCTTCGTAACGCGCGCGTTTGTGCCGTGTGAGCGCTGTGACCGGTCCGTCAGCGCTCCGTTGGCGACGGCGGACGCGGCGTTCGCCGCCGCGGCGGCACGCGCGGAGATCGCGCCCAGGCCGCCGCCGCCGCCGCCGCCGCCCGGTGCTGCCGGCGCCGCGTTGCCGCCCTGCTGCGAGCACGCGCCAGAGGCGTCGTCCAGTGAGCGTGTGGCTGTGCCACGACATGATGTGCAAACCTATTGCACGTGAAGTAGGGCGCACTGCAGCTGCGCTGCTGCCGCTGCGGCGCCGCACGACGTTGATGCTGCATGCTCAGCTCCTCGCCTGCGGCAACAGCGTACGTCCTCCTCTCAGCGACCATTGCGAGTGCCCTGATGCTGCTGCAGCGCCGCCACTGCCGCTGCCGCTTCAAGCACAGCGCGGGCACCCGCGGCAGCGGGCTCGGCGTGTCCAGGTTGCCTAACCCTAACCCTAACCCTGACCCTGACCCTGTGCCGGCGTCACATCGTGTCGCACCACAGGCCAGCGGCGGCTCACCACGACATTGGCCGCAACCAGCGCTGCCGTGCGGGCTCTCGGCCACCACTATGATGTGAGCTCCGCACGCATCATGCCGCTGCCGCCGCCGCCGCCGCCGTCGCGGCAGGCGGCAGCCGTCATCTGGTGGCAGCGCTCTGCGTGTGCGGCTCCGCATCTCTTTCGAGGGGTGCGCGATTGAGCACCCTGTGTGCACATGCAGGGCCAGGCATGAGTCCATCCTGTGACCTATTTCTCGCCCTGCCAGAGCTGTCTTGCAGAGTGCGCCGATGCGGCATCGCGCAGCTCCCTGTGTCCACGGGCACAGCGCCAGCTGCGCCAGCAGCGGTTGCAGCGGCAGCGCTCCGCTTCTCGCACAGCGCGACTCGCCCTGACCTAACTCATATCCTACTACAACTGCCGCACTACCACTGAAACCGCTATCGCGAGCGCGCCGCTCACCTCGTCCGCGGGCGCGGCGGCGGCGCCCGTAGCAGCAGCGCTCCGCCCATCCAGCTTCCGCATGTGTTTGAGTGCATGCGCCACAGGGCGACAAGCCCTGACCATAACCCCAGTCCTACTGCAACTGCATCACCGCCGCCGACTCCGCCATTGCAAAGGCGCGCAGCTCACGTTGTCCGCAGGCGCGCCACCAACGGCAGCGCCGGCGCCGGCGGCAGCAGCGCTCCGCGTGCCCCGCTCCCGCATCTCCTTGAGCGCATGTGCCACAGCGCGACTAGCCCTGACCCCAACCCCGGTCCTACTACAACTGCTCACCGTCATCGCAACAGCGCGGCGCTCACCTTGTCCGTGGGGGCAGCGGCGGCGCCGGCAACACCCGCGGCAGCGCTTCGCGCGTCCAGCTCCCGCATCTCCTTGAAGTACGGGTGCCGCAGCGCCTCGCGCGCCGTCATGCGCTCGCCCCAGTCGTAGCACAGCAGCTTGGTGATGAGGTCGACGCACTCCGCGCTGCCGTGCGGTATGAGCTGCGCGACGCCGATGCCCTTCTGCGGCGGGAAGTCGAAGTTGACGTGCGCGGCGCCGTTGCGCTTGAACTTGGCCAGGACGTCGTCCGGCGGCGTGCCGAGGACCTGCGGGGGCGCGCGCGCGCGGCGACAGCGGTCAGCAGTTGGTGCTGATGCTCAGCGAGATAAACAATGGTGTGAGCCGCTTTGGAACACAGACAGCTATTGCATCGCGTGCAGCGTATCTGAGGGGGGGGGGCAGTATGGGGGGGGAGGGCAGCGGCAGCGGCCCTAAACCAAGCTGGAAGTTGATGATCAAGAATGTATGCATGGTGCGCTGCTGCACCATGATGATGAGCAGGCCACGCCGCACGGTGACATTGGGGCTAGCACGCGTGCCCACGATCGTGCTCGCTGCCTGTTCGCAAGGCCTTCTGCCTCTCATCACATGCGGCCAGACACCGCACGTCTCAGCATAAGCACGGAAGGTACAGCCCGGGGCACATTGCTCATGCAATCGCCCGCTGGCGCGCGCTGCGAGCCCATGATACCCCCACTACATACCCAACAACATCTATAGCCCAGCCAGCATCAACTCCGTCGCTCCGAGCGACAGAGCGCACGACGCGCTATGCGCCACACGCGCGCTCGTGCGTCGCCAACACGGCACGCGCCCCCCCCCTCTCCGAGCGCTAAGCGCTGACGCGGCACACTCGCCTTGTGCACGCGGTTGATCTGGTCCAGCTCGTTGGTCCCCGGGAACAGCGGGTACAGGCTGGTGATCTCAAAGAACACGCAGCCCGCGCCCCACAGATCCATCTCCGGCCCGTAGTAGCCGTCCGTCAGCAGGCACTCCGGCGCGCGGTACCAGCGCGTGCTGATGTACTCCGTGTACGGCTGCTTGGAGTAGATGCCCCTGCAGGAGCCGAAGTCCGCGAGCTTGAGGCCCCGGCGCACCTCGCTCGTGGACTCTATGAGGATGTTCTCCGGCTTAATGTCGCGGTGGAAGATGCCCTTGCGGTGCATGTGGTCCAGCGCCTTGAGCAGCTGGTACATGTAGCTCCTCACCAGCTGGTCGCTGAGGTAGTGCCGCCTCCCCCGTATCAGCTCGTACAGGTTGGCATCCATGAGCTCGAAGACGAGGGCCAGCCGGCCCGTGGGCTGGTCATAGAGCACCTCCTCCAGGGTGATGATGTGCTGGTTGGGGCTGAGCCTCCTGAGTGCCTGAATTTCCCTCAAATTGTTCACCTGATCTATCGAGTCAAATCTGTTCTTCATGCACTTGATGGCATAGTATTTACCGTCTTTTACATTTTGGGCCTTGAGGACCTCGGAGAAGGTCCCCTCCCCCTTCTTCGCCACCAGCCTGTACTTGCGCATCGCTGCCAGCGGCGAGAGTGTTGGTGTGCGTGCCGCTGCGGCCGCTGGTCCCTCAACATGCCCTTCCAATACAACCGCTGTGTGGGGTCATCAGGGGCTGGTGTGCAGGCAGTGAGTGGTGCAGCAGCAGCAACGGATGGTCGCTTAACAGGATGCACCGTCTTCCTCACGCGCACACCCTGCTACAGCACCTTGGCTTGCGCAATTCCTCCAGATATTAGTGCTTCTTCTCCGCATTTGTGATGTGACAGTTACATCAACAGGAGAGAAGCGCCCCAGAAGGCGGAATGGCGGGCGCAAAGCATACACATATTTTTTTTTGCGCAGCATTACTTGCATACGCCCAAAGGCTGCATGCATGCTGAGTAGGGCACAGTCAACAATCATTAACTGGCACAGCGGGGTCTGCATCAATGCAATCTCAATGGCGCCTGCCAGTCAGCTCTGATGTGGGCGATGGGACATCGCAGCTGCTCACCAGCACCGGCATACTGACACAGTAGCAGAGTCTGATGGCAGACATACGTCGACGAAACTGTGCCGATGCATCCTCTGTGATTGTATATCTACAAAGAAAAGTTTGACAGATCCAAGTTCAAGTGGCGTACAAGAAAGACACGCGCATGCATACATGCCCGATGACTTGAACAAGCGTCGTTCACCATTGCAGCGTTGAATAAGCGAATGTCGCTCGGTCAGCACCAGTGAATGCTGTTGTGCGCTCTTCTACATTAAAGAGAGCACAGCAACGTCCACATGTGTCCGTGTGCGTACCAGCAGCACTGCAATTGCTTCCATCACGCCAGCCTCGCCGAGCAACGCGGCCGGTGAGTTTGTGTCTGTCCCGTCTGGCTCAGTCCGCACCACCACGTCTGATCAAACCAATACCAGCAGCGTCAGCCAGAGCGCCTGGAAGAATCCAAGGTCACCTCGCGCGACCACCGCCGCAGACGGTCCAATAGGCGACGTCTGTGAGATGGTTGCAAGGTGGGGCGTCACCGGTGGTACTCCGATGATGAGCAGCCACCGCTGCCACTGCCGTTGTGGCTGTCGCTGCGGCGCCACACGCGCAGTTGCGATTGACCAAATCATTGCCATTCGATTGCAGGCTGGTGTGTGTGTGGCCACGCTGTCTGCGCCGACGACTTCTGCATGTATGGCGGCCGGAGGTAGGCATGAGCTTCAGTCTGCCGCCGCGTGCTGCCCAGCCACCGCACAAGCCGCATTGGCAGTATCCGTGACAGCAGTGGCGGCGGCCGCAGACATGTAGGCTGATGTAGCAGCAAACTGCGCCAACGGAGGTGTGCAGACGCCTGCATGGCAACAACGATGCCGGCGGCAGCGCTACTGTAGTAGCCCGCCCAGACATCACACAGGCATGGGGCCGCATTGATGCACGCCGCATCGACTTCACCAACACAGCCAACCTGCCCCTTTAAATTGTGCAGCTGCAGTGGGGTGCGGCCGGACCGCGAGGCAGCAGCCCTCAGCACTCAATGGTGCCGCAGCTGTGCCCCGCGCAGCAGTGGTGCAGGCGTACGCGCCCAGCGCGGAATGGCCATCGACCCTGTGCGCCGCCTCAAGGCGCAGCACATGCTTTGTCTGCGACGCTTGCATGAGCTGCCGCTGCCCGTGGTAAAAAAAGATGCTGACAGAATCTCTTCTCTTCACCGCCGCCAGATCTCCCACAGCTCCATCTGCGGCGTCCGCACATACGACGCAAAGTGCTGCGCGAACGTCAGCGGCAGCCGCCGCCCCTCAAACTCCGGCCGCACTGCAGCAGCACCCGTCACCCCACACGAGCGCTGCTGCTGCTGCTGCTGCGAGGGCTGCTCCGCCGCGTCCATCATTCCGCATGAGACCTGCGGCAGCGGCAGCGGCGGCGACCTACGTGGCTCCTGCTGCGCGACGCCAGCGGCGTCGACGTCGCGCACGCGCGCCAGCATGGCCCTGTAGCCTGTAGCCACAACGCTCAGCTCTTCAAGCGAGAAGTTGAAGCGCTTCTCGAGCGCCAGCAGGACAACCGGGCTCCGCCGCGCGTCCCGCACACCCGCACCTGCTGCTGCTGCCGCTGCTGCTGCCGCTGCCGCTGCTGCCGCTGCTGCTGCTGCGGGTGGCGGCGGCAGCAGCAGCGCGAGCGTGTCGAACAGCGCCGAGACCGCGTCCTCGTCATATACGACGTCGCTCGCGAGCACCACGTCCAGCGTGCGCAGGTCACGCAGCTCCTCGGCGCGCCAGTGGAAGGGCGCGCGCGCGCCGCCGAAGCCCGGGCCTCCAAGCGTCGCCGCCGACACTTGGAACCAGTCCAAGCGGCGCGCACGCGCCACGGGGCTGCACTGCTGCTCTGGATAATGCAGATGCTGCTGCTGCTGCTGCTGCGCGTTGTCGCCGCTGTTGTCACAAGGCGTCTGCTGCTGTTGCGCGTTGTCACCGCTGCAGTCACAAGGCGTCTGTGCGTTTGTCTCTGCGGTGCCGGCGCTCGCGGAATCGTTGCGGAAGAGGTGGCGGTTCGCCTCGACGTTGCGCTCCACAAGGTGCAGGACCTGCGGCATCCAAGGGCAGGGCAAAGGTGGATTGTTATCAAGAGGGTCAGGGTTGCAAGTAGATTGATTACATTGTGCGCATGCTGAACAGGTGTTCAGCGTGCGCTGGGTCCAGCAATACTAATCCTGACCTAACCTCAATCCTAATTTGACCTTAGACAACACAGAGGGGCAGGGCGCATATGCAGCACCAAAGCATCTGAGACCCGTTGTAACTGCACCGTACGACCAGCGTACGGGCCGGCAGTCTTGCGCAAGCTGCCCCCTACAGGGCAGACCGCATTGCGGGCCAGGTGCGTTGCGATGCGCAATGGCGCGCGATGCGCAGGCAACTGTTACAAGCAAGCGGCAGCCCTGATCTGTTGCGACCTGCGTTGCCATGAGGGCGCAGCGCCCAGATGCCATGAGTGCGCAGCGCTCAGTGCTATGCGTGCACAGCGCAGTGCGCAGGTGCCATGAGGGCACAGCGCTCAGGTGGTATAAGTGCACAGTGATCAGGCGCTACAGTGCACAGTGCTCAGGTGTCGAGTGTGCAGCGCTCAGGCGCTATGTGTACACAGCGTTCACTCGTCACACGTGCACAACGCTCAGAGCGCGCAGCATTCAGGCACTACTCAGCGCTCAGGCACTGCGCGTGCACAGTGCTCAAAGTGCCATGAAACGCGCAGCGCTCAGACGCCTGAGTGCACAGCGCTCAGGTCCTCCACACCGTCGCAGCGCTCACCTCCTCTGGCCCATCGGTGAGGAAGCAACGGCGCGCCACGCGAGCCATGATGATCCCTGCGACCCCTGGCCCGCTGCCCACTTCCAGCGCCTGCAGCATCGCTCGCCACAAGCAGCAGCGCTCAGCCTTAGCAGACATTGTAGTCAGATTGCGCGTCATACGCGCGCATTGACTTCGTCATGCAAAAGAGCGCTGGTGCGGAGCTTGAGGCCAGATGGCACCAGAGAGCGCACTGGAGTCGTGCTTGAGGGTGAATATAAAGGTTAAGGTCAGGGCAAGTCATGCTAGAGGCAGGTGGCTTTGGAGCGCCACTAGTGTGCTGCCCACTTCCAAAGCCTGCAGCAGCGCTCGTCACAGCCAGCAGCGCTCAGCCTCAGCAGACATGCAGTCGGGCCGCGTAATACTCATTGACTGCATCGCGCAAGAGAGCGCATGTGCGAAGCTCAAGGACAGGTGGCGTCAGAAAGCGAGCTGGAGTCATGCTTTAGTGCAGATGGCTTTGTGCCGTCACCAGTGTTCGCACACAGGATGGCATGCTAATGCGATCGCGCATTGCAGTTATGCTGGGTTGGGTTGCCCTTTCGCACACAACAGATTGATAGCAGCAGACAACTTAGCATTGCATCAGCGAGCTTCGCTACGGGACAAATGCTGGTGTGTCTTGATGCGCACATGCAGTAGTAGTGCCAACAGTGTTCGAGAAAGAGGTCTGGCGTTGTTTAAACAATTGCAGGCACATGTACCTGGCGCAAACATCTCTGCTGCACGTTCTTGAGTATCAACCGTAATGAGGCCATCTATGAGCAATGCGCTAGTCGCTTTAAGCTTCACCACTGCACATTGTTGCTGCTTCGAGCCATGCATCTCAGCATGCAACTCTGCCATTTCGATTGGGCAGGAGACAATGGTGCGTTAAAGCTAGACTGTGCCCATGCCATAATGCCATCATGGCTGGTGCGGGTTTAAATACTGTATCTGAAAACGCATTCGACCTGACTGTACTTCAAATTAGAGCTGCACAATTGCCGCGATGGTGTTGATATCAGGGCAGAAAATCCTCTGCTCATGGCAGTATGACAATGATGACATGAATATCTGAGCTGTATTGGTCGCTTTTGCAAAGTGCAGGTTTTTAGTGGAACCGGCAGCGCGGTAGGCCGGCAGGTGTGATCAACGATACCTATCCTCTGGTGGTTCACCGCAGCTGGCTCACCACACAATCCCTGAAGCGCTCTTGGTGAGCCAACAGGTAGTCGGCCAGAAGAAAGGCGCCAGACCACACCTGCAGCCCCACCAACTTCAGAGGAGTGGCGAGTGAATGGGCGATGGTAAGAGACTCTCGCGAGCCATCGCCGGTCGTGTACGAGAATCGACTCCTGCCCGTTGCGGCGCCAGCTGTGTGTCCGATGTGTACATCGGAGAGCACCAGAGGCTCCTCCTCGTCTTCGCCGGCAGCGAATGCCGCTGCCTCACTCATGATCACGATGTGTCATGGGCAAATTTACTTCAAGCGAACTTCAAAACAGGCATGCTCTGGATCTTAGTCCACCACGTTGGACAACACACATCGTAGCCATGCCGGAAGTCAAGTACACGTTGGTGCTGATCAGGTGAGCATCGTCACATGTGCGTATCGTAGAGTTCTGTGCTCGGAAGGCTGTGTCCAAGGTTATTTGCTCGCCTGCGGCCTCTGACCTTCACCAAGCCATTGACAGCTCCGCCGTGCCTGGCTTGATCTGATCTGTTTTATGTCTAACATTCCCTTGATGGGTTCGGGATCACCGCTGCCTCAGCCTGCCCTCAGCTGTGTCTGGTGCTTGCGTGTCACCCCGCGGTTTGGTAAGCTTGACGTCGCCGCCATCTCCGCTGCCTGATAGCCCACAAGCAACATGTGGTGAGCTCACGCCCTTGCTGCTGCGATGATTCTGTTGTTGATTGGCTCTCAGGCACGGGGAGTCTGACTGGAACAGGCAGGCAAGTGATCATTGACAGCGGCATGAGACGAAAGATACAGGCATGAGACCGCCCAAGATTCGCTGGTTTGCCGCTCGTTAGCTTGGGCTTATGAGCAGCACTGGCTGAAATCACTCAACAATGCAAGCGCCCTGCTACAAGGCGTGGTTGAAATCAAGCATCATTTCAATCAAACTCAAACTCGGGCATCTTTGCCTGGAGCTCAGGGTGGCGGCATTGGCGACACCTGAACATGCTGGTTTTGTCGCAAGTGGTTTTGGGTTCGTCACTAGCTCTGGCCTGGTAACACTCAAGCCAATCAATGAATGTACCAAGCAGCGATGCAGTCAGGATTCTATCATATGTTGCACAGAGATACCAACTGCTGCATGTTCTCGGCGAGGAGGTCGCCATGAGTCACCATGAGTGCACCATGGGTTCATGCAGCGTTCAAGCTAGAAGATCGCAGCCTCCATGACAATTACTGCTGCTCCAGCTTGCTACTTCAAGTATGAAGGAGAAGGGGATCAACAAGCGCCACTTGAAGGACACAAACAAGCATGCACACGTATACATCAAGTCTCGCGCGTGTGTGTTTTTTTGTTCCCAGCAGGATGCGATGACCAACCGCTGATAGTTCACGCGTAAATTTCCAATGTTCCCTCTATCAATCATGACAAGGGGTGCGACTGAGTCTCCCTTGTTACAATTTGATTGTCACAAGTGTGCCATCAACAATAAAGACAGAAACAGGCCATGTCTGCCATCAGGAAATGACTCGATGCGGCTCTGTGCTCCCCCAGTGTTGCCACCTCGCACGTGCCCGTGAAGAGGGGTGACCACGTGACCACGTGACCACGTGACCACTTGACCAAAGCTCGCCCACTGCTCCCTGCGGTTGCAGTTGCCAAACTGCGCATGCGCGTTGGAAAAATCACACTGTAGTGAAGCTGATTTTAGCCCTAATGCTGTACGAGACACCCAAATACTTGCCCACCCTAGCTCAGCAGCTCATGCCTGCTGCGATCTGCCACTTCCTCCTCTGCCGCGCGCAGAACCGGTTCACTGGCTGGCACGATGTCCCGCTCTCCGAGACGGGGGAGCTGGAGGCAGCGGAGGCGGGCAAGACGCTGGCCAAGGAGGGGCTGCAGTTTGACGCCGTCTACACCTCAGGTGGGTTTGAGCGCTGCTGTCATCATGCTGAGCGCTGCCACAGTTGTGTTGAGCACTGCCATTGTGACGCAGATTGTTACACGTCAAACGGGTGCGGCCGTCGTCATGTGGAGCGCTGTCACGGTTGTGTTGAGTTGAGCACTGCCAGTTTGACGCCGTCAACACGTTAGGTGCGGTTAGAGCGCTGCTGTCATCATGCTGAACGCTGCCACAGTTGTGTTGAGCACTGCCATTGTGACGCAGTTTACATGTCAAACGGGTGCGGCCGTCGTTATGTGGAGCGCTGTCACGGTTGTGTCGAGTTGAGCACTGCCAGTTTGACGCCGTCAACACGTCAGGTGCGGTTAGAGCGCTGCTGTCATTGTGCTGAGCGCTGCCACAGTTGTGTCAACCACACAGTTACGTTGAGCACTGCCATTGTGATGTCCTCTACACGTGGGGTGGGCATCATAGTGCTGAGCGCTGTCACAGTTGTTTTTGAGCACTGCAATTTTGCGACCCTGTCTACATGGCAGATGGGCGCTGCCACTACCATGTCGGGCGCTGCCACAACTGTGCAGAGCGCTGCGATTGTGCTGAGCGTTGCCGTCGTCACAGCGGCGGACTGGCTTCATTGTGTGTTTGCTGCTGTTGGAAACACCGAGCGCTTGCCGTCATCATGTAGAGCACTGCCGTCGTCTGAGTGCGCTGCCGTCTGACACGTCAGTCGGGCGGTATGAGGACATTCGACGCTGCCCCGTTTCGTTTGATGATGTCAGGTTGAAGTTGGTAGCACAACCGCGCCTGGGCGTTGTGCGACGCCAATGGACGCAGTTAAAACTACACGCGTACCCAGCTGTGCGCGAACGCACCCCATCTCTTGAAGTTGTTCAATTGGGCCGCCAGGCGCGTCAACACGCACAATGGCAATCTCTGACCATGGCAAGGCGGCGGGGGACCATGCCGCAGGCGTGCAGGCACTGCCGCGAGAGCGCAGCAAATGCGGCACATCTACAGTATTGCAGCCTATGTGCTCAGAGCTCAGTGCATTGTGCGCTGTTGGGCGGGGGCAGCCGTGGGTGTTCTGCTGCCGCGCGCTGCGTCAGCATGCGTTGGACAGCGCGGTTGACGCTCAAGGCAGGGTCGGCGCCGCGCACGCAGTGGCGTCGCACTGCGCACGCGACGGCATCATCAGGCTCCACACCACTACCCTCTTAGCTGCCTAAGGGGGGCCGCCGCCCTCGCCTGGCACGCGATCTCGACCAATCAAAATGATCGAGTGCCGTGGAGCGTCTGATGGGGCTTCTGGAGGAGATGCAGCGCGCGTCATCACTCGCTCTCAGCATGTGGTGCGGATGAGGGGCCAATGTGGTGGCGCTGTTGCGGTACCACCTTCATCACTGCTCAGGAGTCGTCGTGCTCGCGCTGCGCCACACTTTCCGCCGCCCGCTGCCCTCCGCGGCTGCGCCGCGCCATCATCTACTTGAAGTATCATTCGTATAGCGAACGAGGAGGCGCGTGTTGCTGCTGCCGCTGCGGCTGCTGCTGCCGCTGCTGCTGCTGCTGACAAAGTTAGCACTCACGACATGCTGAGCACTGCTCACTCACACACCGCCAGTGCTGCCCTCGCCGTCGCCGTTGCCGCTCGCCGCGCAGTGCTGCGCCGCGCCATCAAGACGGCGTGGCACTGCATGGAGCAGACCAACCAGATGTGGCTGCCCGTGACGCGCGCGTGGCAGCTCAACGAGCGCCACTACGGCGGCCTGACGGGCCTTAATAAGGCCGAGACTGTCGCCAAAGTGGGCGAGGCGCAGGTGCGTGCGTGCGTGCGTGCGTGCGCCACCGCTTGCGCGTTGTGTATGTATGTATGCCACTCCGGCGACCTGACGGGCCTTAATAAGGCCGACACTGTCGCCACAGTGGGCGAGGCGCAGGCGCATACACATTGCCTGTGTGTCCTTCTGTGTGCGACAAACGTTTGTGCCGTGCACACGTACGACCGACGCCACGGGTCGCAATGGTGGCGACGGCGCGCCGCCTTGCACGTGCATATATCCCCTGTGCCTGTGCGCGCGCGGCCGGCATCAGCGCCTGAGGCTGGCGCCGTGTGGCACTGATGCATCATGGCGTTACTTTGGAATTAGGGTGAGGTTCTGGCGCGTGCAGAACGCGACGGGGGCACGCATCCCACGGCGCCACATCAATCACATACTTCTTGAAGTAAGCTTCACTCCTCCCCCCCCCCCCCCCCCCCCCCCCAACACTGAAGGTGCTGGTCTCTACAACATCCTGCGCGCTTGCGTGTTGCCGAAGCCACGACTCCCGCTGCCACAGTACTCCTACACTTGAAGTGACCATAGTTGAAGTGTACTTCTCCCCCTCCCCCACCCTCCCCCTCTTCCCGCAGGTGCTCATCTGGCGCCGCAGCTACGACATCCCCCCCCCGGAGGTGGAGACGACCAGCGAGTACTACCCCGGCAACGACCGCCGCTACAAGGCCCTCACGCCCGAGCAGCTGCCCAAGACAGAGTCCCTCAAGCTCACGCTCGAGCGCGTGCTGCCGTACTGGGAGAGCGACATCAAGCCCGCGATGCAGTCGGGCAAGCGCCTGCTGGTGAGCACTGCCGTCCTTTGCTAAACTGCATACCGTATGTATAATCTAGACTGTCACACGACATGTAAATTCGTACTGGGAGAGCGACATCAAATCCGCGATGCAGTCGGGCAAGCGCCTGCTGGTGAGCGCTGCCTCGTTTTAACTGCATACCGTATGTATACTGTATCGTCTATCGTTTCACGGCCACGACGGCAAGCCCGCAACGCAATCGGGCAAGCGCCTGCTGGTGAGCGCTGCCATTTTGTGCTGGTCAATCTGGTACCGTATGTATATGTACTGCATTGCCTGCGTCAGTGGGAGATCAACGGCAAGCATGCGATGCAGGCAGGCGCTCGCAGGCGGGCAGGCGCCTGATGAGCACTGCCGCTGGCGCCGAGCACTGACACAGATGCTTCACACTCAGGCTTCGTTGGCCAGTGCGCACAGACCGTATAGTGCACCTGAAGGGTCATGAAAAAGCCGGTGGCTGTTGAGCGCTGCTGTTAAGAGCGGAACCGCTCAGGCAGCCGCCGCGCCTGCGGATGGTGCAGCAGCGTCGTCGGCCATCAAATTGCAAATATCGCCACCAGATCGCGAGTGTCGAGATCGCGAGTGTCGCCGCTGCAGTATCGCGAGTGTCGCCGCTGCAGTAGGCACACTGCTGCTGCCACTCGTTGCGTCTGATACTTCAGCACCGCCACTGAGGTTTGTGGCATTGCCGCGCTGCTACACAAGCAGTGTACAGCTGTTGCGTTGTCGCGCTGCTGACGTCCCTCCCCCCACCTGTGTCCCCATGCTTACTACTGCTGTCATCCCCCCCCCACCCCCCTCACCCCCTCGTATCACCCCCCCCCTTTTTTGGCAGATTGCCGCCCACGGCAACTCCCTGCGCGCCCTGGTGAAGCACCTGGACGGCATCCCCGATGACGTCATCCCGGGGCTCAACATCCCCACGGGCATCCCCCTCGTGTACGAGCTGGACGAGGACTTCAAGCCCATCCCCAGCGCCGACGCCATCGCGCCGCTCAACGGGCGCTACCTCGGCGACCGTGAGGTGCGTGAACGGATCAATTCATATGCGTGCGAATGAACATCACACGAATCATGTAGGGTATGCATGCAAGCATCCCCCTCGTGTACGAACTCGACAAGGACTTCAAGCCCATCCCCAGCGCCGACACCATTGCGCCGCTCAACGGGCGCTACCTCGGCGACCGTGAGGTGCGTGAATGGGCGAATGAACGTGTGTTTGTAAATGAAAAGCACATGGATTGGTGATGACATGATCGCGTGAAAGCATGTGTAGGGTATGTACATACAAGCCTGCCCATGCAGGGTGTGCGGACATACCCCCCCCCCCTGTAGAGTGTACCCAGTGTGGGAGCCGTTGCACGGCTTAACGGCCGCTACCTCCGCAGCTGCGATGTGGCGCCGGATGAATTCATGTGCGTGAATGTGAATGAAAATCACACGATTGAATGATCAATCATGCACCACGCGTGTTGGTAATATTTGGCAACTATATACATTTGAAAATGTGCTTGTAGTGGATGTATGAAACGGTCACAGAAGTATACTTTGAGGTATGTTCATTGCCGCATGGTGACGAATATTCCGTATATGCCAGAGTAAACGCCCCCCCGGGCGTGCGGATCTGGACCTTCGCACAGCACGCCCGTGGGCGTTGACATGGGGGGGGGGGCTTACCTGCTCCATTTTGAGTTGCCAGCTAGCAGAGGGGGCGTTTACTAGGGCCCGGAGGCGATAGCGGACATCTCTGATAACGGCAATGGCGGTGCTGGCGAAGCTGCTGCAGCTACGTCAGCTCGTCAAGCGAGCATTGCTGCCTGTGTGACCAGCGTCAGCAGTAGAGAAGCACTGACGACAATGAGTTCAAGTTGGGCTTGAAGTTTGGCGTAATTCGTCTTTCGGGGCTGGTTTTGCGAGGCCGCGAGCAAACCCGCAACCATTTTGGTTGCTAGGGGGCGTTTACAAGGGGGGGATGGGCGTTGTTGCCCACTTTGCCCTGGCAAGCTCGCCCATGGGCGTTTACAAGGGGGGGGGGGCGTTTACTCGGGCATATACGGTACGAGTGATTGCATGCACGTGTGAATGAGGGCACAGCATGTTTGCATACTTCTAGTACTCAAGTTCTCGTCTCGCCGCTTAACAAATGCTACTTGAGGCGATATCAAGGTGCGTTGCGTGCAACATCATGTGTGTTGAGCAAACAGATTTGCGAATAAACACATGCATGAATCACGCACGTGAAGCTCGCACGGCACCCTTTTGAGGTAGCATGCACCATGCGGCGCAAGTGCCGCGTGCCGCACTTCACGTGCTTACATGTAATGCATTAATATCTACATTTCATCTACGCCTTCGTGACACCATGGCCCCGCTCTTTTACGCAATGCACCTCTGCCCCCTGCAGATGGTGGAGGCGCGCATCGCAGGCGCAACGAGCACCGGCCACAAGTAGACTTGAGCGCTGCCGCAGGCCAACCACCGGCGCCGCCGCCGCCGGGCCACACCGTTGCTCTGGGGGATAGGTCAGGTGCGTGCCGCGTGTGACCACTCCCCAACTAGATACCAAATGAGGATGAGTCCCACATACATGTGTGACTACTCCCAACTGTATTTCAAACAAGTGAAGGCATTACTCCCACGTATATGTGACTACTCCCAACTGTATTTCAAACAAGTTCCAAGTAGGCTAGGCTGTTTGTGACTCTGTTGCTATCGTGATGCGCAGCGGTTGCCGAGCGGTGACACGCACCGCGCTGGCGCGGGCACGCTGGGCGCCTGACGCTGAGCGTTGCTGTGCACACGTTGCTCCCAGCTCTTTTGGGCGCGGTTTCATGCATGTATGCAGGTGCCAGGTTGTGGTGCCCCGTGGCATGCACTTCATGGCGATTGTGGCTTGGTGGGTTGTCCTGCTGAGCCTGCGTTGATCACGTACGTGTTGCTTGGTCGCCAGGCAGCGCTCGAGTGCTAGTAGTTGCAGTCACTTGCGCTCTCATGCTCCACATAACTGCACCCAAAGCGTGCGCGCCCGCCACTGCAGCTTTGTGCATACTCGCCAGTTGCGCTATGGAGACTGCTCTGGCATAGCAGCACAAGGTGAAAACTGCAAGCTGCACACATCCGTTGTGCAGTTGCCTCACTAGCTGCGTACGCTCTGTCCGTGCCTTGTGTGTGGCAGGTCAAGACTGGATTGGAACCACGTTTGCAAGTGGTGACGTACGCCGATAGCTACAGCCGCTGGCAAGCGATGGCAGGAGTGTGTTGTTCAATATTGCGGCCGTGACTTGTAGCGTGCGCAAGCGAGCCTGTTAATGAAATGTTGGACTAGTGATGCGCGCCCATTGGCTTCTTGTGCCCTGCCCCCTGCGCATCGCCGGTTCGCTCTGTCTGGTTGTCGTGGTGAACCCTAACCCTAAGCGTCAGCCACACGGCTGGTATCGCATCACATGACATCGACACAACTTTGCCTTGCCGATTAACCGGAGGTTATGGGCCTGCTTTGAGCATGCCAGTGGTAGCTTCGGTCGCAGGCCCATTGACTTTGCCCGCATGGATTATTAGGAACGAGAACGGCAGAGCGGACGGTCAACAAAATAAACTGACGCCCACATGAATAGCAGAGCATCAATGTGTGCACTTGCTGTCTTGTCGATATCTCAAAGCATAACACACAAATTGAATGAAGTGCGCCATTTGCCAGGAACGCCTAAGCACCAATGCCGAAGCAAACAGTCCAAGGCAAGCGGCCTGCTGCAGTGCTGCTGCTACTGGCCTTGCTGAAAGTGTTCTCAAGATTCTGCCCCATGAAGCGACCATGTGCTTGAACCACTGTCAAAACACTGCTTCCAAACACGTAACTGCTGCGCGGCTGTGCTGCTGCTGTTTGATGCCGTATCGCTCACAAAACACATCAGGTACCACGAAGCCTGTGTGTGGTTGTTGCTGCTGTGCTGCCGCATGATGCCCGAGAGCCATGATTCAGGAATAGCTTATACTCACGATGCAAGATGCGCGCGCAGCCCTGCAGGTGCTGAGTGCGCTGCTGATGCACAGCCCACTTCACCATGCCACGAGCATCCTTGACTGTGATGTCAGCGAATTCCCTGCCGCCGCCGCTGCCACCGCTGCCGCCGAATCCGCTGCCGCCGAATCCGCTGCCGCCGAATCCGTCTCCGCCGCCGCCGCCGCTGTTGCACCCGCTGCCCGTGCCAGTCGCTCAGGCGCGGCCTGTGCCGGCGGTGGCAGCAGCGCATCCAAGGCCACGGCGCACGAGTGCACTAGCTGCTGCAGCAGGTCGCGCGCGTCATCGGCAGTGTCCGCGGGGGCTGGGAAGAACCAGCGCTTGCCCCCCGCCGCCGCTGCCGCCGCATCCGTCTGCGCTGCCACCACCGCTGCCGCCGCCGCCGCTGCAGGTGCCGCCGCCGCTGCCCATGCCTGTCGCCCATGCGCGGCGTGTGCCGGCGGTGGCTGCAGCACCCCCATGGCCACGACGCGCGAGTGCAGCGGCAGGTCGCGCGCGTCATGGGCGCCGCGCGCGTGGGCTGGGAGGGGCCGGCGCTCGCGCGCCGCCGCCGCCGCCGCTGCCCATGCCTGTCGCCCATGCGCGGCCTGTGCCGGCGGTGGCAGCAGCGCGCCCATGGCCATGGCGCGCGAGTGCAGCAGCAGGTCGCGCGCGTCAAGGGCGCCGCGCGTGGGCAGGCGCTCGCGCGCCGCCATTTCCGCCGCCGCTGCCGCCACCGCCGCTGCAGGTTCCGCCGCCGCTGCCCGTGCCTGTCGTCCATGCGCAGCCTGTGCCGGCGGTGGCAGCAGCGCGCCCATCATGGATGGATGTATGTGGCCTTTTGAGGGTTGCAGCGAGAAAAATCCTTGAAATTTATGTGGGGACACCTCGAAAGACCGTGCCCGGCCCCCGAGAACGTGCTTCGTTGGATTTCGCATCGTGCACTCAACAGTCAACAGATAGGCGGTTGCCAGCTGCGTTTTGAAATGGCGAAGTGCTGCCTGGCCTGCTGCTGCAGCCACAACCATCGGACACTGCTGCCGAATCGACCTTTAGAGTACTTTTACCTCAACGCCAAAGTACAGAACGATGAACGCTGCCATGCTCCTCGCTGCCGCTGCGGTCAGTTTTGGCTTGGCATCTGCGTACGAGGGCTATGGCACTTACTACGGTGAGCAGTGTTGTGTTCATCGCAGTTGAGAATCAGGTTTGCGTCAGGTATCACAAAGCACACGGCGTGTCAGCCTCTGCAGTCTCTTCGAGTCAGCGAAGCACCTGCCAGCTTGAGTGCAGCTGCTTGCTATGTCGTGATCGTCTGAGCGTTCATACCGTTTGTCTACACGGCCTCCGTATGTAGCTGCACGAGTGTGACTGCAGTTGTCGACTGCAGGCCCTCCTCTAGATTCAGTTCGATGAACATTCGATGGCAGCAACAGCGCTGACGGAAAGCACTGGAATATAAATCCATGCATACACCTGTTGGTCTATAGTGTGTGGACATGTATGCTGAGTAAACCTCACATGAACTGGCGAGTCTCCAGGCGCCATCAGGTCATACAATCGACAAGTCTGCAGCTCTGCGGATGAAGCCACTGTGTGTACTCACAATAACCCTGACTCTGACTGTGTACCTATGCACGACCTGTGTCCCGCTGCCACAGGTGGCATTGGCGGTCAATGGGGGCCAGGTGGGTGCCACCAATTTCGCCTTATCATGTAATGGGGAACATGTAATGGTACTGATGCTGCAGCAGGTGTGGTGGCAACGTGTCTGATTCGCTCGCAACAGCTCACTGCAGTCATGTCAAGAGCGCTCTGCAGCGCGTGACTCAGCAGCAACTTGCATGGATGCCACACAGCAGCGACATGATGCACACCTTACGGTATGTTCATCGAAGCATCAGAACGAGCACTCATCTGGTGCTCTCTGCAAGAAGTGGTGCCAGTGCTCAGCCGCGGTGCCAGCGCTCAAACTCATTCAGCGGCCACCTTTCCGTGCTGCCAATGCTGCAGCTCATCTATGTAAACGAGTCAAAAGATCGTAGAGCTCATGCATGGAAACGAATCAAAAGATCATGGAGCTATAGTATACGTATACCCTTCCTAATCCCCCTCCTCTCACCCACCCAACCATCCCTGCTGATGCCAGGCACCTGCCACCAGACCTTCATATACGACGGCTTCTGGGGCATCGCGCTCAATGAGGCGCAGTACGGCGACATGGGCTCGGGCCACTACTGCGGCGCGTGCGTCGCCGGCACCATCAAGCAGCAGGACGGCAGCACGAAAGACTTTAAGGGCGTCATCGACAATGCATGCGGGACGTGCGGCTACAACGACCTCGACTTTGGCATCGACGGCGACGGCCGCTACGATATCACGTGGGACTTCATCAGGTGGGTGGCTGTGCTGGACGATGCCCCTAAACGACGTTAGTGAACGTAGCGCTGACCGCGACTCGAGCAGACTTAGCCCAACCTTAACCCTAACCCGGGATGTGCAGCGAGAATGATGACCGCGACTGTGGTGTCGACGGCGACGGCCGCTACAGCATCACGTGGGACTTCATCACGTGGGTACTGTAGCTGTGCCGGACGGTGGCCCTAACAGTTAGGCCTTGGGCGCTGACTCGAGTACTTCACTTGAAGTAGATTTAGCCCAGCCCTCACCCTAAACCGGGACGTGCGGCAAGCATGACGTCCACTTCAGCGTTTACGGCAACGGGCGCTGCGACATCACATTAGGTGATATTGGGGATCAGCCCCTTATTGCATCCCTAACACTAGGTCTCGGGCGGTGAACGCCACTGAGGCTGAAGCTAACCCTACTACTCAGCTGGTGCACCTATCACCTGCGACTTCATCACCGCGATATTGGCCATCACTTGCTGCTAGGTGTATATTCTCGTGATGGGGGACCCCCTGACGCAAGCGGCTCTGACGTACGTCAGTGGCAGCAGCCACTGCGGCATCAGCTGCTTCATGAGGTGTGCTTTCACAGGGCACACGATGGGGCTTTGCCTGCTGTCTGCCCATGGGTGCAACGGCATCTGCGCCATCAGAACCAGTGGCACGCCATTCAAGCCCTCTGCATCGCTCCTAAATCCAGTGCACTGCCGCACAAGCCACACGTCAACAACTGGCACATCTGCTCGCGCTCGCACTGCAGCATGGCTTCCCCGTCCACAGCCTGATCTGCAAGTGTACATAGCGCCAGCCGCATCACATATACCTACATACCATACGTACATGCATACATACCTATGCACCTTCCTGCCATCCACGTCGCATATACCTACCCACTTGCCGACCGCCGCGTCCATCTTCTTTGACACACCTAACCCTCACCCTCACCTGACCGCCACCGCAGCTGCCCCGAGCACGACCTCATGCTGAGCGTGGAGGTCGGCAACCCCTACTACGGCCTCATCAGCGTGCAGGGCGGCGGGCCCGTGGACGGCGTCGACGTCAACGGCGCGCCCGCGACGCAGCAGGACGGCCTCTGGGCGATCCACAGCGACGCGGGGCAGCTCGGTTGCGGCCCAGAGGTGCGCGTGCGCCTGCGCGACGGCCGCGACGTCACGCGCTGCATGTCGCCCGGCGACTTCGGCGGTGACTGCCTGAACGACGGGCCGCGCTGCAGCGGCGGCGACAGGCGCCGCGCGCTGTGGCCCACGGGGGGCTACCACCACGAGACGGCGGCCGCGGATGCTGCGGCGGCAGCGGCGGCGCTCGTTGCGTAAGCGCACGATGTGGCGGCGCGGTGCTGCTGTGGAGGCGCAGCGAGATTCGCCGGTGCTGTTTTTGTAACAGCCCGCCTGCCTTCGGCGGGCATGAGGCAGAAGGCTTCGTGCTGTTGAAAACCGTGAGCTGCAGCTGCCGCTGTCCGCGCTGGTTTGACTGATTTGACTTTTGTACTTCCTTCGTTGTAGCGTGCCAGTGGCAGCTGGTAGCGGGGCAGACGCCTCCGCTGTTGTTGTATACGTAGATGCTTGCCGTGTGGCGACGATTTCTTCTTTTCTGTCTGACAGCCGCCGTGCGCGCTTAGAGCCACTGCGCGCTGATGACTCTTCTTCCAGGGTTGAAAATTTTCCCCTCTGCCGACTTCCCGCGTGCAGCTCTGTTTACCGTTTCGGTACAGCAGGCCTGCTGGGGGTAGGTATAGGTATCCGCGTGGGGTTAGACGCGCTTGCTGGCACTGACATAGCCAGTGCTCAACAGATACACTTTTGTTAGCTGTAGCTTACGGGTTTTTCGACGCGGGTTCATGATGTGCTATCTTTAAGAAGAGCGGTGCTTGCGCTGCCGTAAAGCCGCACATACCGCTGTGGCGCATGACCCGCACGCTGTTTTACCTTCACAGTGTAGTAGCTGCGGCTTCCGCAGCTGTCGCGTTTGGCCACCGTGTGCTCTCAAATGTCATGTTGCCCTCAGTGAGCACTGACGCATACTTCAAGATTGAAGTAAATCGAATGGGACACACCCCATGCATCAAGACCTTGTCGAGTTGTGTGCTCTTCTGTTGTTTGTGTGCTGCTCTACTTGCATGCAATTGGCGCTTGGCACATCGCTTCTGTTGTGCTAAGTAGGGATTGATGACACTGCCGCTTGAGCCGCCTGTGGGCATCCTTGTGTTGGCAGTTTTTGAAGTACTTTCATGCCCACACTATGCCTTTGTTGCCATGTGGTACATGCGTGCCAGCATGCGGAGATGTTCGTTGATGCTCCTCTGATGTCGAGCAGCGCAAACTCTCATTGGGTACCCAAGCTTTCATCGTGTGGTTAATGGGGGAAAATCGGGCAAGATTTAGCGTTGTCAAAATATGCACTCGATCACTGAATCTCAAATCAATGTCTTCGAAGTATTTGTTTACACGAAATATCACACTTTCTAAAGAAAATGGCACCAGGCCAATTAGGACAGGGCCTCAGGGACACCCCAAATGAGCACTCAATGACCTCCCGCGAAACTGTGTCTTGGAACATTCAATGTTAAAATGAATGGTGGCTTTTAGGCGATGAGGCTGACACCGATATGTCGTTACAATGGATCATGGCACTTGCGGTCTGCTTGCTTGCTATGGCATTATGCTTCATGTCATTGACCGTGAGCACACCATGTGGCCAGGCCATGATCAAGCTGACACGAGACGTTGGTCACCAGGCCTAACCCTAACCCTAAGTTGAGAACACCAGCAACACCTGGGCGTAATCAGGGATGCTCCTACTCCTGTCCCAGTTGGGGTTTGTAAAGCACATATTGGTGAATGTGAATATGTACAGCATCGTCTCATAAAAAGATATATAGTACCCCCCTGCGGTGCCCCGTTGATCATCTCAAATCAGGCATTTGCACTCGCTTGCCGGTCCCCGCTGCTATCGACGCGCGGCGATATGGCACTTCTACGTCTGTTCAAAGTTATTCGCTTGTATCGTCAACTGCCATGAAGCTCCCCGTCCACAGAAAACTTCAACTGCTCAGAGTCATGGCATGCATGCACAGACAGGCCCACATGAAGCAGTCAGCGCCAGACATCAGCAACGCCGTCGCATCCCTTAAAGCACTTGAGTGCTCAGAGTTGTGCGCTCATGTCGTCAGCACAGAGTCCGCACAAACAATGAGCACTCTCGTTGCCAGCATGCGGTCAAGCCCAGATGAAGCAGCGAGCACAGGCGACACAGACGCCAACGCGCCGCGTGGCCAGAGAACCGCAGTGGTATTACGGCCCCCTGCGCAAAGGGGGCGGCACCCCCTGGAGAAAGGGCTGACGGAACCAGCGAGGCCGGCCGGGGCGGGGGGGTCGACGCACGCGCACCGCAGCGTTCGCCCAAACGCTATCCCCCCCGTACAACCGACGGCGCAAGCTGACACCGCGCCTCGCTGCCGCCGGTGCGCCGGACCGCTGCCGTTGCCGCCAGGGTAACTGACGGCAGGCGGCGGCGGGGTCTGCGGCAGCAGCAGCGCTCAAGCGCGTGCGCCGCTTACAGGGTCTTGTGGGACTTGGCGAGGAAGTCCGTGTGCTCCTGGTAGGGGGACGCCTTGAACTGGGTGGGGGCCCACAGCTCGGGGGACAGGTAGCCGTACGTCTTGCCGAGGGCAAAGAACACGGCCTTGACAAAGTTGCCCATGGTGCGCGTGTGGCCTGCATGGGGGGGGGGGGGCAGGGGGAGGGGGGGGGGGGGGAGGGTGATTGTTGCCCCGCAGTAACAGTCATCACATCAACGATGATGCCGGTGTACACTGATGCTGAATTAAGCAAGGATATGTGGCACCCAAAAGAAGCACGTGCTGAGCAGCGCTGCATCGAGGTGGGCAATGTTGCTGAGCACTGCCACGCACCGCTGAGCCATGTCACACAACGGCAGGTGTATAAGCGCGCCGTAAAGGCCCGACGTAAAAGGCACTTATTCCACTGCGCTTCTGCTTGCGTTGCAAACGGTGGCAAACTTGCTTGACACCATGAGCGCCTTACCCTGACCCTCAACCATGAGGCGCGCAATGCTGCCAGGGAGACACGCTTCTACTCGGGGCTAACATATCACATGTTGATGGCATGGTTGAAGAGTTTGAGGTTGAGTGCTCATGTCGAAGTCACCGTCAAAACAGGTACAGTTATAGTAAGTTCAATGGCTAGGGTTCAGGTTGAAGTTCCCATAGGAGCAGGTGTGGCAGTGCTATCCTATCCCGTGGGGATTAACTTCAGGGAGATTGACAGGGTTGCTATCTGACGTTGGGAAGTTTGTTGGGGTTGAAGTTGGTGTTGAAGTTACCATTGCAGCAGGTGCAGCAGTCCTATGGGCTATCATGTGCTATCCCTCGAGGGTTGACTGCGGAGTGGACAACAGGATTGACATGGATGACTGAGACATTGATTAGAGTTGAGGTTAGTGTTGAAGTTACCGTTGGAGCAGGTGTAGCAGTCCTCCACGCCGGCCATGCCGAGCAGCTTGCGCGACACGGGGGACGCGACCAGGCCGGTACCGCGCGGCGCGGGAATGAGGCGCACGCGCACGGAACCGCACTTGCCGGTGACCTGGGGGGGGGGCATTGCGAATGGGGGGGTACAGCGGGGGGGGGGGTGAGAGGGGGGGGGGGGGGAGGGAGCACGATGAGCAAAGGTTCCTCAGGATAAGGCGGCTGCTGCCTTGGTACAGGAGAGCGCTGACTCTAATCCTGCGTCCAACTTGAACCCTGAAACTGACACTGACCCCACGACAGCAGCGCTTGACAGCGACGGCACGGAGCCGCACAAAGCAGCCCGCGCGCATTGCGACGCAGGCCGCTGCGCAAAGGCCCCATGCTGACTCTAAACCTAATTCTGAGCCATTGCAGCAGCAGCGCTCGACAGCGGCGTGGAGTGCAGCGCAGCGCACCTTGCACAACACGGTGCGCGTGCAGGCCATCACGCAACGCTGTACAACAGCCCTAGCGCTGTTTCAACCCTGATCCTTTGCTGCAGCAGCGCTCGACGGCGATGTGCAGCGCAGCGCAGCTTGAGCGCCGCAGGCGCCGTGCTAACCCTACCTCTAACCCTAAGTCCAACTTGAACCCTGAAACTAACTCTTAACACTGACCCTGCGCTGAGCAACAGCAGTGCTGGACAGCGACAGCATGCAGCAGCACAAAGCAGCGCGGCACGCCTCGCAAGGCACGGTGTGCGCCGTGCTGCCCCTAACCCTACATCTAAGCAGTAGCAGCAGCAGCGCTCGACACTGCGCGGCGCACCTTGCAGGGCACGGTGTGCGGCTGGCCGTTGCGGCGCCCCCAGTAGCCGCGGCGGATGGGCACGACGCTCATCTTGGCGATGGTGATGGCGCCGCGGATGGCCGTGGCGACCTCCTTGGCGCACTTGACGCCCAGGCCGACGTGGCCGTTGGAGTCGCCCACCGCAACAAACGCCTTGAAGCGCGTGATCTGACCGGCCGCAGACACCTAAAGGGGGGGGGGGAGAGGAGGGGGGGTTGGGGGGGGGGGGGGGGGGGTAGCGGTGAGACAACTTTCAGGACGTATGAGCCGCTTACAATTAATACGAATGCCTTGAAGCGCGTGATCCGACCGGCCGCGGACACCTAGGGGGAAGGGGGGGGGGGGGGAGTTTGGGGGGGGAGGGAGGGTGTTGCAAATCTTAGAACGCATGGGCCGCTTGACAAATTGTATGAATGACTTGAAGCGCGTGATCTGACCCGCTGCAGACTCCTGCCAAGGGGAGCGGTGCTGCAATGTTCAGCACTCATGTATGCACACTTCCATCGTACAAGTATAAGCGCTTGCAGAGGCAGAAGGTCAGCGCCAAAGTTCTCCGCTTACGCGAGACCGCAAGCGCGCGAAGCGCGCAGCAACGGCAGCGCGGCGGGCGGCAGTGGCGCAATCACGCACCCATACGAGCAGCGGCGGCGGCGGTAGGTGGCGGCAGCGCTTAGGGTTAGGGTTAGGGTTACATGCAGCCGCTGCGAACACGCGCAACTTCTGCCTGGCCATGATCCTTATGACCTGGTCCCTGAGCTTTTGCCGCTGCGGAGTATACATGGACGGCATATGTACGCATACATGTACACGTATACAGATATGTTATGCATGCATGCATATGCACGTTCCGCATGGGTATGATCTTCATGACCTGGTCCCTGCACTTGTCACGTGGCGTACACATACATGTACATAGCCTACATGTACACGTATGTATAATGCGGATTGTATAAGCCTGAATACATACTTCTACATACCTTCTGCACAGGCATGATCTTCATGACCTCGTCCTTGAGGTTGTCGCCGAGGAACACCACGCACATACACATACATGCATTAATAAATTCATACGCCTGCATACGTACATACCTTCTGCACGGGCATGATCTTCATGACCTCGTCCTTGAGCTTGTCGCCAAGGAACTTGTCCCACGCACATACACATACTGCATGAATGAATTCATGGTTGGATTCATACGCCTGAATACATACATACCTTCTGCACGGGCATGATCTTCATGACCTCGTCCTTGAGCTTGTCGCCGAGGAACTTGTCCACGATCTGGCACTCCTGGATGCGCATGGAGAACGAGTAGATCTCCTCCAGGGACTTGATCTTCTCCTCCTTCACCAGGCGCCCGAGCTTGGTGACGGGCACCCACTCCTTGTCTTCGTCGCGCCCGCGTCCACGGCCGCGGCCACGCCCGCGGTCGCCTGATGGACAAGGGGTATGTAGGTATATTGGGGTGGGGATTTGCAGTTTAGGTATGGGGTAAGCATGTACAAATAGCGATCAGATTGTCTTCGTCGCGCCCGCGGCCACGCCTGCGGTCGCCTGGCAGAGAGGGGGGTATGTGGTTAAGATATGGGTATAGGTATGGGGGTAGGTGTGCACATGTGAGGGTTAGGTTGTCGTCGTGCAAAAACCGCGGCCACGCCCGCGGTCGCCTGGCAGCTATGTAGGGGTAGGTTTATGCAGTTTGGGTACGGGGGGGGGGGGGTAGGCAGGTACAGTGGGATAATTGTGAATGTGCATACAGTTGGGGCGTGCGACACTGGTGCATCACAAGTGGCATGGCGCCCCTTGGTAGCGTTTGGGCACGTTCTGGCCAGCGGCCCACAGTCAAAGTGGAAGGGAAGCCATCATGGAGGCGAAAGACCGCGCCCTAACCCTGCCCCTAAGTAGCTAAGATGCGCCGCTGACTCGATAAACTGACATCACAGCGCTGCCACCTCATGACGGTCACTGTCAGGCACAACCCATTCTCTACTTCAAAGCATCGATTCTCTGCTTCAACGTCTCAACGTGACTCCTGACCGCAAATGGTTCTGTGCACGCACACCGGTCTGACTGCCTAATAACTGCACACGAAAGTTGCCGCAAAACCGACTAAAACGCACCGCTGACACGATGAGCTGACATGACAGTCACTGTCAGGCACATCCCATTCTGTACTCCAAAGTATCGATTCTCGTATAGGTACCCTGCTTCAACAACTAAACATGACTCCCTCGCCGCACATGGTTTGTATTGCGCGCACACCTGTCTGATTGCCCAACTCTGCAACAAGTAGCTGCAAAACCGCTGAATATCTCAAAGTCACGCAGGCGAGCCAGCAACAGGAACTCTTCAGGTAACTAACCCTGCCGCTGATGCTCGCATTCACCAGATCAATATGCGTAGCATGTAGCTGAAAGCAGTTTCTACAAACAAAGAGGTGTTCGCCACCATTAGTCATGAGCACTTGTACAATCAATGAAAGGGAGGCCTGACTCTGCACCAGGCCTTGAAGATTGAATTCATAGTGTGCACCAACAAAAGAGGCTTAGCGGGCGCACTATTCCATGCGTCACAAAGACCCTCAAATTCATGATGTGCAGCTGCATGAGCGTTTGCCTCCCAAGCCACATGTCAATTAAGGAGAGGGCCAAATGAAACTGTCGGTTTCATCGGGTGCACAGCTAGCACTGCCCAGACAGCCTGTTGCTACTTAAGGTAGTGTAATGGCGTCTGATGACCAATTATGCTATTGTATTGACTACAATAGCGGTCCCTGATCGCACTGCAAGCACGTTGTGTGTGCTGTTGCATAGCCACGAAGTGGTGGCCCTTGAGTGGTGTTGTGTTGTGCTGCGATCTGATGTCAAGATGCAGCCAGCACTGCTTTATTGAAATGACAAAAGTCTGAACAAGCAACTGCATTCTTTGGTAAACGAGCGAGCCAGGACAAAAGATAGCCTCGGACAGACAAGTCGTTGTCCTTCAAATCGAAGGCCCCGAAGTCCGCCTTAAAGCTCTCAACGCTATCAAATAGTACAGCTATTTGAGTTGCTAAGGAGCGCACGCCAAGCTTGCAGGCAAACGCCGACTGGAGCGCCAACTCGCTACGCCAGCCAGATTACACGACGGTGCAAATCAACAAGGAGGAACAACTCACCGCGCCCGCGGTCACCACGGCCGCGTCCACGGTCGCCACGGCCTCCACGTCCGAATCCACCCCTGTCAGCCATGTTCGCTTGGTAACCTGTAAGGCAAGTTGCCTTGGGCGCAGGTTAGTGGCTGCCGCACACAAATCTGTTGCCCTAAGTAGGGTTAGGGCTTAGGTAACCCTCGGATCATCGGCCACCGCAAGAAACGGAAAAGCGAGCGCGAGCGAGAGAAGCAGGATCCTATCATGCCATCAAAATAAAAGTTACATCAAACACGAGTTACATCAAACACCGCCGACATGCCCGCCACCTCTGCTACTGGCAACAGCAACGCCGGTGTTGCTGCGACAAAGAGGGCGCGCCAGCCTGCCTGCAAAACAGTCCCCGCTGCAGCAGCAGAGGATGCGCAAAAGTTGACGAAGGAGTTCCGTGACAACATCATCGATGTGGTGCTGCGAAGGAGGCGTGCAGCAGCTGCTGTGCAGGCCCCAGACACGTCTCAGCTTCCAGCCAACTCCCTATGCAACCAGGCAGTTCTGGACTTGGAGGCCTGCCGAGGTCCGGATGTGTGCCAGAACATGCAGTCGTGGCTGAAACGCAGCCTCGCTGAGCTGGCACTTTCGCAGGCCACTGCTCTGTGGGCGAACTGCGCAGATGAACTGGTGCGAGTCGGAGAGATCACCTGCGCCCGTGACAAGCTGTACTGCAAGGTCATCGCCACATGTCAGAGGGCGGCGGAACAGGCGGGAGGAGCACAGCGCATATCAGCGGAAATGCTGTCCCTGTGGGTGCGGTCCGTGTACGCATGCGGCGACATCAGCCTGCAGCTGACGCTGGCAGCAGATCCGTACGCCAAGACTCCGGCCACTCAAGCGCGCTGCATGCAGCACTTGCAGGAAGTTGTCGCTGGCATGCAGCTGGTGCTGGACTTGCCGCAGGTGAGCTCAAACAACGGTAGATGCTGCAACCATGTGAATCGCTCAGCCCAAAAAAAATCCAAAGGACTGGCGCTCAACACAGGCTGTCCATTGTAAAATATCAGGCAGATGCCCGTTGGCTGTGACTCAGCCTGTGAGTGAGTGCTGCTACAGTGTCACACGCAACGCAGTGTCCAACCAAACCAATCCATTCATTTCGGAAGCAGCACAGGGAGGGGCCATAGCTGCAGTTGAACACGACGGCAACACTGCTCACCACCAGCTCAGCATCCCAGCCATGCCGTTGCTGCCGTGACCAGCTCATCTCTTTGCTTCAAAAACGCCGTCACGTGCACAAGGCATTTTGATGCCTCACACCTGAGACCCCCCGTTTGCGTACTTACCCTTGCGTGAGCGCACCGACTATCACAGCCGACCACACAACTCGCTCGTGCACCAGCGCGCAATGCATGCAGCACATTCACGCAGCCCCATCTCTTGTCGCCTTTACGCGCACTGCGCAGCGGCAGCGCGAGGAGGCGTCGTGGCTGCTGCTCAACGGCATCACACTGCTCAGCGCGCGCGCCGCGCCGCTGGCAACACTGAGCCCCGACGCCGCCGCCGCTGCTGCCATCGCGCCGCTCTTTGTGTACGCGGCGGTGGCGATGGAGGCCTGTGTGAGGCTGAGCACTGCGCGGCACCTGCAGCGGCGCGTGCGCCTGTACGCGACGGCGTGCCACTGCTACGAAGACGCCGGCGAGGTCAGCATAACCCTAACCTTACACTTAACCCTAACCTAACCCCAGCCCTACTGTCTTGAGCTGTGTTGTCGCTTGGATGCAACGCCCATCATCTGGCAGAGCTCGTTAGTGAATGCTTACTGTCGCGCTCCCTGTTGCCCTCCAGAGTGACCTGAAGGCACAGCGCTTGCTTGTGTGCATCAGGGCTTGGGGGAAATGACGTGGCGTCACTAGCCAGGGGGGGGTGCGGGGGGGGTCAGGCCTGAATTTGCTTGCGGTGTGCTGCTCAAGCGAGCGTCTTGCGCACCAGGTGTGCTGAGCACTGCGGACAATGATCGCCACGCGCCGACTGGGACGCCCCTCGTCGAGCGGGCATGTATGCACGCATGGCTGCGCGCATACTCTAACTGCGCCTTCTCAACCCCACCACCATCCATGCGCACTCCAACTGAGCGTCACCGTCACCATGCGTCACCCATCATCCTGCTGCTCTTCACCGCCTCACCGCGACACAACGCTCAGCTGGAGGCGGCGCGTGCGTGCCTGGCGCGCTGCGCCGCGCGCGTCGCGCAGCTGCGCCGCGAGGAGGAGATGGACCCGCCGCTGCCGCGCCGCGTCGCAGCGACACTCGCGGCAGCAGAGCGCGATGTTGCAGTGCTCAGCTTCAAGTTCGAGGCGCTTGCAGCGGCGGCGGCGGCGCCGCTGACGCCGGCTGCGGTGGCGGCGCTGCTGTCGGCGCGCGTCGGGGCGGGCGCACAGGAGAGGGCAGCGGCGCTGGCGGAGCTGCTATGCGCGGCGCGCGGCGTTGGCGCGGCCGGCGGCGGCGCGGCGCGCGAGCGGTGGGCAAGCGCTGCCGCGGAGGCGCTGCTGCTGGAGGTCGCGCCGCCGGGTCAGGTACGAGAGCGCTGCAAATGCCCCGCCATCAACTTCTGCAGCTGGCGCTGCACTGCGTGCCGTAACGCGCTGGCAGCGGCGCGTTTGTCACTTGGTGTGGTAACCTCGCCAGCGCTTTGCGGCAGCGTGCAGTGTATGCCCGTGCTGTGTCCGCAAGTGCCATGTACGCTGTTCGCAAGTGCCATGTACGGCGTTCGTGGTGCGGCATACAGCGTCAATTGTGCCGCCGCAGAGCAGCAGCGACATGTACACTGCATATACATGGAAGTACCTAATGTACAGCATATACTTCAAAGCATTTGTACATGCGTATACGCGTCAATCAACGCACTGCATGCTCCTTTGCCGTCTTGCGCATTACGCCCCCCCCCCCCCCAGGCTGCGCAGGAAGCGCATGGGGAAGAGGGGGCGCTGCCGCTGCCGCTGGACTCGCGCACTGCGGCGCTGCTGCTGCGGCAACTGTATTTTCACGATCAGGTGAGGCGCCGCGCATCGCCTGTTGCAGCGCTTGACAATCCAGGCGCCGCCTCCGCACCGTGCCCGCTGGCATGCCCATGAGGTCACAGAGGAATGAAGCTTCTTTTTTAAGGTACCGTTTGTATCTACTATTAACCCCCACGTTGGGGTAACCTCTCAGGGTCAGGGCTAGGCATCTGTCCCACGCTCCGACCACATCACGTACTGCTGCATCGGCCGCAGCCGGTGTGCCCTGTTGCAAGTCCGACCGCAAGTCCTCAACCGCGCCAGACCATCCTGCTGCCACACGGCAGTGCCGCTCAACAGCGCTGCGACCGCTCCCGCGTGCAGCGCGCCGCGGCGGCGCGCCTGCTGCCGCGCGTCCTCGTCACCCTCGACCAGGACCCAGACATCAGCAGCATCGACCACGCCGACCGGCGCGCAGAGCTGGAGCTGCTCGGCTGCGTCGCGCAGCTGCCGACGTGGCTCGCGCCACCTGCGGCCGCTGGTGCTGCTGCCGCCGCGGCGGAGGCGCCGGCGCAGGCGGCCGGCAAGGCGCGCAAGGCCTCGAGCAGCGGCGCCAAACCCAAGCAGTCCCCGACGTCGAAGCTGGCAGATGCCACGGAGGGCGTGGCGGTGGCGGCGACGGCGGCCGCCGCGGCGGCGATGCCGGCGGCAGCGGCGGCAAAGACCGGCGGCGGCGCTGCCGCTGCCGCTGCCGCCATGGCCTCTTCCGCGAGCCTCGAGAGCCTGCGGGAGGGCGTCATCGTCGCCAAGCGCAACAGCGGCGACTTCACGGCGGCGCTGGCGCCGGACGGCGGCGGCGGCGGCGGCGGCCTCGAGGCAGCGGCGCCGTTGCAGCTGTGGCTGGGGGAGGCGCGCGGGGGGCGTGTCACGGCGGACCTGAGCGCTGCCGCGCGGGCGGTGGACGCGCTGAGAACTGCCACAGAGCGCATTCACGTGAGGGGCGCGGCGGCGCACGTCGCGCGCGCAGCCGCCGCGCTGTACGCGCAGTGCTGCGTGCCGCTGCTGATCGCCGCGGGAGGGGAGCCGGACGCGGCGGCTGCAGCTGCGGCGGCGGCGCAGCAGCAGCAGCAGCAGCAGGAGGGCGGAGCTGCAGTAGCGGCGGCAGTCGACCCGCGTGTGAAGAGGCAAGTGGGCTGTTGTTGAAGTTGTCAGCTGGATTCGCATCTGGGAGCTGTCATTACGTTGCCCGTGTCCTGCACTGCTCGTGCACTAATGCTCACGCCTAGCGCACTCACCGCTGCGCCGTGCAACAACCTGTTAAGCATCTGACAAAGCACCTGCTAGCCTTTGTAAGCCTCATCCTTTCAGCTGGCAGTCCTCGCGTACCGCCACAGTCACCAACCGCACCACGACACGCCCATTGCCTCATCGACAGAACCATTACACCCGTGCACCCGCCCTCCCCTCTCTCCCTCGCTTCGCCCCGCTACAGGCTGCTGCTCTCGGCGCTGTCGGCGGTGCACGCGGCGCTGCGCGCGGCGGACGCGGACGACGCCGCGCTGCGCGCCGCCGTCGTCCTCCGCCTGGGCCTCCTGCTGAGCGATGGCACCGCGGCCGCAGCAGCCGCGCAACCGACGAACTGCCAGCCGGGGGTCCCCGCCACCGCCGCGGGGGGGGGCAGACGGGGGGGTGCGAAGCGCTGCCGCCGTCCGCCGCGAGGGAGGCGGCGCGCGTGCTGCGGGAGGGGCTGAGCGATGTGAGGGGGGCGCGCGCGCGGCTGGTGGACCCGCTGCTGTACCCGCCGCAGGGCGCCGCGCTGCTGGGCGCTGTGGCAGCGCTCAGCGCCAGCGCGCAGGTGGGGCTGCGCGTCTGCGCGACGTGCATTGCCACACAAGCGTCGCCTTTGTGTGCAAGAGGTTGGGGGGGGGGGGGGGGGAGGGATGTGGGGGAGGGGGGGCATGCGCAGCTGCGCTCGTGTGCAAGGCGTAGGGGAGCAGCTTGATAACAGCATGCGTGCGCTGGCATGAAGTTAGGGTCTAGAATGCCGCGTCTCTGAACAAGACTGTGCTGTGAGAGCGCTGAGCTCAACAACGTCGGAGCGCTCGCTTGCAGTCAATAATTTGTAGCCGTCGGCAACAGTCTTTGATGGTTCGGTGCAAGCTGACACACATGTTCTGCCGCCGCTGCCCCCCTCTGCCGCCGCCCTTTGTGCAGCCGTGCCCGCTGCCAGTGAGTGCGGAATTGGGCAATGGCGGCGATGAGCACTGGTCTGTTTTGCAAGTTTTGGCGACATAGTGCAAGCTGACACGCAACCGTTACCGCCGCCGCTGCCCTTTGCCGTGCAGCCACGCCCGCTGCCAGTGAGCACGGAACCTGATGCCAGCAGCGATACCGCCGCGTGGCAGCAGCTGACGGACCGCAGCAACCTCACGCAGCAGCTGGCGGCACTGCAAGTGGACCTTCTCAGCACGCTGTTCAGGGTGGAGTTGGAGGCGGGCAGGTGAACGCTGAGCGCTGGCGCAGTTGCAGTCATTGTTGAAGTTCAAGGGCTGAGCACTGGCGCGATAGCCCGCCGTTGTTGTTGAAGTTGCTGGAGGAAGTCTGAAGCAGCAGTTGGCGGCGCTGCAGGTGGACCTCCTCAGCACGCTGTTCAGGGTAGATTTGGAGGCGGGCAGGTGAGTGCTGAGCAGTGGCGTTAGCCGCCATCGAGGTTGAAGTTGCTGTTGAGGCAAGGCAGCTCGGGCTACGTACTAGCGCGACTGCAGCAGCCGCCATTGAAGCCGCTGGTGAGAGTCTGAAGCTCTATCGGGTGGGGTGGAAGATTTGAAGGCGGACCGGTCAGCGCTGAGCCCAGGCGCAATGCAGTGCCCACCGTCATTGTTGAAGTTGCTGGTGAAAATGCCAGAGCGGCCATAGGATGTGCATGCCTCAACCGCCCGACCTTGCATGCCGCCCCTGCAGAGGCGCTGCGCGCGCAGCAGAGAGCAAGCGGCGGCGCGATAAGGCCGCCGCCGCCGCGCGCTTTGCCGCGCTGGCCAGGCCGCCTAAGATGGCGCAGCGCACGAGCGGCGTGCCATCTGCCTCCGCCGCCGCCACCGCCGCCGCCGCTGCTGCCCCTTCTCACGGCGCCGCGGCGGCGGCAGCAGGGGGCAGCGCAGCCACAGCGGGTCACGCGGCAGTCATCGGGGCCGGGGCGGAGCCGCTGCTGCCGCCGCCGCAGCAGCAGGTGCCTGCGAATGGCGATGGCGGCGATGAGCAGCTGCCGCTGTGGTGCGCCGCGACGGAGGCGCGGCTCGCGGCGGAGGCGGGCGCGCACGACGGCGCCGCGCGCGCGGTGCTCGCCATGCAGGCGGCGCGCTTCCGCAGCGGCGGCAGCGGCGGTAGCAGCGGCGGCGGCGATGCCGAGGCGCTGCTGCGGCGCGCCATGGCGCAGCTCGTCGCCGCTGAGGAGCGCGAGCTCGCGCAGCTGGCGGCGCAGTGTCCGCCGTCGCTAACGTTTCCGGGTGATGATGCTCCGGCGGCGGCGGCAGCGGCGACGGCGCCAGCGGCAGCAGTGGCGCCGGGCACGCCGGTGCCTGCGCCGGTCGTAGTGTCCCGCTCGCACGCGTGGGTGGTGGTGCAGCCGCGGCCGTTTGTGCTGCGGCACGCGGCGCGGCCAGCGGCAGCAGCGGCGGTGTCAGCGCTCAACGCGCTGGCAGCGTCCGGCGGCAGCCGCGAGGCGGCAGCTCCCGCGAGCATCGCGTACGTCCAGGTGTGTGCGCTATGTACCAGATGCGTGTCGGCTGCACAGCAAGGGCACGTTCTGGGTCACAGAAATCGTACGCACGTATGACAGCGTCAGCAATCAGGTATTCCTTTGCCACTGCACTGCAGATTATGTGCTGGCACATCCGCGCAAACGTTCTCCGTACCCCCCCCCCTATATTCACAACGTAAATCTCGCCTCGGTCCATCCCTGCAGATTTATGCCAAACCAGCGGGTGCAGGCACCGCCGTCTCCCTACACAGCGATGTTCTGCCCGGCAGCGGCGTGCCCGTCGCCTATGATGCCACCACGGGGCGCTGCGCCGCAGCGATGATTAGGGGGCTGCAGCCCGGGGAGGCGTATGTGTTTGCGGTCGCCGCATTCGATGCTGATGGCAATGAGGTGGGCATGCTGTATACAGTCGTGAACGGTAGTGAGGAGATGCGCGTACTTCAAGCATATGACGTGTATGTCAAGTACGTGGTTGCGGTTGCCGCGTTCGATGCTGACGGCAATGAGGTAGGTAGGGTATGCAATGTTCTACTGAGCACTAGCGTTGTGCATATATGAGTGACCATCACGCCAGTGTTTGCACATGTGCAGCAGTGAGGCAAGGCAGTGTGCGCTTCCTGGGGCTGCAGCGGCCGCCCCGCGCGCTCCTCTGAGCACTGAGGTGAATGGAGGCGGCACGGAATAACCCAGCGGTGCGCTGCTGTTTGGCCAGCGTAGGGGGATTATGTATGCATACATGCTTACGCATAAGACGGAATGACAAGCCAAACCTGTGAATTTCCCGCAATTGCGCTGCACTGCACACGAGCAACTGAGCATTCGCAGCGCGGCTGTCAGAGTCGAATCTGGTGCAGAGCCCCAATGTCACTTGCCTCTTTGTCTCATGCTGCCTCAGGTCGGCGGCGGCATCGGTACCACATCGCCCCCCGTGGAAGCCCTCCTCCCCCTGCCGCTGAGCCTGCTGTGGTCGCACGTGGCGCGCATCGCACTGGCGCAGCGCCTGCCGCAAGTCGCCGCAACGGCAGCACGCGCTGCGCTGCGCCGCCTCGCCGCTTCGCCGCCGCCGCTACCGCCGCTGCCGTCGCCCCCAGACGCCTCAGCGCCCACTGGCGTCACCGCACACGCTGCGTGGCCGGGAGTCGCAGCAGTGCCGCCCGTAGTGCTGCTGCCGCCGCCGCTGCCATCGCTGGCGCACATCCAGAGGCTGCCGCGCGCGCTGCAGCAGGCCTTCGTGCAGACGTGCGCGACGCTCGCGGCGGCGGAGCGCGAGCTGAGCGATGACGCGCAGCCGGCAGCAGCGGCAGCAGCGGCGGCGGCGGCGGTGCACACTGCGCGGCGCGCCGCGCTGGCGGCGCTGGCGGCGGCGGGCATGCGCGACTGGCCGCTGACACTGGCCGTCGTGCGCGACTGCCACGAGGCGCTGGCGGCGGCGGCGCGCGCGCTGGCGCCTGCGCCGGCGCGCCTGCTGCTGGAGGCGGCGCTCATGGCGCACGCCGCCGTGGCGGAGGTGCCGCGTGGCCTGTGGTGCGCTGCGGCGGCGCGGTCTTTTGCGTTCTTCGCGCACCAGGTGCGCGCTTGTTCCTCGTGCTGCCTCACCATTTGTTGTCGTGCTCTGTGAAGTCTGCACCTGCACCGTGTCGGACTGCCATGGTCTTGCTGTTTTGATCGGTTTTATTGCTGTCAGCGTTAGGGTTAGGGTTAGATTTAGCGTTGGTGCCCTATCGCACAAACGGTTCTCCTAGCTGTCGTTGACTCAATGCCTGTGTCTGCTGCATCTGATTTGGGCAGTTCTGGTAGTGATGGCCTTGCTGCGCGCAGCGCGCATGCAGTGTGAGAAAGTTGCATCGTGCGCTGCGACTGCGCGCAAGCTGCAGCAGCGCTCAGGCACATTTGATTTTTCTTTCTCTGTCAGCAGTCTGTCGCCATCACACGCTCATGTGCATGTGTGCACGTCACCACTGCTTCAGCTCTCAACATCGACAAGCGACGTGCTCCCGCAGCTGCTTGTTCCCGAGTCTCAGTCAGCACGAACTTCACAATCTACTGGGCAATGTACGTTTCCATTGCCCGTGCATGTGCGTCGACGTTTTCATGATCATGATGAACAATAGTGAACACTGCATCACTCACGTCTGCACGCGGTCCAGCCCGAACATCAACTCTAACAAAAGTTCAACTTCAAACTACACGTGAACCATCTGTGCAGGTCACCACCATGGCTCTCGATCTCGGCGAACTGGCAGCAGCCAAAGAGGCCCTCTTCGGGACCCCCCCGCCCCCCAACGCCCCCCTGGGCGTCCCCCCCGAGCGCGCAGCCACCGAGCAGCTGCGGTTGCTGGAGGCATGGCTCAGCAACCCCGATGTGTCAGCGGGCATCTCAACAGAGCAGCTGAGGGTGGCAGCGGGGATTGCGCCGCGTGCCGCGGGTGCTGCCGCGTCTGCTGCCGCCAGCGGCGGCGCTGCTGCTGCCACCGCGCCCGCCGCGGCTGCACCCGCTGAGAAGCAGGTGCATTTGTGGTGTTCTTTTTGTTGCTGTACATCGTGTCGTTGGTGCTGGTGACTCTCCTCGGCGCACCATGGAGGATGCTGACGTCACGCATTGTCTGCTGAGAACTAGAGTAAGGGTTGCTTGGCGCTGAGACTGTGCCAGCCGGTGGCATCGTCGCCCTTTTTCCTTGAATCGGAGCAACCAGTACAGCAGTGCTCCGTGGGAAAGATGCAGACTGCCACAGCGTGCTTTACTGCACTGCACTGAAAACAAACCTTTGCTCAACTTCAACCGCGCTCTTGGTCTCACAATGCCTCGCTGCACACTTGCTGCACACTTCATCTTTGTCCACATGCGGCAGGCAAAGGGGGCCAAGAAGCGTGCTTCGGTGGCGGCGGATGCGCGTGCCGCCGCCGCGCCGCCGGCCGCGGCGGCGGCGGAAGCGACGCCGGCGCCAGAAGTGGAGCTCATTGAGGCAGTGGCAGGCCTCGCGCCGGCGGATGGGTGGGCCGTCCTGCAGTTGCAGTTTCCAAAGCACCCGAAGGTACGTCAGTGCAGCACAAACCTTCAGCGCAGACGGACTTGTGTTGCGCTTGAAGCGTGCGGCGCGGGTGCGGTGGCGGTGGTGCACGCGTCGCTGCAGCAGTTCCGATGTGAGTTAACCAGTTACGACTAACAAGTTGATCTACTCCTGCGCGCTCTGCCGCTGCAGTTTCCGGCGGCGGCGGCGCGCGTGTGGCGAGCCGCGCTGCAGGCCGGCGAGACAGAGCAGGTCATCGCCTGGGGCGCTGCCGCCGCCGCCACGTCGAGCGCTGCTGCCGCTGCCGCTGGCGCAGCTACTGCCACGCCGCTGTACAGCGTCGACGCCCTCTGCCCCGCGGCGCTGCAGCTGCTGCTGGCAGAGTCTTGCGCCGCAACGCAGGAGGAGCTTCCTGCGGTGTTCCCGTACATTGGCGCTGCTGCCGCCAGCGCCGCCAATGCCGCCGCCGCGCCCTCCTCTGACGCTGCCGCCGCTGCTGCGGCCGCTGGGCCGACAGCGCCGCTGCAAGCGGCCGACGGTGAGCGCATGTTTTGAGTACTTTTATCAGTTTGCTTCCGCCCTCGGTACATGTGCCAACTGCTCGTGTTGTGCTGTGCATGCATGTCAGCGCGATAGGCAGTCACTCACCGTGAAGACTGCAGCAAGTGCACTGCTGTCGCAGCCTTTCTACGCGCTGTAACGTGCGTTGTCTGCAGCCCTTGTACACAGCTATGGCATTGGGTGCGCGTTGCACGTGGCGCCACCCCCTCTCACCGAGCGCTGCTCTCCCTGCGGCAGAAACGGCGGCGGCAGCAGCTGCGGTAGCAGCAGCAACAGAGCAGCTCGTGGTGCTCGCCGAGGTGGAAGCGGTGCTCGGGGAGGCGCACCTGCGGCTCGCCGCCAAGCAACGCGCCGTCGCCGCCGCTGCTGCTGCCGCTGCTGCCGCGCCGGCAGCGCCGGCACCGGCGCTGGACGCCTGTGGCCCGTACTGCGAGCTGCCGCCCGCGCTGCTGCTGCTCGGCGCCCCTGCCGCCGCTGCCGCCGCCGCGCCGCCGCCACCGCCCGGCGCAGCCTGCTGTGCGGCCGGCGACGAGGGGCAGGAGCGCTGGCCGACGCCCGCGGAACTTGAACTGTGTCCCTCTTCAAGTGTTGAAGTTGACACCCTCTCGCCGGGCGCGCCCCACACAATGTGGGCCGCCGCTTGGGAGGCGTCGCTGGCGGCGGGCGTCGCGTCGCTGGCGCGTGCCGCAGGGCGCGCGCGCGCTGCAAAAGCGTGGGCCTTCGTGAGCGACGCGTGCGCCAAGCTGTGGGACGAGGCTGTCGTGCCGCTGTGGCTGTCGCCACGCTGCATCGGCCGCAGTGACGGCGGCGGTGGCAGCGACGGCGACGGCGATGGCGGCAGCGGCGGCGGCAGCGGCGGCAGCGGCGGCGGCGGCGGTAGCGGCAGCGCAGGCTGCGCGGTGCTCACGAGCGCACACGCGCGCGTGTTTGCAATCGCCGCGGAAGCGCTGATGGAGGGCGTCGCGGCGTTGACGGGCGGGGACAATGAGGGGAGGGAGGGGGAGTGGCCAGGGGGTGAGGGGGACGCGGTCTGCAGCAGCGGTCAGGCTCAAGGCGTCGGCACGCGCGCGGCGGACGTCGCCGTGTGCCGGCACTTTGTCGAGGGCTTTGTGCTGTGGTGAGTTGGGGTGAGGATGAGATCCAGGATTAGTACAGCGGTGCTCGCTGTCAAGTGCTGGCGCAGAAAGAAAGCGTGCTGACTCACTCTTCTTGTTCCCGTGCACTCTGACGTCACGCCTGCTGTAGGTGATGGCTTCCGAGTGCTCAAATTGCGCAATTCTCTCCGCAAGTTGAGCAACTGTCCATGTCACGTGCCTGTCTGCCGCGATCACAGCGCCCACACACACCCTTTGCATATTGGCGAAAGACCACCATGTGCACATGCCATTTGCACATTGGCGTAACTGCCAACGCCAGGTGCCTGCACGCGCTGCTGCGCTGCGGCCACGCCGCCCCCCGACTCTCCCTCTCTGCTGCTAACACTCCGCTCACACACCCCTCTATATTATTATATGTAGTTGTCAGCAGCAGGTGCACACTCGCTGCCTTTCTGCCGCAACCACAGCCCTCACACACCCGTGCGCATCTTCTTGTTTGCGTGACTGTCATCACCAGGTGCCTGCGCGCGCTGCTGCGCTGCGGCCACGCCGACCGCGCGGCGCGCCTCGGCCGCCGCCTGCAGGGGCTGCCGCGCGCGTGCGCCGCCGCGGCGCGCGCGCTGTTGCGCGGCCACGCCGTCCTGCTCACCGCGCAGGAGCGCCTGTGCGAGGGCGCCGCGGCAGCGCTCCACGCCGCGGAGGGCGCGCTCACCGCCGCAGACGCTGCCTACGAGGCTGCGCAGGTGAGGTTAGGGTTGAAGTTTGGGTTGAGGTTGTGTATGTTGGTATGCAGAGGGCGCCGCGGCAGCGCTCCACACCGCGGAGGGCGCGCTTGCTGCAGCGGACACTGCTTACGAGGCTGCGCAGGTGAGGCGGGTTAGGGTTGCAGTTGAGGTTGGTGTAGGTAGGTATGCAGAGGACGCCGTGGCCGTTCTCCACGCCGCACAGTCGAGGGTTAGGATTGGGGTCAAACTAGCATTTACACATGTGCCTGCATGCAGCGCCATGGAGAACGGAGAACCGGCATTGCGGCACGCGGGCCCTTCTGTTCGCAGGAGGAGGGGCGGTCGCCGGCACTAACCCTAACCCTAAGAAATGGCCACAGCGGCAGGAGTGCTTGACAGCGCTTCGCACAGCTGAGCCTGTCAAGGAGGCATTCTGGTGCTATGTGACCTAGGTTCGGAGTCAGTACTTGGTATTAATTTTCGCTCACGGCGCGAAAAAGCCCAGATGAATGGCATCTAAGTTGAAGCATGCTGTACGGAATCTACATGTCGTGCGGAGTCAGTACTAGTAGTATTGCACTGCGGTTGCTCGTCACATGTGAGACGGAAATGCACCCTAACTAATCCTATCCCCTGTCTTTCGTCCCAACCCTGACCCCCGCCCTCACCCCAGTGCTAACCCTCAGGCCCGCCATCTGAAGCTGGCTGCGTCAACAGTCGCCCCAGGCGGTCAGGGCAATGCCTACCCTAACCCAGAGCCTGACTCAAACCCTCCAAGTCGCCATCTGAAGCGTGCTTCGCCAATTGCGGTCCTGTGCCCCAGGCGGTCAGGCCGAAGCGCAACGTGCGCCCGGGCAGCGCCTCAGGCGCAGGAGCAACACCAACCCTAACCCAGAGCCTGACTCAAACCCTAAGTCGCCATCTGAAGCGTGCTGCGCCAATTGCGGTCCTGTGCCTCCAGGCTGTCAGGCCAGAGCGCAACGTGCGCCCGGGCAGCGCTGCTCAGGCGCAGGAGCGTGCGCGGCGTCTCAAGGAGGAGCGCGAGCACCTGGCGGCCAGGCGCCCACTGGAGGCAGCCGCAGGGGATGCGTTGGCCAGGTGCTAACCTCACGGCAGCCCTGACCCCAACCTTGCCTGTGCCCAATAGATCCAATTGCAGCAGCCGAAGGAACATGATGAGGTGCTTCTTGGTTAGGGTTAGGGTTAGGGTTAGGGTTAGGGTTGGGGGCAACCAGACACAGGCACAGCCAGACTTTAAGGACTTATGCGAGCGGGAGCAGAGTCACTTTTTGAGTTTAGGGCTAGGATTAGGGTTGAAGGTTAGGGTTGGGGCTGGCTTTAGGGTTAGGGTTAGCACTAGCTTAAGGGTAAGGGCTAGGGTCAGGGTTAGCATCTGGCAGCCAGGCAGTCACTGGACGCGGCAGGCGACGATGTGCTGGCCCAGTCCAAGTTGCCTCGCACGCATTCCTATGTTCACGGGTGAAGCACTGCATGAATGCATGAATGAATGAATGGATGTAGTGCACTGGAAGGTGCCAGCAGGCGGGAGCGGCGTTTTCTTGAGTTGAGCGCTGTCACAGCTGCCGCGTAACGTAACGCGCTGCAAAAGCTCACATCACTCAAGAACTGGTGATCACGATCTCGCGTCCATGGCGTGACACGAATACACGTCGAAGTACCTGTCGACATGTACACTTTGCATACCCATGAATTCAAGTTATCATAGTTGCGTCAAGTGATGATCCCGCGAACACGCGCAGGCGGCAGTGTACATGACGTGACACAAACACACTTCGACGTGCTTCTTGAAGTGTCTGTTATCCGACACTCGTGCATTCAAGGCTGCATTTAAAAGTACCCACATTGCGTGATCACCGGTGTGCGTATGTGCAGGCGGCAGGTGGAGGACCACCGTCGCCTGGAGCTGCTGGAGTGCCGTGCCGCGCTGCTTGAGCAGACGCCGCCGCCGCAGCGGCTGCTCGACGAGGCGTGTGCAGCAGCCTACGAGTACGTCTCGCTGCGCGACGGCGGCATATGCGGTGAGCGATGGCGCATTACCCATGGCACTTCACCCTCAAGCTAACTCTAGCCCTAAGAACACCAAGCACTCATTGTGGCTTCACAGGCCTACGGGTACGTCTCGCTGCGCGACGGCGGCATATGCGGTGAGCAGTGTGGCACATGAAACACATCACCCCTAACCCTATCCGTAGCCCTGCTTAGCTCCAAGTGCTCGTTGTGGCTTCACAGGCCTATGAGTACATCGCGCTGTGGGACGGCGGCATGTGCGGTGAGCGATGGCGCATAACCCATGGCTCGTCACCCCTTGCCCTAACTCTAGTCCTAATGCCAAGCACTCATTGTGGCTTCACGCGGAGTGCTCTTCAACCCCAACCCTTATCTGATGATTCCCAATGCTGGCTCGGTAGCAGCGGCTCAGTGAGGCTTGGTGCCGCCGTGCACAAGGCACAGCCCTAACCCTAAGCCTAACCCTAACCCTGCATGTAACCCTAACTCAACCCCTAATTCTGCCGTGCCACAAGTCGCATGTCATTGCATTGAGCTTAGGGTTAGGGTTGGCCTGCCTAAAACCCTCTCTGCAACAACCACTCGGCAACTGCGGCGAGCAATGTGCATCTGTCTGACTGACGTAGAAGTCAGCGGAAGGCAGCAATGCGAGCCCTTGCTGCCATCATAAACCTTCTTCTGTTTCACTTCAGCATTGCATAGTGTGTACTCGATGTTATATCATGTTGCAGTGTGCCTGCACTGGGTTAGGTTTAGGGTAAGGGTTAGGGTAAGGGTTAGGGTTAGGGTTAGGGCTGCAATGCAAGGCCAACCATCCATGTACTGATCATGTATTCTGCAGCGTTGGACTGCTTCATGGACAAGCCCTCTTGCCTTTGCTAAAGTCAAATTGCGTTGTGGATCGGTCGCTGGTCACGTGTCTGCGAGGTACGGCACTTCAGCGACAAGGCTGACGCAGAATACTCGTGCCGTGAGCTCGTCCCCAGGCTGCACCACATGGAGGTGCACTGCATACTTCTTTATGCTTTGCCACATGTCAGGATACATCCGCCCTAACCGCAGCCAGCCCTGCCTAGATTGCCATCACCACCTCCCGACCCACATTGCACGTACCCGCGCACACCATTGCCGACGAGCGCTGCTGCCCCCCCCCCCCCCCCCCCCCCCCTTCCCCCCCCCCCAGGCGCGCCGGCCGTCAATCTGCGCGCCGCGGAGACGCGCGCGCTGGCGACGCTCAACCGCATTGCAGCAGCGCTCCGCAAGGACCGCGCCGACCGCCGCTACCTCGCGCGCGTCCTGTCCATCGCCGCCGAGCTATGGTCACGGCGCGCAGCGGCAGCGGCGGCGGCGGCA